>CM029607.1:9426283-10026283 GCA_017311375.1 Mytilus coruscus | reverse complement strand
ACGCGCGCGGGACATGAAATAGAATAAAAACTTTACCGAAAAGACACAGTACTTATAGTTTACATTCATAAAAATGACAGGAACTATATTTATAGACAACCGATTACGAGCAACCAAACAGGTCATTTTTAAAATTTAGATCATTTCTTCTTTTTTCTATCAAGTCCTTTGATCTTCTCTTCTGCTTTTCTCATTTTATTATACATGAAATAACACCTGAACTGCATGTTTGAAAATATAAAGTGTGCATCAAAAAGATAATGTGGGCTAAACGTCAATGAGACAGCAATCTAGCGACAAAAGTAACCAAAAGACATGTACACGTTTAACGGTGAAAAGGAGATGCGAGTTTCCCTCAATGAGACAGCATCCCAGCGACAAAAGATATATATATGAATGAAATGTTCACTTGTCTGATGCTACAAATGTTTTTTTTTTTCGAATTATTTTATTTTCCACTAATAAAAACTGTCCGCCATGAAAAAGCCAATAGTGATGAAAGTGGTACTAAACACCAAAATTCAATAAAATCAATCAATATTTATTTCAGACGTTTCCTACACCGATCATTGGTTTAGTAAACAAGAATCTATTAACTGGAATTTTAATTTGACTAAAACAATGTATTGCATCACATACATGTTACTATCTTTTTGCATTATGACTGTTATATTTGTCGCTGGACATCAAGCAGCTTCATCAAATAAAAAATCTTCTTGAATACCTCGTAAAATAGATAAATTTATTTAGAAATATATTTAGAATTTTAGTTATATATTAAAAATAAAAGGACATTACAAAGACGTATAGTTAGGCGTTAATGAAGGGTTGGAAGGGTAAAGCAATAAAGGTAGGGCCTGCGTTTAAAGGTCTTTGTGTCCATCACATTTTATTTTTTAAGTTCTCTAACTTTAGGTCTACACCTTTAAATATAATTTTTTTTTTCTTAATAGGAAAGGGTGTGTTTTATAATAATTTATGATGACTAGGATTACAGCTTAAATAAATTTTATAATTCTAATCATGTTAAAAATTTAGAATATTTGAAAAATATGTATTAAATACTATCATTAATCATATGACTTTAATTGTATCAAACATAATCTAAATAAAAAAATTTAATATTTATAGAATTATAAATTTTAATTCATTTATAATGATGACTAAACTATTTGCTAAAGTTAGTAAATACTAGTAACATAAGCTGGCCATTTGTGAAATTTTTATAATAATACTTAGAAAAATGTACTTAGTAATAAAAAATGTCAAAGAACAGGTATTTTAAAGTATTCGGCATAGACTTTTTAAATATATTCTTTTAATAAATCTATAACTTATACTAAAATCACTAATATACTACTTATTATTATTGATATATTAGTCCAAAAAGATTTTAAATATATTAGTTGACATTCTAATAAATAATGCTAAACTCAATTTTATTAGAATACTTGAGAAATAATTTACAAATAACACTTAACGTTTTCGTAAAGAAGGATGTCACATCCACTACAACAGATAAATAATAAATATATAATAAAACTTGAAATTTACATTCCTAAAATTCTCTAATTAATTCCTATTTTATTGCTACTTAAGACATTGTTCGATTAGTAATTACATAATTAATAATGAACTAACACATATCGTAATGTAGAATTTTTCATTCTTGCATAACACAGATTCATAAATGTCATGATAAAAATCAACATAACAACTCCAACTATAAAGAAATAATTTAAATAACATTTAATCTTAAATTGATTTTATATACTGTTCATTTGACGTGAATCACAAATTCAAATCTTTTCCTTAATACCTGTAAAATAGATAATTATCTAATATTAAATCTTATTATCTATTAAATATATGACTTCAGATAATGTAAAAGTGAGGAAACAACATTATTTTGCCTGAACTATTAAAGCTTAATTCATAGGCTTACTTTTTATATCTTTAGATATTTTCCAAAATTTTCTGACACTAAATAATTTTAATCTTATAGAAGTATTTGCAAAGTTCGATGAAATCGCATACTTACTTTAATGTTTCATGATTGGTTAGTAATGCTGTCGTCTGAAGCAACTTTACCATGTTTTATATGATCTATGTCCATGACATAAAATTTTATGTTAAACGTCCCAAATGCTTCAATGAAGTTAATGTATTCAGTAAACAATGAATCCAATGAATAATATTTATACAAACATTATAGTTTGACGTTAACTATATCAATCACAATGAAATTTGAATATACTTTCTCTCATGTCACGTCTATTAGAACTTTAGAATTAATTTAACTCATTAGACATTGGATAAAGTCGGCACTTAAAAGTAAAATTTCAATTTGTTTTAAATATACGATTCTATCATAACACACCTAACCAGTCTAAATAAAAGTTAATTTTAAATCATAAGATCACATCAGTATACATAATAATAAATAACTAAGATTAACATAATTTCCAACAAAAATGTACTTGAAATTCGAAAGTAAAATTCTTACAATAACATGGATATCAATATGAATGATACAAATAAATTTTATACGTAACGTACATGGTCAAAATATTTAGTTTAATGATAAACTTTATATCTAATAGCAGACTTGATATTATTAGCAAGATTTCAATAGAATCAAATATATTAACTTTCATAAAATTTAAGAAAGTTAATGAATTAAAATAAAAAACAAAAAATAGCTACACTATATCAATATATGGTGTTCTAAAGAAACTTTTACTAATTATTTTAAAGACTAATTATTTTTTATATAAAATGTTTTAACTTCTAAGTGGACAAACGTTATGCAAAATTCTTGGCCATTGTATCTGAAATTATTATCTAATATCTTAAACTAAAAAGTTGTATCTGTCAAGATGAAATATCGTTTCGTTTTCGTATTATTGATATTATTCTCAAAACATTCACATTTATTATTTCTAAAACAACAATGAATATAAATTTCATACAGAGTATTTAGTATGTTCATATTACACATGTGAATCACTAATACAAAATTTCTGGATTTAGAAATTGCTATACGAAAATCTCAATAATATAATTAGAAATCAAAAAATTAGCTAATTACACATCCCTTTAAATGCGTTACCTAGTATTATGGCCTTAATTCTACGTGAGAAAGTACATTTAAAGACCTATTGCTATAAGTATAATTTAATATATACTATGAGTCCAGATCCGAATCTTCTTAATCTGTGACAAATGACATGAATAAATACATGAAAGAAATAAACGAAACAGATATTATATGTAATGAAATATTAACCAACAGCTAGCATGATTAATGTTTTCATCAACATAATTACATAATGACACTAACATTAACATCACACTTATGATCTGTCTATACACTTCAAGTACCAGATAAAATTTTTAATTTTCGTATTCAACCCTGACTGCTATCCCTGCACTAAATTTCCGAAGAACGAACGTCATATATCTGAACTAATAATTTTGACCGAAAGACATACTATAGATTACATTCAAATAAGAATTTTAGACAAATTCCGTATAATTGACTAAAAGTATTTGAATCTCTAATTTTTATATTTTATAGCCTTTCTTTGTGATCCATTTTCGTTTTATTACATTTGCAATAATAGTAGCATGTTTGAAATTACTAGTCTTATAGATAATGGCTATACTATAACACATTACGAAAAGTACAAAAGTACGTAACGTGATATAAATGTTCCTCAATTAAACAAGCATCCGCCAGAATATAAAAATTCCACATGCAAAAATACAATGTTTTTTTCGATCTAATATCATTTATTCCACTAATAAAACGAGCCAATCATATAAACTGAAGCTAACGAAACCCGACAAAATAAAAAATTCAAAATATTTATATTTCAAAATGACTATTACGACACTTAGTCAAGCTTAAATTGAATTTCTTTTTTCAACTTGAATTTTTTATTTTATAAAAAATATGCATTAAAATAAAGTTCATCAATGATAGGGAATTTCGACACAACAGACAAATAACAAAACTTGATACCGTTAAAGGAAGAATATTTCCAGAAAATATTAGATATAGTTATATAAAAATTAAGGATTACAAAGTTTTTCATTACGTAATAAGGCATAAAGCATAATATAAAGTGACAACAAATATAAAGTCATATTTTCATAACGTTTGTTACTGAACTAAGCATAATAATTATTTATTTGACAAATACAATGTAATTTGATAATATATGTCCTTCATCTTTAAATTAATTTTTTCATCAAATAAATTTTAAATAATAATAATTTTCATTAAATAATTAGATAATTATTATAAGGATTAAAAAATAATTATTAAGTGAATAGAGCTGTTATGAAGATCAAAGTCATATAATTTTTTTTGAGTAATTTATGAAATAAATTAATAAATTATAAATTTTGGTTTTAAAAATAGTTTACAATGGAAAATTTTACTAAGAAGCCGTTTACAAAAAGGGCCAAAGTTAAGTTTGTAGCCATCACATTTATGTGTGACTTTTAAAGCTTTATAGTTAAACTTAAAGTAAAGTAGTGTTTAACTTTGCTAACTTTAATTAATTATTTTATTAATAGAAGGTTTTCAGGTGAATTTCGATATCCAATTATTGACAATGGTACTAAATAAATGTCTTGTAAAATTTACCATTAAAACGGAATAATAAAATTAGAGTAACCTGCGAATAAGTCTGTTTCACTGGGTTCCAGGAAATTTTTTGAAATTGTTAAGTACAATAAAAAGTAAATTGTAGACATTTGACATATTTGTGTTTCTATTAGACGCTATAATGAAATAAAGTCATAGACAATGGAAAATACTTTAAATGCTACGATTTCCATTCGGATTTAATAGACAATGCCTTCATACACGCTAACCACACTTGAAGAAAATAAAAAAATAAACATACATCAAAATAAAAATAACATAAAATGTTAAACATCATTCAACAAAAATCTCGTAATTTGCTTTCCATGAGCAATTGATGATTAATATTGACATTGATATGCTTTTAGGACAGTACATAGCATAATATTTAAACAACTTTACAAATGCTGGGCACGATTTTACAGATTTTTGACAAACATATATGAACTTAGAAAAAGAAGGAGAACAACAAAACAACAAAAACACTAGTATATCATTTTCAAGGAAACGTTACATTGCTTTTAAAGATTTTATATTTAAACTGGTTTTTAACATTTTAGTACCTTAATAAAATTCTCCTGGACCTTGTCTTTTATTCCTCACTAATCCTGAATGAAGTAATTTATCTAGAAAGAACAACCTGACTTTTCTTTAAATTTAATTACATCTGTTTCAAAAATTCATGATTATTGATTTCTCTGAATACAGTCATCGACCTCAAATTTATCAGAGGGTATATTGTATACATTTTTAACACTCCACCCCAAATTTCTAGAAAAGAAATAACAAAACGACTAACCATAAACCACAACAACGCTAGATTAAAATAAATGGTTCAACTGTCTGAAAAATACATTGTAAAAAATAATATGAAGTTTTAATTAACATGATATTAATCAAAGAACGTCGGAATTGACAAAACATCATTACCTCAATGACAAAAGAAATACATGTTTTATCCTTATAATGTCTGTCAACGTCTCCACTAAAAGAATAGAATGCTATTTTCGTATAAACCTCTTCGTTTCAACTGCCGAGACCGCGGACATGAAATAGAATAACTTTCAAACGTCTATAGTTACATTCATAAAAGACAGGACATTTTATAGAAACGATACAAGACCAACAGTATTTTAAAATTTGATATTTCTCTTTTTCTTAGTCTTGATCTTTTTCTTTTTTTTTTATATAATGAATACACTGAACTCATGTTGAAAATATAAAGTGTGCATCAAAGAAATGTGGCTAAACATGAGAAATCTGCGCAAAGTAACAAAAATTACACTTACGTGAAAGGAGATGCAGTTTCTAATACAGTCCAGAAAAAGTTTTATGAAAAATGTACTTTTTCTCAAATGTTTTTTTTGATTTTATTTTCACTAATAAACTTCCCATGAAGCCAATATGATAAGTGTACTAAACAAAATAATAAAATCAATCATATTTTTTCAGACTTTTACACGATCATTGGTTATAAACAAAATTTTACTGGATTTAATTACTAAAAATTATTCATCACATACATGTTACTATCTTTTGCATTATGACTGTTATATTTGTCGCTGGACATCAAGCAGCTTCATCAAATAAAAATCTTCTTGAATACCTCGTAAAATAGATAAATTTATTTAGAATATATTTAGAATTTAGTTATATATTAAAAAAGGACATTACAAAGATATAGTTAGGCGTTAGAAGGGTTGGAAGGGTAAAGCAATAAAGATAGGCCTGCGTTTAAAGGTCTTTGTGTCCATCATTTTAAGTGTGGTGACCTTTTAGCCTTTATATTAAGTTATCTTTAAGTAAAGTAAGTTCGTTCTCTAACTTTAGGTCTACACCTTTAAATATAATTTTTTTCTTAATAGGAAAGGGTGTGTTTTATGTTCAAGGATTGCGAAATTTCTGGGAACGTATCGCGCATCATTATTTGAATGCATCATTCGGTAGCTAATAGACATGTCGTTGGGAAGCATAACTTCTACACTGACTGTGTCTGTAAAGATCCTATGTGCACAAATGACATAAATAATATAGAGTAACGTCCCTGCTAAACTGAAGTCTGCAGTTTCAGTCTGGGGTTCCCAGTGAAGACATTTTTTGCACACACATTTGAGGTACAGTTACTAAATAAAACAAAAGTTGAAATCTGTAGCACATCTTGACATATCTCGTGTGTTTACTTATTATGAACTGCTTAGTGACATGAAATAATCATTAGACACATGGGAAAAGTCGCACTTAAAGCTACGATTTCCCATTTCGCTGTTTAAATAGACAGAGTTGCCCTTCATACAACTCCGCACCTAATCCCACAATGCCATATGAAAAGTAAAATTTAAAAATTATGATACACATCAGTATAAAAAATAACATAACTAATGATTTAAAGCCATACATTTCCCTCATACCAAGAAATTGCCTCCGTTGAAATTCTGCAGTATCCCATAGAGCAAATTACATGGATGATTAATATTGACCATTTGGTATATGGCCGTGTTCTAAGCGACACGTACATGAAGGTCATAAATTAATTTGTTGAATGAAATCACCTTTAACTACTAATAGGTGCCGTAGGAGGTCTACCGGAATTTTAGCCAGATTTTGCATGCAACACAATAATATGGAACCTTCAGTAAAGAAAGAAAGGAAGAAACAAACAAACAAACAAACAACAACACACACACATATCAATCAATCATGTTTCAAAGGGAAAAGACCGTTTACATTGCTTTTTAAAGCAATTGATTTATATTATAAATCTGCGTTTAACCATTCTTAGTACCGTTTATATCACAAAATGTCTCCTGGGACCCCTTTGGCCCTTTTTATTCTCCACTTACAACCTTGAATGAAGCTGTGTGCTATCCTGTCACGGAGAAGAACGACAACCGTTTTCTTCCTTTAATATTGTTATTACATCTGTCTGCAAAAAAATTCCATGCATTTATGTGATTTTCTCTGAAACTACATGTCCAATCGACCTCAAAATTTGCAGTCAGCAGGGTATATATGTATTACATCTTCATATAACAACGTTCTGCATCTACCTCCCAAGAATTTTCGTAGAGAATAGAAATTGCAATGCCGTAAAAATCGCTTCCTAGCTCCGTAAATCTCAGTGAAATCCTACGATAAAATGTCTGGTCCTAGATTACATCCCGTTTGAATGGTTTTACACTAGTAATTTTTGGGGCCCTTTATAGCTTACTGTTCGGTGTGAGCCAAGGCTCCGTGTTGAAGACCGTACTTTGACCTATAATGGTTTACTTTTATAAATTTTGACTTGGATGGAGAGTTGTCTCATTGGCACTCATACCACATCTTCTTATATCTGTGTTACAAACTGGTACAGAAAAGTGTACATTGTAAGAAAATAATCGATGAACGTGTTTTAAATGTACACATGATCAATTAAATCCAAAGCATGCACTGCTCGTGAACTGTGATCAAAACATCAATTACCTACAATGACAAAAGAAATACATTGTTTGTATTCCGTCGCTATACATGTCTGTCCAACGTCTCCACCTAAAAAGAAATAGAAATGCTAAGTTTTCGCTATTATAAACCCTCGTCACGTGACGTCTCAATCTGGCGCGAGAGACGCGCGCGGGACATGAAATAGAATAAAAACTTTACCGAAAAGACACAGTACTTATAGTTTACATTCATAAAAATGACAGGAACTATATTTATAGACAACCGATTACGAGCAACCAAACAGGTCATTTTAAAATTTAGATCATTTCTTCTTTTTCTATCAAGTCCTTTGATCTTCTTCTGCTTTTCTCATTTTATTATACATGAAATAACACCTGAACTGCATGTTTGAAAATATAAAGTGTGCATCAAAAGATAATGTGGGCTAAACGTCAATGAGACAGCAATCTAGCGACAAAAGTAACCAAAAGACATGTACACGTTTAACGGTGAAAAGGAGATGCGAGTTTCCTCAATGAAACAGCATTCCAGCGACAAAAGATATATATGAATGAAATGTTCACTTGTCTGATGCTACAAATGGTTTTTTTGATTTTTTATTTTCCACTAATAAAAGCTGTCCGCCATGAAATAGCAATAGTGATGAAAGTGGTACTAAACACCAAAATCAATAAAATCAATCAATATTATTTCAGACGTTTCCTACACCGATCATTGGTTTAGTAAACAAGAATCTATTAACTGGAATTTTAATTTGACTAAAACAATGTATTGCATCACATACATGTTACTATCTTTGCATTATGACTGTTATATTTGTCGCTGGACATCAAGCAGCTTCATCAAATAAAAATCTTCTTGAATACCTCGTAAAATAGATAAATTTATTTAGAAATATATTTAGAATTTTAGTTATATATTAAAAATAAAGGACATTACAAAGACTATAGTTAGGCGTTAATGAAGGGTTGGAAGGGAAAGATAAAGGTAGGCCTGCGTTTAAAGGTCTTTGTGTCCATCATTTTATGTGTGAACCTTTTTAAGCCTTTATATTAAGTTAACTCTTTAAAGGTAAAGTAAGTTCGTTCTCTAACTTGCTTAATTTTTTTTAGAAGTTTTCAGTAATTGGACATTTATGAAGAAAACAAAAAAACAAATTGGGGTCCATTTTATTGTTAAAAAAAATAATATTTTTATTAAAATGGAAATTTAATTCTTTTAATCCTACCACCACAAAAAAATTTAAAATAAAAAAAATTAACTTCCAAATCCTAATACCAATGTATCTTGGCTAAGAATATTTAAAACTTAAGCGGGATTTCATTTGAAAGACTAAAAAAGAAAAAAAAAAAAAAATTAAGAACTTATTTTTAAATTTTAATTTACTTCTTAAACGGCCCTCCCTTTTTCCTACCTAACAGAAATTTTTCTTATTTAAAAATCCTTTTTTTAACACAAATTGGTTAATCCCAATTTAAATACAAAATCCAAAACAAAGCTCCTTAGTTTATTTGGGCCTTTTGCAGCTACTTCAGTTTTTAATTTTGGTTGCTTTAAGAAATAAAAAATTTAAATAAAAAAAAATCAAAAAATTTTCCACCAAAAAAAATTTTAACCTAGGGAAAAAATTCAAATTTTAAAGATTACTACAAGTTTAAATTTTTTTTTACTTTTTTTTTTTAAACATTAAAAAAAAAGGAAAAAAAACAAATTAGAAAGTTCAAATCAAAAAATTAAGTTTTTTTTTTTTTTTTCAAAACCAACAAAGAACAAAAAAAAATTTTTTCCTGTTAAAATAATTTATTAAAATTTTTTTTTGATAAAAAATTACAAAAATTTTAATTATTTTTAAAAAAGTAATGTAAGGTGAGGAAAAAGGGCTTAAGTTCTTTGGACTTTACTTTATATTAAGAAATTATTGCTTAAATTTTTTAGAGGTTTCAGTAATTGGAATTTATGAATGGAATAACAAAAAAACCAAATTGGGGTCCATTTTTATTGTTAAAAAAAATAATTTTTATAAAATGGAAATTTAATTCCTTTTAATCCTACCACCACAAAAAATTTAAAATAAAAAAAATTAACTTCCAAATCCTAATACCAATGTATCTTGGCTAAGAATATTTAAAACTTAAGCGGGATTTCATTTGAAAGACTAAAAAAGAAAAAAAAAAAATTAAGAACTTATCTTTAAATTTTAATTTACTTCTTAAACGGCCCTTGCCCCTTTTTCCTACCTAACAGAAACTTTTTTTCTTATTTAAAAATCCTTTTATTTAACACAAATTGGTTAATCCCAATTTAAATACAAATCCAAAACAAAGCTCCTTAGTTTATTTTGGGCCTTTTGCAGCTACTTCAGTTTTTAATTTTGGTTGCTTTAAGAAATAAAAAATTTAAATAACAAAAAAATCAAAAAATTTTCCACCAAAAAAAATTTTAACCAGGAAAAAAATTCAAATTTTAAAGATTACTCAAGTTTAATTTTTTTTTCACTTTTTTTTTTTAAACATTAAAAAGAAAAGGAAAAAAAACAAATTAGAAAGTTCCAAATCAAAAAATTAAGTTTTTTTTTTTTTTTCAAAACCAAAAAGAACAAAAAAAAAATTTTTTCCTGTTAAAATAGATTTATTAAAATTTTTTTTTGATAAAAAATTACAAAAAATTTTAATTATTTTTAAAAAAGTAATGTAAGGTGAGAAAAAGGCTTAAGTTCTTTGGACTTTTACTTTATATTAAGAAATTATTGCTTAAATTTTTTTAGAAGGTTTCAGTAATTGGAATTTATGAATGGAATAACAAAAAAACCAAATTGGGGTCCATTTTTTTGTTAAAAAAAATAATTTTTATAAAATGGAAATTAATTCTTTTTATCCTACCACCAACTTAAAAAATTTAAAAATAAAAATAAATTAACTCCAAATCCTAATACCAAATAGTATCTTGGCTTACTAGAATATTTAAATACTTAATCGGCGATTTTCATTTGACAAGACTAAAAAAGAAAAAAAAAAACATAATTAAGAATTATTTTTAAATTTATAATTTACTTCTTAATCAGGCCCTTGCCCTTTATCCTACCTAAACAGAACACTTTTTTCTTATTTAAAAAAATCCTTTATTTAACACAAATTCGGTTTTTAATTCCCAATTTAAATATCTAAATCCCAAAACAAATGCTACCTTAGTTTATTTGGCCTTATTGTACAGCTACTTTCAAGTTCTTTAATTTATGGATTGTCATTTAAGCAAATAGAAAATGACTTTAATCATAACAAAATGCAAAATACATAAAAATTTGTCTCACCTAAAAAAAAGTTTTTAACCAGGGAATAAAATTCAAAGAATATTTAAAGATTACTCAAGTTTAATTTTTTTTTCACTTATTTTTAATGACAAAAGAAATACATTGTTTGTATTCCGTCGCTATACATGTCTGTCCAACGTCTCCACCTAAAAAGAAATAGAAATGCTAAGTTTTCGCTATTATAAACCCTCGTCACGTGACCTCTCAATCTGGCGCGAGAGACGCGCGCGGGACATGAAATAGAATAAAAACTTTACCGAAAAGACACAGTACTTATAGTTTACATTCATAAAAATGACAGGAACTATATTTATAGACAACCGATTACGAGCGACCAAACAGGTCATTTTTAAAATTTAGATCATTTCTTCTTTTTTCTATCAAGTCCTTTGATCTTCTCTTCTGCTTTTCTCATTTTATTATACATGAAATAACACCTGAACTGCATGTTTGAAAATATAAAGTGTGCATCAAAAAGATAATGTGGGCTAAACGTCAATGAGACAGCAATCTAGCGACAAAAGTAACCAAAAGACATGTACACGTTTAACGGTGAAAAGGAGATGCGAGTTTCCCTCAATGAAACAGCATTCCAGCGACAAAAGATATATATATGAATGAAATGTTCACTTGTCTGATGCTACAAATGGTTTTTTTTTCGATTTTTTTTTATTTTCCACTAATAAAAGCTGTCCGCCATGAAATAGCCAATAGTGATGAAAGTGGTACTAAACACCAAAAATCAATAAAATCAATCAATATTTATTTCAGACGTTTCCTATACCGATCATTGGTTTAGTAAACAAGAATCTATTAACTGGAATTTTAATTTGACTAAAACAATGTATTGCATCACATACATGTTACTATCTTTTTGCATTATGACTGTTATATTTGTCGCTGGACATCAAGCAGCTTCATCAAATAAAAAATCTTCTTGAATACCTCGTAAAATAGATAAATTTATTTAGAAATATATTTAGAATTTTAGTTATATATTAAAAATAAAAGGACATTACAAAGAAGTATAGTTAGGCGTTCATGAAGGGTTGGAAGGGTAAAGCAATAAAGGTAGGGCCTGCGTTTAAAGGTCTTTGTGTCCATTACATTTTATGTGTGGGAACCTTTTTTTAAGCCTTTATATTAAGTTAAACTCTTTGATGGTAAAGTAAGTTCGTTCTCTTACTCTAGGTCTACACCTTTAAATATAATTTTTTTTTTTCTTAATAGGAAAGGGTGTGTTTTATGTCCAAGGATTGCGAAATTTCTGGGAACGTATCGCGCAGTCATTATTTGAAGGCATCATTCGGTAGCTAAATAGACATGTCGTTGGGAAGCATAACTTCGCTACACTGACTGTGTCTGAAAAGATCCTATGTGCACAAATGACATAAATATATATAGAGTAACGTCCCTGCTGAACTGAAGTCTGCAGGTTTCAGCTCTGGGGTTCCCAGTGAAGACATTTTTTTGCACACGCACATTTGAGGTTTACAGTTACTAAATAAAACAAAAGTTGAAATATGTAGCACATCTTGACATATACTCGTGTGTTTACTTATTATGAACTGCTTAGTGACATGAAATAAAGTCATTAGACACATGGGAAAAGTCGCACTTTTAAAGCTACGATTTTCCATTTCGCTGTTTAAATAGACAGAGTTGCCCTTCATACAACTCCGACACCTAATCCCACAATGCCATATGAAAAAGTAAAAATTGAAAAAAAATTATGATACACATCAGTATAAAAAAATAACATAAGTAATAATTTAAAGCCATACATTTCCCCCTCATACCAAGAAATTGCCTCCGTTGAAATTCTGCAAGTATCCCATAGAGCAAATTACATGGATGATTAATATTGACCATTTGGCCGTGTTCTAAGCGACACGTACATGAAGGTCATAAATTAATTTGTTGAATGAAATCAAACCTTTAACTACTAATAGGTGCCGTAGGAGGTCTACCGGAATTTTTAGCCAGGATTTCTTGGCATGGGCACACAACATTACCGGTCTTGAGCTATATGTCCAGCCTACATCTGAGTAACTTCAAAAACCACTCAAACATAATATTTTTACCACCTTACAAGTAACTTGGCATACAATATTGTATTAATGTGATGCAGCAATTTCTATCGAATGTCTCCTTTGTGTTATACCTATATCTAGAAGATACCCTTGAAGTGGTGTCAAAAATGTCTTATTCATTTCCTCCGTCAATCTAAGTCTTTAACACACGCTCAGACTAAACGTGCTTTTTTCAAATCTGCAGTGCTGATAGTTTACCCGCAAAAATTGACAAAAAGTCAAGTTCCCCATAAAGGTATAAGGTATTTTTCAAAAATTTCTACTGTTGTGTGAGTTATATTACTAGTAGCCTAGACAAATACATTTGTAGCGTAATCCACACTCAAAAATAGTTCATTTGTTTTTTATTGATAACATCCCGAATCAAGATTTAGAACTGTGAACATAGATATAAGAAGATGTGGTATGAGTGCCAATGAGACAACTCTCCATCCAAGTCAAAATTTATAAAAGTAAACCATTATAGGTCAAAGTACGGTCTTCAACATGGAGCCTTGGCTCACACCGAACAGTAAGCTATAAAGGGCCCCAAAAATTACTAGTGTAAAACCATTCAAACGGGAAAACCAACGGTCTAATCTATATAAAAAACGAGAAACGAGAAACACTTATGAACCACATCAACAAACGACAACTACTGAACATCAGATTCCTGACTTAGGACAGGTGCAAACAAATGCAGCGGGTTTAAACGTTCTAATGGTACCAAACCTTCACCCTTTTTCTGAAACAATAGTGTAACATCACAATATAGAAAGACACACTATAAAATATCAACTGAAATAGCTTAACTCAATCAAAGGACATATTAACACCATTGAACATACACTGAACAAATAAATTTGACCTATGATACAATGCAAATACAAAATAAATAAACTAAGGGAAGAATTATAAAAGTAACATGTTATATCGGTATGAAATGTTAAACAATTTAAGAAAAACAATATGCTCGAACAAAAATATCAGCCATTTGCAATTTCAATGATCATAAAAGAGTGGTTTGTCAGACGAAACCTCGGTCACACATGTTTAAGATTAGACTGCAATTTATGCAAGATATTTTTGAGAATTTGTCCGGTATCAATAGACGACGAAGACGACAATAGTGTATACGGTGCGTAGCCATCTTGAATGAGCGAAGTGAGGAACTGTTGTGTATAAATGTTCTAAACGCGGACGCGGCGGTACATGTCAATGAGTAGAACATTATATAATCTTTGCGACAAAGGCCTTCATAAGGGCCGCATTTTTTGCATGAAAATTGTACATGACTTTTATTTTTCTCTTTGAACGTGTCCCCACTGAACAAATTTTTTATTTTATTAAATAAATTTGACTAGATAATGTATCTATACTTTTAAACCAGAAGACCTCATTTTGTGTGTCGCTTCTCTTCCTTCCACAATAAACTAATCCTCATGCCTCTGTGTCCTATAGGTACCATGCATAGTCGCATTTGTCATCCATTCTTATGATTATTCAGTTTGGTTTATTTTAGGAGAAAAACGAAAATAAAGGCGTCCGGATATTGTTTCCGTCATCAGACCGACTTTTAATTCAGACATGACTACCGGTTAAACTTAAACTTACACATAATTTTCATAAGTATATATTAATAGTACTCGGGGACAGGACAATTATTTTCGCGTTTATCTGCATGTATACTATGATTATACTACTATAATATATAGAGACTCTCTATATAATATAGCAGTGATCGCCGTGGAGAAGAAACTTAGAACTGATAGTTAATAGCAAATACACTTTATTTATAGTATATATATGTATGTTCATAGTATAGTATGTCTCCATGTCTCCATGTCCCTATTTGACTTTTGACATCTTTTCTGAAATTCTCCAGACATTTTTCTTTTACAAAAATTCATCCTACAATAGTTTACATACTTCCAACCAAGCTTAAATTGCCCGCGATTTCGCGGGTGTGTTCTAGTATTTTTTTAAGGCAAAAGAATGCGTAATTGACCGATATTTCGTTGATTTATTTTCGCTATTAAACGCAACATTCAGCACTCTTGTCTATTTCGTGAAAGGCAGATTTTTTTAGTACAGGAAGCCACGTGAGTATCCGCAGAAAAAAACCACCGACTTCGGCACAACAACTGGGTATCCAAGTCAAATAAGTTCGGAGTAGAAAGCACCTTTAAGCGAGATATTTCGGATTTTGAAGAAATTTTGTACGCATTTAAATAATTCGTTGGAATCATTTGAATATTAAAAAAGTTATAAATATGAAGATTTTATAATTTCAAAGATACTGTCGATAACGTGAAAATGGTCTTTTAATGCAAAGGATGTATTTAAAACGCGGCAGAAAATATGCTTTTTTCCCACTTAAAATTGCAATTTTCCGAAAATCCGACTAAAGAATTCTATTTAGAGATAAAATCTTATTGCTGTAAACATTTCCATTTTAACGAAAGGAAAATATTAGGGGGTTACTGGATTCGTGTTTGATGTCTAAATCATTTATGTATGAGTGTAGTAAAATAATATGAAAAAATACGATTTTTCGACGTCACGATTATTTTTGTTGTTTTCACCTTTTTCACGCTACTGGATATGTATACAAAAGTGAGACAAATACTGAAAAAAAAAAACGAATCCGGTGACCCCCTCATATATACACCATTTAAGCGTTTATAGCAATAATACATAAGTTCTAATCCAAATTCTGTGGAAGGTCTTTGTAGAAGATATCAAAAGTAATTGCATCTCTCTTTCAAAACAAATACTTGTAAGCGTAACATAATTTCACACATATTCATGATATCATATATTTTAAAATCTAATTTAATTTTGAATAAGAATTAAACAGTTTGTTCATAAGTATATATGCTAAACAAAATTTGCATAAATTCAGTATATTTTGAACTTGATTAATTGAACATAACTATGGCAAGCCGTTTTACTATTTATTCTTACTTCAAGATATCACATATATATAGTTTATAAGATATCTTATAATAGATATCTTATAAAGAAAATTATATGAGATATCTTATAAACTATATAAGATATCTTATAAACTATATGATATATCTTATAAAGTTTATTAGATATCTTGAAGTTAGAATGAATAGTAAAACGGATTGCCATACATAACGGCTGTGTGTAGAATAACGTTTTTAAAAGCCAATTAAACCATATATTTACCCAAAAGAAAAGATAGTAATTGTTTTATTCCATATTCCTAGAAAAAAAACAATGTATTTAATGACAAGTATTTAGTATACCTAAACCAGTTTTTCAAAAGTCAATTAAACCACATATTTACCGAAACAAAAGATAGTAATTGTTTTAATCCATATTCCTTGAAAAAAACCAATGTATTTAATGAAAAGTATTTATCTAAACCATCACACATTTTACCATAACGTTACATGTAAAAGGACGTGACGTTTAGCGCGGTAAATATACTTTTTCTTCAGGTACATAAAAAATTTGATCATAACGTTACATGTGAAATCAAATCAACTGAAATAAAATCTATTTTTTTATTTCCTAATCATAGGGCCCTTTCGGGCATTACAAAATTTAACACGATCGTTCACACTTTCGTACCAATCTTTCTCACTCCGCTCACTCCGATCATGGAAGTATTATAGATTATATTAATTAGATACAGTGCATTAGAACATACACGAAAGAAATTATATAAAGCATAAATCATAAAATTCCAGTTCGTGAATAAAGATAGATAACTATGATTGTTATAATTTACAGTTTCTTTTCTACCAGGTATGTGATCATTATAATTGAGAACAGTTATGCTGTTTTCTTTCTACAAAGTTAAGCTTTAAAAATTCACACAATAAAGATAAATATGTGTTGTCTTCATTTATCATTATCCATATAAATAAGTTATTTGTACTTAGATATTTTACATTGGGGAATTGGTTATCAACCTGAGATAGTAAAGTTTTTCTCCTATGGTTATATTTAGGACATTGAAGTAAAAGATGTACCTCGTCCTCTACTTGGTTTAAATCACAGAACTGACAAAGTCGTTCACAGCTGGGTAATGGTTCTAGTTTTCCAAGAGAGTTGTACTTTCTTTCATGTCTTCCAGTTTCTACCCTTGGAAAAAGATTACTTATTCTGAATTTAGATAGCATTTGCCAATTATCTTTTTTTCTTATTTCTAAATATTTTTCAAACTGGAATGTAGAATGAAAGCACGTTACGTTTAGCGTAGTGAATATATTTGTCCACCGGTGAATATGCAGTTTTATTCAAAATCCAAGTCATATAGAAAAACCTACTTAAATAATAGCAATATGGAATAAATGGTTTTCATCGGTGCTATATGAAATAATGGCAATACAAACTTTAGGGTTTACTGTAGGCAATTTTAATCATAAAAAAGACCTTTAACAAAGAATTCAATCATAATCAGCCAAGCAGCGTGTGCACTCTTGTTTATTCAATAATATTTTTCCATATCTTTTCATTTCAGCCCACAGTACTCTATGTTACGAGTGTGTTTCTTTGAATGAAGAATGGTGTACAGAATATTTTGACGATAAAGATTCTATTGCTTACCGTAACAATATAATCAATTGTACGGGTAACTGCATGAAGTTGATTGCTCACGATGATAAGAAAAAAGGTATGCTTAGCTTTAATATAAACTTTACTAGATTTTCTGAATTTTGGTTTTATAAAAATTCTGTCGTGTTATGGTAGATGACCACACAAAAAGAAGCATATCACGCAAATATCTAATATTGTTGGGCTAAATTTCAGGCGAAGTATATATAAATTTTAGCTGAGGGGTCTAAATACTTATTTAGTATTAAGTCCCCTCTACCAAGAAATTTGTTTTGCATGCACACGTATAAAAATTGCGGTTTTTATCCAACGCAATCATAGGTTTGAACGTTGTTTTCAATTTAGACTTGTTTAAATTTTAGCTGTATATATATTCATTGATTCATACCAGTTTAAAAAAAGAAAGAAACGGAAGATATATTTGGATTAACACGTTCTTTTTTTCTATAAATAAAAACGTTCTTATATCCTAATGGCATCGCCCCCTTTAGTCAATTGCATTTATGTTAAACCTAAGCTGCTACCTTTTATGCTTTTGATAATGGTATTAAACAAGGACATGCAATCACAATACACGAAATATTTTTAAGTGTACATGAATGATCATCTACTCATCTCTTCAGTATAATTACAGGATGTTATTCTATTTTTAGAAGCATACAATTACTATGAATTTGTAATGACATCTGTTTAATACCTACGAGAAGGTAACACCTCCCGCAACGAAAGCTGATTTTTATCAGCTATAGTTAGAGGAGGGGATAAGGCGTCTGCGCAATGCTAGGCGGTGTTGTCGAAGAAGTGAGAAGTGAAAAGTACAGGTTCCAACTCCGCTCGAGGAGGAATTAAAGAATCAGATCTACTCTAACATTGTTAGGCTGATTTTCTAGGCATTTTATAAATTATCTAACGCCTGGTATTTCTTAATTATAAGAAATTCGATGGACAGGGTATAATTTACAATTGTCACTAGACCTGACTTTATAGCAAGTCTGGCCAAGATAAAAAGTAAAATCACAAAAATACTGAACTCCGAGGAAAATTCAAAAAGGAAAGTCCTCAATCAAATGGCAAAATCAAAAGTTCAAACACATCAAACGAATGGATAACAACTGTCATATTCCTGACTTGGTACAGGCATTTTCTTATGTAGAAAATGGTGGATTGAACCTGGTTTTATGGCTAGCCAAACCTCTCACTTGTATGACAGTCGCATCAAATTCCATTATATTGACAACGATGCGTGAACAAAACAAACAGACACAATTCGTAAAAATGTCAAAATTAGGGTTACAGCAGTCAACATTGTGTTATCATCTTAATCACTATAAAAACAAACAAATTTTAGGAAGAAGCATACATCAAATTTAACATCCTCATTATGCTTATATCATACGATTTTTTATATCTATGTAAAATCCA
Source organism: Mytilus coruscus (assembly GCA_017311375.1). NCBI lineage: Eukaryota > Metazoa > Mollusca > Bivalvia > Mytilida > Mytilidae > Mytilus > Mytilus coruscus. The sequence goes on along the minus strand of CM029607.1, from coordinate 10,006,788 downwards.
CCTATAAAAGATGGAAGGTTTTAAGTACTGGCGTAAAATCGCGCGTTTGAAATTCGCACAGGTAGACATAAAATAATTTTGTCGTTCAAAGTATAAAGAGATACATAAATACAGAGTCACGTAAAATGGACATCACAAAAAACAGACTCAGCAGTAAAAGCAATATCAATAAATAAAATAATAGTGTGGTTCAAATTATGACGGGATACACAAGCACAGAGCCACGCCAAATGTATATCACAAAAAACAGACCCAACAGTAAAAGTGATATAAATAAATAAAATAATTTTGTCGTTCAAAGTATGACAGAATACATATGCACAGAGTCACGTAAAATAGATATCACACAAAACATACTTAACTGTAAAAGCAATATTAATAAATAAAACAATAGTGTGGTTCAAACTATGACGGGATATATGAGTACAGAGTCACGCCAAATGTATATCACAAAAAACAGACTCAACAGTAAAAGTAACATCAAAAAATAAAATAATTTTGTCGTTCAAAGTATGACGGGATACATAAGCACAGAGTCACGTCAAATGGATATATCAAAAAACCGGACTTAACAGTGAAAGTAATATTAATAAATATAGAATAAATTTGGGCTCACCTGATATTTTACTGTGATAAAGTCAGTATCAAAAACAAAAAGTCCTTTATTCTTTTTATCGGTAATTATGAAAAATAAAAATCACTACAATAATAGAGAAAATAACAAACGAACTACTTTTCGCGTCGAATCACGGCGAATCATACTTGACGTCACAGGCTGCATAACGTCATTTGAAATTTTGTCACAGTGCAGTAAACATGGCGTTCTCTTGGTTCTATTGAAAATGAATTATTGCATGCGTTTTATTAATTCTGCTGTGGACATGACTTTAACAATGCCGAATTAATGGTAGCATACCGGTAAGTTAAATTTCTTTATTTTCAAAAAAGCATCAGCAAAGAATGATACGATATGAATCTACAGCAGATTTATCATTATTTTACAAGTTCAAAGACAAGTTATATTTTACTTACAGTAGTTGGGTGGATAAAATTACATTTATCTTGTCATTATAAGGGGACGAAGTCCCCAATTACAGTAGAAAAATCAATAAAAAAAAAAAAAAAAAAAATCGGGAAAATTTCCGAAATTTTCATTGAATGAACTCAAAATCGTTAACTTTTTTAACTTTTTTTTTCAGACTTTTTATTTTCCCGCATCTGCGCAGAAATCTTTTCATCGTTTTGGCTCGGGATTTGAGTAAAATGTTATGGGGACGTACCTTATCAGTAAGCAAATCAACAAAACTACTAAAAATTAAAATAAAAATCAATATACTAATAAAATCATAATCGTAAACGTTTTCGAACTTTTCAAACAGTTTTTTCAGACATACGATTTATGGACGACAACACAATAACAATAACATTTTATTTTACTTACAGTAGTTGGGTGGATAAAATTACATTTATCTTGTCATTATAAGGGACGAAGTCCCCAATTACAATAGAAAATCAATAAAAAAAAAAAAAAAAAAATTTTTTCATTGTACCTCAAAATCGCATCTGCGCAGAAATCTTTTCCGGTATCGTTTTGGCTCGGGATTTGAGTAAAATGTTATGGGGACGTACCTTACATCAGTAAGCAAATCAACAAAACTACTAAAATTAAAATAAAAATCAATATACTAATAAAATCATAATCGTAAACGTTTTTCGAACTTTTTCAAACAGTTGCATTTTCCCTGGCGGACGCTGCAATATATGTCATACGATTTCCGAAAATTAATATGTATGATTACCGGAAAGAGTATGGACGACAACACAATAACAATAACATTTGTATTCTTATAATGTCCTTTTTATAATTCATGGTTGACTTTGCTTTAATGTTGTTGTTTTTTCGTTATACTTTTAACAAAACGACATGCAGATTCAAAGTTGTATGAAGTCATATAATGGTGATCGCTATGATTAAGGATCATTGTGACACGTTGGTTTTGAAACAGATCTGTTCCTTAACAACTCGATGCTTCATAGCAACACGTCTTTTCGTTTACATTAAAATAGCAGAGTTTTCAGTTTTTTTAACCATTTAAATATACATTCTTTTAATTCAGATTTTGATATAAAAAAAACGTTACCTGACAATAGCGTTTCTTTGTTTACATTGCAAATGACGTCACAACATAATGTCTTAACAATAGAACCAACATCGGAAACGTTGCGGTATTTCCGTTTCTTTTTCAACAGATTCTGAAGTTAGATTATTCCTATGATAGTGAGCTCTTTTGGGAAACTTACCGCATATCAATCAGACAGACTTGTATCTGTACAAAGATCCATAATAAATCGAATTTGAATGTTTTTGTTATCCCCCGACATACAGGCTTCTTTAAAAACTAGTAATCTCACTTTCATGTGTATAATCTTCAGGAAATTTAACTTAAAATCGTTCTTTTTATTTATTTAAATGTGTTTTTAAAACTTAGATACAAAGTCCACTCGTAGATGAGGGTCTGCGTGGGGTTTTAAAGAATCGACAAAATGTGCAGAAAAAATAGCAAACAAATTATGAATAAAGAAAAATATGGCAAAAAGTAAAAATAGAAAATAATGGGGCACTCAAATTTAAAGAAAATGAGTCACTCAAATATGAAGAATATAGACCCTTTTAATTACCTTTTTATAAAAAAAATACAAAACAACTTTCAAGGAATAAGAAATAAGCATTGTATGACATAAAAAAAATTAAACGCAGACAATTAACAAAAAAAATACATCTTTTAGTTTTAAATCATACTTTTTAATAAATAATTTCAAAAATGAACCCGCAGAACAACTCTTCTTTATCATATATTTCAATAATTTTATTAGTGACAAACTTACTGCCAAAAGAAAAAGAAGTGACACCGAAACGAAGCTGAATTTTTAATAATGACAACTGACATATATTTTTCTTATTCAAAATTATAAAATCATTCTACATAGAATGTGTCATTTACAACCGCATATCTTCATAATGTACCTACATGTTACACTGAAGTATTGAGCAAAATTGACACAACTTTTGTTTTATATATACAATAACATGCATGATGGCTTACCATCACAAAAGAGTAAAAAAAAATGATACAATGAGAAGAAAAAAGAGAAATCAACTTCACATCACCAGATCTATTAGCAAGAAGTGAGAAATTTGTATTGTAACGCGATGCAGTAAACATGGTGAAGAAACAATGAAAAATGATTATTTCTAGCAACGTTTACATTGTCACACAAATTTAAACCAATGTTTTTATGTTATCACCTTCTACATTCACAGTAGCCACTTGCAAACCCATTGCTCAAAGGTCATGCATCCCAATGAGATATGATGTATATTGAATTTTACAACCTTCAATCAGAGTTTAAAGTCTGAAGCAAGATAATAAGACATTTTCATGACCACTGTTAGAGTGTTTCTACTCTATGTATATAGAAGCTGAAACTGTAACACTTATATGACTTAAGCCCATTTCTATACTGTTTTATGGTGTGATGTTTTTCAGATGTTTATAAAAATTAGAAGATGTGTTGTAATTGCAATTGTGACAACTTTATGTATATGCCTGTCCCAAGTCAGGAGCCTGTAATTCAGTGGCTGTCGTTGGTTGCTGTGTTACATGATATGTGTTTTTCGTTCATTTTTTGTACATCAATTAGGCCCTTAGTTTTCTCCTTTAAATTGTTTTACGTTTGTAATTTTGGGGCCTTTTATAGCTGACTGTGCAGTATGGACTGTGCTCATTGTTGAAGGCCGTACGATGACATATAGCTGTTAATTTCTGTGTCATTTGATTTCTTATGGAGAGTTGTTGAATTGGCAATTATACGACACCTTCTTTTAAATTTTTATCAACCAAAGATCAAATGAAGTGGATATAAACAATTATAGGCAACCGTATAGCCTTCTAAAAAGAGAAAAACCTATACAGTATAGTTGGCTATAAAAGGCCTTGAAATTGCAAATGTAAAACAATTCAAACGAGAAAACTAAAGGCCTCGACATGTTTGTTTGTTTGTGTTCTTTTTTTTTTTTAGTAGTCGTCAGTTAATTTTACTTTTTTTCTGTACGTTTTAAGAAGACAACTGTTATAAGCTATTTGAGACATTGAATAGTTGCCTTTCGAAAGCATAGAACTGTTCAAGTTTTTACTAGCTTCAATAGTGTTATTGTCTATTGTATTGGTGTGTCTGACATGTCTCCAAGGCATCCATATTTAATAGTATCGTATATCACCATCCAAATTTTCCATATAAATTGAGATTACTAGTGGCACTTCCTGTATACAAGGTGATATGATGTGACGCTGGAATTGGTCACCTTTTCAAGCTTGAAAATATGTGTAATGGTCGGGAAAATATCAGAAAAATATGATAAGGTCAATAAAGTTCCCATAACTTCTTCGTCTGTTACCGTTCTTGGTGTTCCCTGCTGTGTTTTAATCAACCAAGTTTTCATTTTTGACATTTTGGTATTCCACTCCTACATTACACACCACATGAAACCCAAACAATATGGGAAAAGGTTACATTTTCACATACGCAATATATGAAAAGGTATCCATTTTTTAAATCTAAATCATATGAATTGAAGGTGAGGTTACTCTGAAATTTTCTGAAGGAATTTAAATTAAATTTTGCTATTTTATAGTTTAGCCCGAAAAATTGTACAGTGACCCTATCTTTTCTTATAATATTCTCAAAGCATTTTCCAAAAGTTGTCTTCTCGTATTTATTTTACAATTCTATCATTCAGTTTACATGTAGCTTCTAATCACATAATTAATGATGTTTTTTCCCTGTATAATCCATACAAAATGTGTCATTTTATGTCACCTGTAGCTTCAGAAAATGCTCGGTAACCTATCATTTTTTATTATATTTTTGAACATATCACAATATATACTACATTTAAGCAAAGTATGCAGTGGCGGATCCAGAACTTTTTATAAGTGGGGATGGGGAGCACTGGCTGGCCTATTGAGGGGGGCCGCTCCAGTCATGCTTCAGTGATTCCCTATATGATCAACCAAATTTTTCCCATAAAAGGGGGGGTGCCACCCCCCCCCGGATCCGCCTATGGTATGAAAAATTCTATAAATTTTAATTTATACTCCCATACCACCTTAACGGGATTCTAAAGGTTTTCTGACTTCGTCCCCTTTCACAGGTAACACCTGCCTCATATTACGCTCAGCGTTCATCATAAAAACGATCACATCGATTTCAAATCATTTATGAAAGCATTGTGTAAGCAGACATTTCAGGAGGCTGACTGTAAATTATCTGAACAACGTTCAACAAGCTCTTGTCGACTTTATATTAAATTACATCAAACATTTAAATAGATGTTACTCAACTTTGGTCTAAGCTTAAAATTCTTGCTTTTTTCAAAGTCATGTTCATTTATTTTTCAACCCGGACCAGAAATATGAAACTCTGAAGGCCCTGCGGCTACCTTTAATTTTAGAAGCGTATTTAGGGGAAGGCGACCCGGGACATTCCTTATTAAGGCTACATTTATGGTTAATGCAGACTTTTTACCTGTTCCACACCAAACGTTGTCTAATTTTGGGACCCCAGGCACCCTTTTTTTTTCAAAATTGATCCTAGTAGATCCGCATTTGAATTTGTTTGCTTATTTGTTCTTTGTTCTATGTCTATGAATATATCTGTCTATAGTCGCCGTCACGTAAAATTGGCACCGTGATTTTTTGTCGAAATTTTTTTAAATATCAGCCGCGTTCACTCGAGATGATGTTTTTCAATTAGCGGAAGAAAAATCCTTTCCAAATATCCACTACTGCCCTACCTTTTATTGTGTTTGCACTGTATAATCCTGACCTTCACATTATCCAAGATCATTTTCAATGGTGGAATCCGACATTGTTATTACCGGAAGTGTTGCTGTGGAGTTTCACGTTCAGTCAATTTGCATATTTCTCGGGACCACTCGGATCTTTTCATCATTTTTAAGGTAAGTCGAGAGAAATATTTTATAGCAGACGATAGACGACCATAAACAAAGAAGAAACATATAAATATTACTGAATTTATCGTACTATAATTATTCCAAACTAAAAATGCCACCTAAAAACAAAAATGTAGTCAGAAACCTACAGGTAAATACTTGTAAACAAAAGAAATAAAAAGAAATACGAAATTTAAACACAAAACAAATAAAAAAAGCAGACAAATAATCTGGAAAGGAACTGTTCATAGCACAGGCACTAGCTTCTTTCCGAAGGCGAAGGTCGACTATCCATATAAATATTACTGAACCTAAAAGTTTAAATGCATAGAATTGCAAAAATGGTGCAGGTTTTTTTCTCTCCAACAACGAAGTGCTTGACTAAGTCCTAGAATCTCTGTTCCTTTACCTATGGCTTTGTCCACCCCTATCAATCAGAACTTGAAAATTTTAAACCTACCTTATTCACATACGTTTAGTTGACGCAATGTCAACCAGTCCAGTCTTGAACCCTAATCATTAATGCTGATCGACAAGATTAAATTTATAAGCTGCAAATTAAATTTTTCAAGTATGCAGTAAAAATCAAAATGAGATCAAACCCACAACCTCTTGAGAAATCATACTTCACAGATCATTAATATCAGTGACACAAAAGCAAATTGTCATGAGATTGGGAATGATACAGAGAATGTGTGAAAGAGACAACAACCCAATCAAAGAGCTAAAAACAGCCCAATGCCACCAAGCACAACAGTTACTTTTTCTGGTAACACTAGGGGAGTAACCATGTCACTTCAAAAGGGGTAGGGATATAGTTTTTTGTCTGAGTTAGAAATTTTTTCATGAACATTCTTTTAGTTTTCGACAATGACAATCAAATTATTGTTATTATTTTTTCTGAATTGAACACTATAGGTGTGGGGAAATCTCATTCTGGATTCAGAATTTTTTCTCTGCTTGTCCACAATATTTTTTTTCTTCATCAAATTTGGAATCAGAATACATTTGTAAGAAATAAACATAACCCTCCTTTTTAATTTAAATATTCATATAGTGTTGAGAAACAGGCCTCTAATTTTAATATTTCTAGCTTCATGGTCACCTTAAACTAGAGGCTCTCAAGAGCCTGTGTCGCTCACCTGACTCTACTTTGGTTTTTAGAAATCATGTAAAAATAGATAAAAATCATAATAGATACCAAAATAATGATTGAGGCCGAATTTGGTTTAATATTGGTCCAGTTATTTAATAAAATATCCTGGTGGCCATCTTGAACAGTAAATCGGCAACAAAGTAGCAACACTTGGTCAGCACCTCATAAGGAACATTCATGCCATGTTTAGTTTCATTCCATTCAGTGGTACTCTTAAAAGAAGACATTTGAAGACCGTACTTTGACTTATAATGGTTTACTTTTATAAATTTTGACTTGGATGGAGAGTTGTCTCATTGGCACTCATACCACATCTTCTTATATCTATTTGTATGTATTTCCCATAGGGTCCTATGTTAAACTGAGTCCCCCGCTGGCAGCCATCTTGGATGATGGATCAGCTGCAAAGTAACAACACTTGGTCAGCACCTCATAAGGAAAATTCATGCCATGTTTGGTTCCATTCCATGCAGTGGTTTTCTAAAAGAAGACATTTGTATGTATTTCCCATAGGGTCCTATGTTAAACTAAGTCCCCCCCCCCTGGCGGCCATCTTGTATGATGGACCGACTGCAAAGTAACAACACTTGGTCAGCACCTCATAAGGAACATTCATGCCATGTTTGGTTTAATTCCATTCAGTGGTTCTCTAAAAGAAGACATTTGTATGTATTTCCCGTAGGGTCCTATGTTAAACTAAGTCCCCCTCTGGCGGCCATCTGAACCATAAAAATGAGGTCAAGGTCAATGGACATATGACATACTGAAACTCCATAACATAAGGCATCTATATACAAAGTATGAAAGATCCAGGTATTCTACCTTCTTAAATATAAAGCTTTTAAGAAATTAGTTAGTACCACCGCCATATCACTATCCCTGTGTCAAGCTTTCTGCAACAAAATTCAGAATTTAATAACCACCCCAAAGAAAAATCAAAACAAAACAACATTAATTCTCCTGTTACAGTCTGTGCCAAACTATTTCATGGTTTGTCTGACCGAAAAAGAAATTTGAACTTTTCTTCTATATATTCAACAAAAAAATCTTAAAAGTTCTGTCTGACCGAATGATTTTTTGTCTGACTTTTTGTCGGTCAGACAGAGTTTGGGATACACTGCTGTTAAATATGTTTGAGTGTTGGAGTTGAGTTTCAAGCTCTAGTCTCCCACCTTCATCCATTTCTGTTAATTTTATTATTGTGCAGTGTTAAGAATCCATATAGTATCGGTTTAAATTTAAGAACTGGTAAAGGCCAGAACATTTCCCTATAAATGGGTATTTCATAATAAAAAAAAAAAATAAACTGGGAATGTGTCCATGCGACACAGATGATGCCCCCCGCTTGCATATAAAGTTAAGGGCTATAATTCAAGAACTGTAAAAGTGACCCTACCAAAATTTCTACTTGATCTGAGTTTTGTGGTAATAAGCATTGTGTCAAAGTTTAATAACATTTGGTTGAGGCAAACTTTAGTTAGAAAACGGAAACATAAAATTCAGCAATTTTTCCATATGTAAAGGGGCATAACTCTAGAAAAGTAAAAGTGACGCCACCAAAATTCAACCTTGATCTGTGTTTTGTGGTAATAAGCATTGCGGATAAGTTTCATAAAATTTGGTTTAGGCAAACTAAATTTAGAGAATAGAAACCTTTTCTTGGGATGTACGGAGGGACGAACGTACAGATGGACAAGGGTAAAACTTAATGCCCCCTCCTCTACGGGCATAAAAAGACTTAGAAAACAAGAACTACTTTTTGCTCATAATTTTTAAACAGTAAAGATAGCACTATAGGCAACACTCCTACATAGTTTGGGTTACCAGTTATATGAGGGTCTGAATAGGAAGATGTTCATTTATATGCATTTTAATTTCATGCCATTGTAACAGTTATATATTCTTTAATTTTTAACACCTAATTATTTTTTATCTTTTATCAAAAAAGTTTTTCTTTTTTTCTTGTTCTTAATCACTATGCTTTTCCATTATTTTTAATTTGTAAAGCCCGTCCAGACAGCCTGATATGACTGATGGTAATGAAAGAATAAACAGCTACCATAATATGATCAATAATGTACTCACAAAATTACAACAAAAGAAAAATATAAATATCACCAAGAAATGCTTAGAACAAATTAAAAATCTTTCAAATTATTTAAATTTTACTACAAATGTAGTACCTTAAATCAATTTCACAGCTACATACTTCGATATACTAGTATACAACAATTATATATAAATGATAACTGTTGATTAATAAAGCCATACAACATGTCAGTGTCTTGTAATTATAAATAACCTTAAAAATTGGGTTTCATTAGTGACAACATTTATACAAAATTCATTACACGATAACAAAAATTTTAATTTTAATCTTTATACATAACTACATAATTTAATCTATGTGCACAGTCATTTTTAAAAACACCCTCTGCATTTTGAAAATTGAAACTTAACAAGAATCTTAAGTAGAAAAAATCACATCCCATTCTTACTATGGATTACCTCCCTTTGGTCATATATTCATGTTTGTTGGTTTTTTTTCAGACAAAAGAATTATTGAGAAAAATTTACCAGTTTTTTGTGACAGAGAAGGAGAAAAATAAGCCATGGGCACTGCAAAATCCAATTAAAAGACTAGTTAAGGCAACAGGCAAAATTAACTTTTTAATTTTTTAATTTTTTAATTTTTTTTCAGTTACATAAATAAATAAAATTATTTGCATAAAATCAACAATTATTATTTTAAAGCAGACAAACTTTGTTTGAGACCTGAATTATTGGGGTCTAGTTATTTTTAATAAAATATAATTGTGCCAACCAAATGATGTCTATAGATAAAACTTGATGAAAGATATTTTCAACCTCATAAGTATCAATTCATAAGGTTAAGGCATCAATAGCAAAATTTGCAGGTATTACAGTTCACTATAAATAAACATCAACAATTAAACATGAAAATGAAACAAGGATCAGATGTACCCTTGGACATGAGTTCCATTCCAATCCTTCCACATACACCAAATATAGTAATTTTAAATGAATTACGTGTATATTAGGATGATAAGATTCAGATAATGTAATGGGGCAAATCTATAAATTTTTTAAGTGGTGATAAGAAAACTTGAAATATATTGTCAAGCTATGCAAGTGGAACAACAATTTTTTATGATTATGCGAACAAGAAGATATAAATGCCCCAACCACCTTGAATCCACTATATACAATTATATACAAGATATAGTTTTGAGACAACTCTCCATCCAAATAACAATTTATAAAAGTAAACCATATAGGTCTATTTTAAAGGGCCCCAAAGTACTAGTGTAAAACCATTCAAACGGTAAAACCAACGGTCTAGTATATATAAAAACGAGAAACGAGAAACACGTATAAATTACATAAACAAACGACAACTACTGTACATCAGATTCTGACTTAGGACAGGTGCAAATATTTGCAGCATTAAAAGTTTTTCTATCATTTTATGTTATATGCTGATACATGGACAATTGAAATTTCAGGATTAAACCAACAACATTGCGACGTTATGTCCATACAGATGACAGTGATGATGCTGTGCAGGATGTGGTGAAGGCAGTTCATAAGGCTGCTGTCCAGAAAACTGTCAAGAAGAACCAGAAGTTGGATGATTTCGACAAAGGTGTGGTGAGAAGGACCATCTATGATCTGCACAAGAAATCCCAGTCAGTGACCATGCCAAGTCTGCAGCAAGCTCTGAAAAAGAAAGACATCGACGTTTCCATATCAACAGTGTCGAGAACAGTGCGTTTACTGGGGTTTCGGTAATTAATTTCATTCATAATGTTTGGACTTAATCCTTTGTTTTGTAGTACATGTATCTTAAATCATCTCTTTTAACATGTTTAATTATCAGTTATATATACACACAAGTCTAAATTGAAAACAACATTCAAATATAATAAAGAAGATGTGGTATGATTGCCAATGAGACAACTCTCTACAAGAGACCAAAATGACACAGAAATTAACAACTATGGGTCACCGTATGGCCTTCAACAATGAGCAAAGCCCATACCGCATAGTCAGCTATAAAAGGCCCCGAAATGACAATGTAAAACAATTCAAACGAGAAAACTAACGGCCTAAATCAAACCTATGATTGCTTGGATAAAAACCTCTTTTTTTGTACGTGTGCATGCAAAACAAATTTCTTGGTAGAGGTGTCTAAATACAGCACAAACAACATAAAAATCATTGATGAAATATTTACCTGCATTAAATACACATTTCAGTATTGAAGGACATCATCTATACATCTTGGAAATATTTATTTGCTCTGTAGTCATCAGCAAAAGAGTCTGAAAATAAATAAACCACAATTAAATTTATAGCAACAAATTATCAAACATGTGAAAAATTAATCACATGCATCAATCACTATTATAATGTCCCATTTAAACATAAACCTGCTGAAGTCTCTTTCAAAATGTGATATTCTCTTTAATAAAGCGACAAATATAGAATGTTATTAACACCCACCTTTAGTTCAGATTTAAAAGTATGTTCTCTGCGACCCATGTATGTTTTAGTGTAATAACCCTTAAATGTTATGCAATTGTGAATGTATATATTTATATAAATATTTTTTTTTTCAGGTTCTACAAGAATGCGTCAAGCCGAAGATTTGTGTCGGAGAGGGAGGACATCGTTCTCATGAGAATGACATATCTTCGTAAGATACGTAAGTTTAGGCAGCAGGGGCGTCATATTGTATATCTAGATGAGACTTGGTTGAACACTAATCATGTAGTAAAGGGTGACTGGCTGGATGTTCCCAGCACGTCCATGTCTGTCTTTGAGCCCCACTGTAAAGGTACCCATCGGAAAGTACCTTCTGGCAAGGGTACTAGATTGATAGTCCTAGATGTTGGCTCCTCTCAACAAGGCCTAATCCCCGGATGTGGTCTTATATTTGAGTCAAAAACCAACAGCTCTGATTATCATGACGAGATGAATAAAGAGCACTTTACAGAGTGGTTCAGAGATACACTTCTCCCTAAACTGCCTCCTCGGTCTGTAATCATAATGGACAATGCTCCGTATCACAGTCACTTAGATCCTGACTCAAGGGTACCAAACACTAGCAGCAACAAGTCAGAGATCTCGGCATGGCTGGAGAAGAGCATTGTTCAGTATGATAAGAAAATGAAAAAGACCGAGCTGCTTGATTTGGTGAAGCAAAAAAAGCCTCAACCTAGGTATATAATAGATGACCTTGCATCAGCTAATGGCCATGAGATTTTACGCACACCTCCTTATCATTGTGAGCTCAATCCCATCGAAATGGTTTGGTCTTACTTAAAAGGCTATGTAGCTAGACATAATTCTAGCTGCAAGAAAAAAGACATTATCAAGCTTTTTGAGGAGGCCAAGTCCCATATCGATGCGGAGCGCTGGGCTAAATTTGAGACTCACGTGGAAAGGGAGTTTGAGGAAAAGCTCAGGCAACTTGATGGCATCAGAGACGAAGACGTCAATCCAGTGGTGATTGACATGACAGACGATGACAGCCAAGACAGTCAAAGGACAATTCCTTACATGTTTTCAGAGGGGGAGGAGGAGGGGAATGACGATGAAAATGACAATGACTTTGAGGACAGTGTCTCTGATACCATCAATGATGCTGATGAGATTTTGTGCAATACCTGTGGTAGCATTTAACCACCCAAGCCTATTCAAAAGGACAAGTATATATCCTGGTTTCAGTGTGATGCTTGTGATCAGTGGGTACACAACAGGTGTTGCACAAAACCTGCTCTTGCGAAGAATGTCTGTCTTCAGTGCTTCTCCATTTTTAACCACCGGAACCTCAGTGAACCACTGATTTCGCCACTTGAAGAGATGGAACAGTGATGTCTTTCTTTCATGCCAGTAAAATAGTAACATGAACACCCCATAATTTTTATTTATTAAAGATATTTTTAAATGTAGATTAATCAAACATACTTATAGCAATGTATACAATTGATTTTTTATTCAAAGTATGTTAAGAAAAATGATAAACAGAAAAACTCCCATCTTTTCTATAAAAAGTGATTTCCTTTTTTTAATACCTGTAACTTTTTAAAACCTAAAAAAAAATGTCTTCCATTAAAATTTAAAAAAATACAAAACCTGATGGCTAACTGGCTTAGTTGATCTGTGATTAGTGATGGAGAATGGGAAAATATAATATTTTTCATTTGAATTTAACAAAAAAAATGTTTCCTTCCTACACTTGCACGTTAAAACTTATTTTACTGTCAAAAAGTTATTTCCAATCATTAACATAAGCAAAGATTATCAGTTATGTTTTTTAAATTTTTTTTAAAGAAAGTGTAGGTACATGTACATGCAACTATTTTACTGGCAGTTTCAGAACTGATACAGCTTTATACATGGGAACTGTCTACATTTCTTTACAGCTCAGGAGGACTTTCTTAACATACCTTTGTTTAATCTTCAGTTACTGATTCTTTGATAACAGTTTCTGGACAGTTAGTTGAGTGATTGCCTTTAACCCATCCTGTATACATTAATATAGCAAAACATTACATCAACATCTGTGATATACCTTAGTTTCAACATCTGTGATATACCTTAGTTTCAACATCTGTGATATACCGTAGTTTCAACATTTGTGATATATAGTTCCAACAACTGTGATATATATAATTTATTCTGATTGTAAATAGTTCATTTATGTTCAAGATATCTATTTCTAATTATGTTTATAAAAAGTAATTGAATTTTAATGATTAATGTTGGTTAAGTTTTTAATTATAACTTGTTGTTCATGTTGTTACTCCAATTTAAAAAAATGCACATGTACATTGTATCTTTAGTTATTAAATCATAAATTTTGTTTAAATACACTTATATTGTTTTATTGAAAATGCTTTTAATATATACAGCTATAGATTATAAGATATAGCTATTACAATATGTAGATGTTTAACTATACATAAGAATTCTGCAAGTTAAAAGAAAACGAAGGTTGAGATGAGGAACTGCTTTAACTTTTGATCAATGCATTAAGGGACTAAATGAAAAAATGTATTAAGGCATAAATTTGGATTAGAAGTGCATCAATTCTGAAAGGTGTCACAAATGTTCAAAATTTGAGAGAACAGCCTTGGAGAAAATTTTCACAATGGAAAACCTATTTCACACTTTCTCTCATTTTTATACGACTGCAAAAAAAATTTGCGGTCGTATATTGGTATGACATTGCCGTCGGCGTCGTCGTCCGAAGACACAATGGTTTTCGCGCAATAACTTTAGTTTAAGTGAATGGATCTCTATGAAATTTTACCACAAGGTTCAATACCACAAAAGGAAGGTTGGGATTGATTTTGGGGGTTATGGTACCAACAGTTAAGGAATTAGGGGCCAAAAATAAGCATTTTTGTAACTTCCAGACAATAACTTGTGTGTTAGTGTATGGATCTCTCTGACATTGTACCACAAGGTTCCATATCACAAAGGGAAAGCTGGGTTTGAGTTTGGGGGTAATTGCCCTAAACGTTTAGGAATTTGGGGCCAAAAAACAAGCATTTTTCTAGTTTCCAGACAATAACTTGTGTTCAAGTGTATGGATCTCTCTGAAATTGTACTCCAAGGTACCATACCACAAAGGGAAGGCTGGGATAACCATGTATTTAGATTTTTGATTTTTGGGCCCCGTTATCAAATTGGTCCAAAATTAAACTTTGTTTGATTTCATCAAAAATTGAATTCTTGGGATTCTTTGATATGCTGAATCTAACCATGTATTTAGATTTTTAATTTTGGGTCCCGTTTTTATACGCCCGTTTACGGGACGTATTATGGTATACCGTTGTCCGTCTGTCTGTTCGTCCGTCTGTCGTCAACATGTCGGACATTAACTCAAAAACGCTTTTACCAATTTGCATAAAACGTTGGTGAATTCTTTATATTTATTG
This sequence comes from Mytilus coruscus, assembly GCA_017311375.1. Classification (NCBI taxonomy): domain Eukaryota; kingdom Metazoa; phylum Mollusca; class Bivalvia; order Mytilida; family Mytilidae; genus Mytilus; species Mytilus coruscus. The sequence continues at coordinate 9,991,646 of CM029607.1, read as the reverse complement.
ACGTGAGCTCCCTTTCGTTTTTTATAAATTTTAGATTTTACGTTTCCGAGTTATGGGGTTTTATTCATTAAAAAAGGGGGGATTTTCCAGTTTTCAGACAATAACTCAAGAATGCTTTCACCAACTTGCAAGAAATTGTGGTGAATTGTTTATATCTATTGACCTGAGCTCCCTTTTGATTTTTATAAATTTTACTTTTTACATTTCTGAGTTATGGGGTTTTATTCATTAAAAAGGGGATTTTCCAGTTTTCGGACAATAACTCAAAAATGCTGTCAGCAAATCTTATGAAATTTTGGTGAATTGTTGGATGTAAGCTCCCTTTTGATTTTCATAAATTTCTAATATGACATTGAGAATAAATTGAACTTTATTTGTTTATAGTCTGACAACAGATTTACTAAGTATTGCGCAACAGCACAGTGTAACAGATAGTATTACTAAGTATTGCGCAACAGCACAGTGTATTGCACAACAGCAAGAAATCTTTGATTTAATATAAATTCAATTCATATAACCAATTTCAAGTTCTTTGACTACATTTATTCAGAAACCTATAATATGTCAAATATTTAATTACAATCCAAATTCAGACCTGTATCAAGCTTGAATATTGTGTCCATTTTTGCCCAAACTGTTCAAAAATTGAATTCTTGGGATTCATTGATATGCTGAATCTAACCATGTATTTAGATTTTGGATATTTGACCATAATAGGTAAATTAAAATTTTTAAGTTCTTAGACAAATTCATTCTGTGTCAGAAACCTATGCTGTGTCAAATATTTAATCACAATCCAAATTCAGAGCTGTATCAAGCTTGAATGTTGTGTCCATACTTGCCCCAACTGTTCAGAGTTCGACCTCTGCGGTCGTATCATGCTGCACCCAGCGGAGCATTTTATTTAATCTGGTATCATGATTTGTAATGTTTAAACATGAAACAGTTGATGTGGTATATATCTATATATGTATATGAATGAAACAAAAACTCAGCAAAAAGTAGTGTTGGATAATCGGTTGAAATTAGCAACCGATTATCTATTACTATCGGTTGACAGCAACCAACCGACTATCGGTTATAATCGCATCATTATACCTTGCCCTTTTTTAAATGAAATTATGCATTTAGTCACACTGTACATGTCTAATGCGTATATTCCATATCATTGCAAAGTTTTATATGTTCATATTTGATCTTTTGTTTCTTTTTCGTGTTTTATTTAGCAATTGAAACAGTGAATCAATTAGAATCAAGATTCAGATTGAATATATTTTGTCTTATAATTACAACATTTATTACCAACAATGACACTAAAATTTCTAAATTTCAATGGTATTACTCATATTATAATTTCAAATACATAGCTGTATAAAAATTTGAATGCTTCTCATTAAAAAAAAAGATATATAAAGTATTTAACTTTAAGCAATTTAAAATTAATCGAAAAATAAAACAATGCATTTGCATTTAAATATATACATTTAACTAAGGGGATCCAGCCAATGCCTTTTAATTCGTGTAGAATGCTTATTTTTCACTTTTGTAATCATTATTCTTCTGTCAGCTGTGTCATTCGTGCGTCTGTACTTATAATTGCAAGAACGCGGAATTCTTACATAGTTGATCCGTATCCGATCCGTGATTCGTATATAATTCAATATGGCCGACAAACCGGGAAAATTTACAAAAGTAAATGATGTTTGACAAGCAATTTAGAAAGGAATATGACGTTTTTGACGCAACAAATGGATGAAACATTAATAAAAGGCAGTTTGCACCACGTTCTAATGTAGCAAAAAATTTGTTTTGTCTAAAATCCGAATGATTTCATGTACGCTCTCTAGTAACAAGTACCGGAATTGAAAGAAAGTATTTCATAAAAAGTTATTTATTTTAAATAACATACGATCAATCTGTAAAGTCAAGGCTTTTACCACGTTTATAAAGAAAGAAATTGGTTATGTCTTTGATTATAGGATGTTTGACATTGTTATTGTCATCGACTGATATTTTTCGTTACAATTTGTTTGACTGCGCATGTAAAATGCAAACCGGAAACGGACCGGAAGTTGATATCCTTAAAGTCCGGAAACTATAACGACAATCGATTGAACAAAATCCCAATCGATTATCGACATCGCCAGGCCCAACCAACTGATTTCCGACTTATTCCGATCATCGGAACAACACTAGCAAAAAGAATATCAAAGATTGATTGGTGTTTGCTTTACTATCAAGTCTGCATTAAAAAGTCAACATACTGTCTTTAACAATAGACAAATAGATACATGGCGTAACAATATGTCAATTACAGGCAACTCTTGCAATCAACATCAAGATGAACACATTCAGTATTCAGTCATCAAAGTGGTAAGCTGAGTAGGTTTAATACATTTTTAACAGAGAAATTGCCAAAAAAACATGCCAGTACAGCATATCAAATCAACCACTCTACTTTATTCTGTGTGTGTATCCCCAAAAGTCAAGAGTATCATGGAACTTAGTGAGTTTTTTGTTGCTGTATAGAATAGAATATTTAGTCCCCGACCGACTGTCCGTCAGTCCGGCAAATCAGTTTCCACACTTTTTTCTTCATGATTGAAAATATTGATTTAATATTTGGTATATAGTTTAATCATGGCAAGTTACAGATCAAATTCGAATTATATTACGGTCTGATGATTTTGCGCAGAGTTATGGTCCTTGGACTTATAAAATTAAATAATCAGTTTTCCACACTTATCTTCGCTATGCTGGAGTATATTGACTTTATATTTGATATATAGTTTACACCATGACAAGTTATAGATCAAGTCAGCATTTTGTTCCAGTACAATGAATTCTTAACCGGTAGGGGACTATGTATTGGCATAGTTGACATGCAATACTCTCAGAAATGCTTGTTTTATTTAAAATTCCCAAACTTCAGGGCTCATAAATTACAGGTACATGTATAAGATATGTGTTTTGTGTTTGTTGGTTTGTACATTAATAAGGTCCATAGATTTATCATTTGCATGGTTTACACTTTGTTATGTCAGGGCCTTTTATACATTTGTAACTGGCAATGCAGTATGATAACACACAGTTGTGAATGTCTGTACATCAGAGGAGGACAGAGTACATTGATGATAAATGCATGGACTTTTTACAAGTATCACTAGTACTCATAATGACTGAAAACCTGTTTTAAGAGGCTTCAAAGTAGCCATTTTACCTTTCTGGAACATACATTGTAACAATGAACTTGCATAGGGCAGATTCAAAAACAACAGATATAGTTAATGTGGACTTGGGAATCCTTTAAATGTATGTGCAATGAAAAGAATATTATACACACAAAAAATGAAAGTCAATTATTAAAGGATCAATACAGAAAATAAATAAGAACTAATGTTTACTTGTGAACTCTAAAAGGGTAAGCGTTTCCATTTGACATTAAAAGAAATTTCAAGGGAACTTGTCATTTTTTTTAGAAATTCCAAAATATCCCATTGGAATTAACTGTGGCACCCTAGTCCAGTTTTCTACATGTAGTTTTGTTGAATTCATAGTACATATAGCAATGATGTTGTATTGACATGTACAGAAATTGATGTTAACAAGATAACATTAAACCTGAGGAGTGTGTTTCTGCTGTTTCTGTATAATCTACTATTTTCATGAGCTGAAAGGCTAAATTTGTACAATCAATGTCTGTTTTTTTCAACCAGAAAACATCTCAACAGATATTTGACACAGGTATCATCATTATTTTTTCTGTGCATATTTCATTAATTTTTTTTTAAAGGAATCTCAAATGAAAATCAGTAAAATAGCCATTTCCCAGATTATCCTAATTTTCACCCCCTCCCATTCTGACTCCTACTGCACTTCTGAGACTACTGCTAACCCTCCCCTTGACTCCTGCTTACCAACTTCTCATTCTCATGTTCCCTAGTTCTATATTGCTTTGGCGTCCGACGGCTGTTTTGTCCGAAAAGCATGTTCTCTTGCCCCAGTTACCCCTCAAATATGTTAAGCAGTTGTTGTGATTTGATATGTTGCCGGTTTTTTTGTTGTTTTTTTTTTTTTGTTGGTTTTTTTAAAAATACATTACCTTTTTATTTCATTGTTTCTTCGTGTAAAACACCATTATGTCCATTCTCCGGGTCATATTCAGGTAACATATTTATCTTGTCGATTACACAACTCGTGTTATTGTTTACAAGGAAAAAGCGCGGGAAACTGTATCACATCAATGACACGGATATTGCCGGAGAGTAACGAATGTTATGTAAATAAAGGATCCTCATAGAAACCAAGATGGCGGTTTGACAATGTAAATAATCTTGAATAATGTGAAGGTCAGGATTATACAGTGCAAACACAATAAAAGGTAGGACAGTAGTGGATATATGGAAAGGATTTTTCTTCCGCTAATTGAAAAACATCATCTCGAGTGAACGCGGCTGATATTTAAAAAAATTTCGACAAAAATAACGGTGCCAATTTTACGTGACGGCGACTATACATGTATATTGACAATGAAACCACATCTCCTTATTATAATTGTATATGATGGTCCCACAAAAATGTCGAAAATGTGTACATTTCATTTTTTTTCTAGCTTATCTCATGCGATAGCGGAACCTTTTTGGTCACTATTTATGTGTTGCGTATATTTATGAATTGTAACACTTTATAGTGACTGAACAGGTAAAACAAATACTTCTCAAGAAACAGAAAAGAAAACTACTTGGAACAGCACCAGGCTATGTATGAATAAAAACTCAGATCGGCATGGACGATATGTTAGTTATACGTCCTTGTGAATAGCAAGAAAAGCTATCAATAATAGTGCAGATAACGCAATTTTTAAAAAAAAATTATTGGGTTTTTCATACATTTTCTGTTCAAATATTCACAAAAATCGGTCAAAAAGGCTAAACTAACTCTACTGAAACGTTCAAAAAATGACAAGCGTTTCATTCACCAAAAAACTCGTGCGTTTCTGCGAAAAAAATCACGCGCGATTTTGTGAATGAAAGGGGAAAGTAGATCCTTACGCGGTGCACCCGCGCATGTCAATTGCGAACTGACCCAATAATTTTTATATCACGACCAGTCCACTGATACTGACATTATCAAAGAGTACACATCAAAGGAAAAATGCCCAAATTACCGATAAAGACAAATAAAAGAATACTATAACACGTTATAAAGATGATAAACAACGTCAGTACGCAAAATCTATACTACAAGACCATCGTGTATTATTTGTGAAGTTGATACGGAATATTTATCAACAAGTTCTTGGTACCTTCCGATGAACTTTTTTAGAAAAAGGACAAGACGTTCTTTGACATACCCCTGGTTCATCAATTTTCTGCTCAGACACTGGTGACGTTTTACAAAGTCTGAGTAGGAGCTGCAAGCTCTTGAATACCGAATAAGTTAGGAAATATATATCCCATATGCAGGTGAAGTTGGTATATTGCTACTAAGGTGGGGGAAATTGATAATTTCAAAATTAAAATCGTCTCGTTTGTCATAGATTCTGGTTCTGAGATGACTGTGTATGTCAAATTCGAGGTATAAGTCTAAAAATGAGGCGGAGGAAGCCGTGTCTGTTGTTTCTTTAATTTCTAGTTCTGGTGGATATATTAATGGAACCCAATTAGAAAAGTTCGGATTGTTAATGGAAAGAACATCATCAATATATCTGAAAGTGAAATTAAATAACCTGGCTTCTTTGATCTTCTTGTTTTTGACAAGTGTCTGAAGGAACTCCGATTCATATGAAAATAAGAAGAGGTCGGCAAGGAGAGGCGCACAGTTCGTTCCCATAGGAATGCCGACAATTTGTTGAAAAAGTCTACCTCCAAATTCAACAAATATGTTGTCAATAAGGAACTCCAGCATACTGATCACTTGTTCCTCTGTGTAGCATGTTTTACCCTTTTGTTCGCTATTAACAAAATATGCCTTATGGTATCCCAAAGTAATAAATTTATAGCGTATGCTACCATTTTATGATGAAAAGCATTGTGGATTATTTCTTTTAGACGGTTTTTAATTTCACATGGGGAATGGTGGTATACAAGGTAGAAAAATCAAAAGTTTTGATAGAACTAATTTCAGAAAAAGACCGAGATTTAAAATTATCCAGAAGTTCTTTAGAGTTTTTAAGAATCCACATATGGTTAATACCACTACGCGAGTAAACCGTTTCACAGTATTTCTGAAGACCCTCTTTCACTGCGGACAGAATTTTAGTCAATCTAATGGACAATTCTTTAGTGGAACATGCAGATGAGCCGGCAATGTACCGTTGTTTGTACGGAATTTTGTGAAGTTTAGGTATCCAATACAAACAAGGTAAGTCCTCCGATTTGGTGTTCAATGCAATGTTCATTGAAGCCATGAAGGACTTATGATTCGCCAAAATCTCATCCTTGTCAAATGATATGTTTATGTGTGTGGGATTACCTGAGTGCTCATTTATTCCTAATTCTTTTACAAGACACTCGTAGTAATACGATTTACATACAAAGACAATATTATTTGAAGCTTTGTCCGCAGGAACAACAACATACTTATCTTGAAGAGATGATAGACATTTCACAGCCTCTTTGTCTCTGAAAACGGACTTTGGTCGATCATTCACACAGTTTTTTAACTTATGAATGCGACGTTTTATCAGAGACCTGATTGTTTTGACCCATTCTGACAAAGTGTCCAGTTGAACTTCTTCTCGTTTAGCCCATGCTCTGGCGTAGTCCTCAGTGGAATCCATAATTATTTTGAAGTTATGGTTCCAATTGATGTGTTTGGGTTCCCTAAACTTAGGACCATGAGAAATCACCTTAAAGGGGAGAGTTGAGTACAGGAAACACATATCTTAACATTGTAACATGTTAATGTGGATGTCCCAAGTAAAGGACCTTACTGTAGTTGTTGTCTATTTTCATAAAATGCTGGTTTTCCTTTAAAAGAATTTGGTGTTTAAAGCAGATCTTTTGTATTATCTATCAAATCTATCCATCACTTGGATGGTAGGCTCATTACAATTTTCAGCTTAGCAATTGTCTAACATAAAAATGAGAAAAAGACGAATTCGGGAAAACGCATTTAAGCCATCATTTGTGAAATATGTTTATCAGTATGTATAACTAACCAGCCAATCAATTAAAATGAAACATATTGCATTGGAGTCTACTTTCAAACAGTTTAAATAAATTATTGTCAGGTCATTAAAGATTGCATATTTTGGCTTTAATATTGATTCACTTATAGGGTCTTTGCATCGGAACTAAACACATTTATTTAAAAACCAGTTGTTGGCATGACACAGGTTATGCTCTTCTCATATATTTTATGATGGTATGATACTAAATCCCTAACGGGAGGGATTGTGCCTGATATTCATATGATGAAGACATAATCTTTCAATCCGTTTAATTGAGGTCTGGAGCTGGCATGTCAGTTAACTGCCAGTAGTCTGTTGTTATTTATGTATTATTGTCATTTTGTTTATTTTCTTTTGTTACATCTTCTGACATCGGACTCGGACTTCTCTTTAACTGACTTTTAATGTGCGTATTGTTATGCGTTTACTTTTCTACATTGGCTAGAGGTATAGGGGAGGGTTGAGATCTCATAAACATGTTTAACCCCGCCGCATTTTTGCGCCTGTCCGAAGTCAGGAGCCTCTGGCTTTTGTTAGTCTTGTATTATTTTTACTTTTAGTTTCTTGTGTATAATTTGGAGTTTAGTATGACGTCTATTATCACTGAACTAGTATATATATTTGTTTAGGGGCCAGCTGAAGGACGCCTCCGGGTGCGGGAATTTCTCGCTGCATTGAAGACCTATTGGTGACCTTCTGTTGTTGTCTGTTCTGTGGTCGGGTTGTTGTCTCTTTGACACATTCCCCATTTCCATTCTCAATTTTATTTATGAGTTTATTGTCTATTTTTATTAGAATTTACGTGAGAACGTGTGACATTACCCAGGGTGCACCAGGAACTTGTACCACAGCATGTCAAGTATTAATGTAAGCGTGCTTTCATTCCGCCGTGTATTTATTCCGGGTAACTGTTTTTCATTAGAGAATATTGGATGTAAATAGAGTGAAAGCGTCGAACTTGATATCGTTGTTTTGTTGATATTAGACCGGTTTATTGTTTACATAAATAAATGGGTTAAAATTAAAATGATTTTCAAGGAACCAGTTTAATTAATCTGAGTCAATTTAGTAAATAATATTGATGATAATGAGGAGGATGTTTTTATAACTCAAAATACTTTATCAATGACCAGGACATTGTACTTGATAAAAACCAAATTTAAAGAGCAGATTTGTTCTTACATAATTATAGAAGCTTCCTTTGATATTGACATAGAAGATATGATTTTATATCCAAGTCGACCGAAAAGCAAATACACAGAAAAACTTCGGCAATCCAATAAATATAAATATTACAATTCGTGACAATTTAAAAGCATATGATAATATAGATTTGCATAGAAAAATTATTTAAATCTTATTAGTTAATAAGCATTATTGTGTTATCGTGTGTTCAAAATGAGTACTAATCACTTCATCAATGTATGGATCTAAAGAACTAGTGTAATTAATCCCGGTATAAAATAACTAGTGCAATCATTCTGGTACAAAATCACTAGTGTAATCATTCCTTGTTTAAAAACACTAGTGTGAACATTCCTTGGATGAAAACTCTCCACTTTTTACATAAATCAACTATACAAGTTTCAAATACACTAAAAACTATAAAGCCACATTTTATACATGTTTCCCCTTCAAAAAATCCTTTTTAGAACCTTATAATCGGTGGTGGATGTTTTACACTGGACCCGGATAGAAAAACCTAGTGAATTTTTGTTGGTGGATAAAGTACACTGGCGGAATCAAACCACTGTTACATTAGGAATGTCAGTACAGTATGTGTTTGTGAAACCGATGGATGTAATAAAGCGTATATGACAAGGAATTATTCTTTGATAACAATTTGCTCAATATTCGTTACTTCTTTGTACATTACAAACTACTTGTTTTAAACAGTTCTATGCATGTTTCATTGTTATTAAAGTGTTACAAACGTACAATGTGTTAACAATACTCTCAAACATGATACGATCACTACTGAGTTTTTTTGTTTTTTTTTTTTTTTTTTTTTGGGGGTAATGTTATTAGACATGTTCTGAAAGTCGTTGTACGGACACTTACACCAACATCCTTACACACATACGTTACGTTGACTAAAACATAAATGAAGCATATCAACATTTTCTGAATGTATAGTGATGCGATTTCGATATTCAATTTCCACACAAGAAAATTATATATCTTTATCACTTTATATGTACTACATAACAAACAATTATGTGAAGAAATGCATATGCAGAAATAAAAATCTTTTCATCTACTTAAGACGCTCAAATCAAAAATTGAAAAAGGCCAAATGAAATATGAATTCTAATAGCATTCAGAACCCAAAATTCCAACAATGACTTCAAAGTCAACCATACGCCTGTTGTTTAAATGATTTATTGTTGTTTGCTTAACGTCCCTTGACAAACATTTAAGACGAGAACAAATTAACAATTAATACAATACGGATTCGATCGGTAATTTTGAAATTTGGAATACCACTGAAAAATTGGATATATTGTATATTAGGCAAAAATTTAGCATTACAACAGGACACTTGCGAAACCCCTAAATTGCAAGGATTCATAATGTTCATAGTCCGGTCTGTGCATGTTTTTGTTAGATGTTTTTTCTGCTTTGTATTGATCTAATGAGTTAAGCCATTTTCAACTGATTTTTGTAGTTTGCTCATATGTTGTGCGGTAACACCACTGTCCCAGGTTATGGGGAGGGTTGAGCGCTCACAAACATGTTTAAACCCGCCACATTAGGCGCCTGTCCCAAGTCAGGAGCATATAGTTCAGTGGTTGTCGTTGGTTCATGTCTGTCATATTTGTTTTTCATAAATTGTTTTGTTATAAATTAGGCCGTTAGTTTTTTCATTTCAATTGTTACATACGATATTTTTCATGTCGGGGCCTTTTATAGCCGACTATACGGTATGGGTTTTTCTCATTGTTGAAGGCCGTACAGTTACCTATAATTGCTCACATCCATTTCATTTGAACTTTGGTGGATAGTTGTCTCATATGATCACGTCTTTATTTTTATATAAATTGTGGTAATACACGAGGCATCGAATTTAACATCCCCAACATGACTAGACGTGGCTACTTTGTACATACCGGACGCCCCACTTCCGGTCAGACAAAGGCCAAGGGAATGAGTATATTTCTATACACCAGGCAACCATTAGTTTTTATTATATGTATAAACTTATATAATATATTAGTGCATTTATAAGAAAAATAGAAAATACCATGAGCTGTCAAAAAAGTAACAATGAAACATATAGTTTAAAAGTTAAAAGATGATAAAGAATAACAAATTACCAATAAAGTAACAAAAAGTACACATGACCAAATGATTTGTAAATATAATTCACACGTAGACCTAAACGCATCTAAATGCATGCGTGGTTCATGCGAGAGTTGGCGTAAAACTACGCACAAATATTGGATCAAGCTCGATTGTCAAGTTTTTCGTGCGAAAAATAGTCTTCGATCTTCGCATGATTCTATGATGTTCATATATGATTCCACTAGCGTACTAATGTATGAGATGTTTTTATCGCAAACATGAGAAAATAGATTTCAAATATCGCTAAACGAAGTTTAAAATTATTTTCAGAATGTTTACTTTATTTTGCCATAGTGCACCTCCTATTTAGATTTCGGTCCGAATCAATTTTGGAATTTCCCTAACCAAGGCATGGATTTTGTTTTGTTTAGTTGTGGTAAAATGCCGTTTGATAACTCTGTATGTCATGGTTTATTTCCTTTGTTGTTGTGTTATTGATTATTCCAAATCTCCTTTTACTAAGGTAATGTTGCCATCACTCATCTATAATGACAACTATCAGTCCAGTATTGTCATCACCCATCTATAATGACAACTATCAGTCCAGGGATAAATTCTTGGAAATTAAATTAATAAAATTCCGTTATTTTTTCATTGCAATGTCAAACTCCAAAAGTTGCTAATGAAGTCTATTTTTTTTTTTTTTTTTACATATATCCATAAAACAACTGTTAACCAGCGCTATTACATGTAATTGAAGACAGTTTTTATACAATATTATCAATTGTATATTAAAATGTTTATTAAAATTTTGCATTGAAGGAGACCCTTAACAAAAAGTATCTATACTACTAAAATAGCGAGGTCCAATTTGTTAGCCGGCATGACGTAAAAAGGACGAATCAAAGAATTCAACTTTATATATAACTAATATATAGGACAATAGTGTTGATTAAAAATTACATCCATTCCAGGCACTTTTGTTTAGCACATAATTAATATTACCAATAATTAACAAGTTCCGGGACGAATCCGATACCGATACCAATTGTATATTTCACACGCATGTTCTGTATATTCCTCCTTTACTAGGAGCACCACCATGGGTTATTGTATAAAGGATGACGTTTAACACACTGTATCGGTACAGATTTAATTTGAGCTTTTGCCTACAAAGTTTCCCATCCTGGCCGTAACGGGTCTTACTACCAGAAAGTTATTTATTAACTTAACCTTCGTCAAAAACAATAAGAACAATGCAATAAAACAAAATGAACACACACACACACACACTCAAACTATAAAAAATGCAAAATATATAAACAATTATATGTAGTTTCCGGTTGTAATGATGAAAACAGGACAGGATCAAACAGAAAGCTTTCGAAAGCAGAGAAATCTGTGTACCTTATAATCAGCATGACTTTATCAGATGACAATACGAATACATAAAATCCATGCTAAAAATAAGGCATAGGTACTTTAATTCAGTCACGGACCCGCGGGTGTGTTCTAGTAATAAAAAAATACCGAACTTCAAGGAAAATTCAAAACGGAAAGTCCCCTTATCAAATAACAAAATCAAAAGCTCAAACGAATAGAAAACAACTGTTATATTCCTGACTTGGTACAGGCATTTCATTATGTAGAAGATGGTGGATTAAACCTGGTTTTATAGCTAGCTAAACCTCTCACTTGTATGGCAGTCGCATAAAGTTCCATTATATTGACAACAATGTGCTAACAAAACAAACAGATATATATACAATAGGTAAAAATGTAAAAAAAATTGGGGTACAGCAGTCAACATTGTATTATAATCTTAATCATTATAAAAACAATCAACTATGTCAACAAAAAAATGGCATATAGACAAAGCACATAAGCAAAAATGAAAGACAAGAATACAAACTAGAGGCTCTAAAGAGACTGTGTCGCTCACGTAGGTCTATGTGCATTTTACACCTATGTTCTATTTTTAGCCATGTCGGCCATGTTGGTTGGTAGGCGGGGTCATCGGACACATTTTTTTAAACTAGACACCCTAATGATAATTGTGGCCAAGTTTGGTTAAATTTGTCTCAGGAGTTTCATCAGAGAAGATTTTTGAAAAAGATTACAAAAATTTACAAAAAAATGTTAAAAATTGACTATAAAGGGCAATAACTCCTTAAGGGATCAATTGACAATTTTGGTCATTTGACTTATTTGTAGATCTTACTATGCTGAACATTATTGCTATTTACAGTTTTTCTCTATCTATAATAATATTCAAGATAGTAACCAAAAACTGCAAAATCTCCTAAAAACTACCGATTCAGTGGCAGCAGCCCACCTACGGGTTGTCTGATTTGTCTGAAAATTTCAGGGCAGATAGATCTTAACCTGATGAACATTTTTATACCTGTCAAATTTGCTCTAAATGCTTTAGTTTCAGAGATATAAGCCAAAAACTGCATTTTACCCATATGTTCTATTTTTAGCCATGTCGGCCATGTTGGTTGGTAGGCGGGGTCGTCGGACACATATTTTAAACTAGATACCTTAATGATGATTGTGGCCAATTTTGGTTAAATTTGTCTCAGTAGTTTCAGAGGAGAAGATTTTTGTAAAAGATTACAAAAAATTACAAAAAATTGTTAAAAATTGAATATAAAGGGCAATAACTCCTTAAGGGGTCAAGTGACCAGTTTGGTCATGTGACTTATTTGTAGAAACTTTCTTTGCTGAACATTATTGCTGTTTACAGCTTATCTCTATCTATAATAATATTCAAGATAATAACCAAAAGCTGCAAAATTTTCTTAAAATTACCAATTCAGGGGCAGCAACCCAACAACGGGTTGTCTGATTTGTCTGAAAATTTCAGGGCAGATAGATTTTGATCTGATGAACAATTTTACCCCGTCAGATTTGCTCTAAATGCTTTGGTTTCAGAGATATAATTAAACCAAAATCTACATTTTACCCCTATCTTCTATTTTTAGCCATGGCTTTGGTTTGGTTAACTTTGGCCAAGTAGTTTCAGAGCAGAAGATTTGTGAAAAAGTTAACGACAGACGACGACGGACGACGGACGCCAAGTGATGAGAAAAGCTCACTTGGCCCTTTCGGCCAGGTGAGCTAAAAATGATCATAGCACAATAACACAATGGCGGGATGTATAAATACCGAGCCACGCCAAAAGGATATTACCAAAAATGTACTGAACAGTTAAGGTTAAAAATATACAAAGACAAATAAAAGAACACTATAACACGTAATCAAGATGATAAACAACGTCAGTACCTAGAATCTATACTTCAAGACCATCATGTATTATTTGTGAAGTTGATACATTAGAAAATGAAAGGATATGGAGTAAATGTAAATGGAACAAAATCGCAGACAATACATAGAAAACATAGAAAATTATCAATGAACAGGGCTTTTATTCCTATTCTTTATCTTAACAGTTGATGTAGGGTCTTCAACAATGAACGAATCATTCATACCCTACAACAAGGTCAAGACGGCGCCTAGCGTCGACTTAAGCGGTACTTTTGATAAAAATGAACCACAGTTCACCTTCTTGCTCCCCAACCGCCTCGGACTGCCAACAGAATATTTATCAATAAGGTCTTGGTATCTTCCGATGAACTTTTTTTAGGAAAAGGACGAGACGTTCTTTGACATAACCCTGGTTCTTTCTACTCTGACACTGGTGTCGTTTTATAAAGTCTGAGAAGCAGCTGCAAGCTCTTGAATACCGAAATGTATAGCCCATATGCAGGTGAAGTTGGTATATTGCCTTAAGGTGGGGAAAATTGATAGTTTTAAATTTATAATCGTCTCGTTTGCCATAGATTCTGGTACAAAGATGACCGCTTATGTCAAATTCGAGGTATAAGTCTACAAAAGAGGCGGAGGAAGCCGTGTCTGTTTTTTTTTATTTTTCAATTTCTAGTTCTGGAGGATATGTTAATGGAACCCAATCATAAAAGTTTGGATTGTTAATAGAAAGAACATCATCAATATATCTGAAAGTGAAATTAAATGATCATCCATAGCTGAATTTGTATTTGAAAGACAAAACATAGCTTTTCTTATTTTGGTTAAGAATTTCGTTCATCTTCATTTTTTATATTTTCCAGATATTCACTCAAAATTTGGCTAAAATGATTTTTTTATTCATCTTTAGAGGTTACATATTTTGTGAATACGCCATGATGTTAGTAGAACCTCACAGTACACACTTCACGCTGTCAGTGATGATTTTAATAAATGTTCATCTTTGATTAAGGGACCGGTCAATATTTATTGGGGGGTTGGGACCGGTGCAAAACGCAGTAGGACACACATTTTTTTAAACTTAATTTTTGATAGGACTTCTGTTTTTTTAGTTTTCAGCACTGATAGGACAGCAATATTTTTATGGCATATGTATAAATGTAGAAAATAGGCTATACAAATTTAATTACAACAAAATAAACAAGATTAATTGAGGAACAAACAAGTAACAACAATGGAAATACAATTTCAAGTCTAGACATTAATATTATGTTTAATATAGAACAATGATTCATGTAATGATTTTAAAAGGTTGAAAAAATATAAATGTATAAAAATAAATAATAACAAAAAAAACAACATAAAATTAATAAAAACAAAATAAACAACAATAAACAAATGTAAAAGAGAACATCATTAAATAAAGGTAGGATTAAATAAAATATACATCTTTAAAAATAAGGAAAACTATTTAACAATAAAACATTCTGACTAGAAAATTAAAAAAAAAAAACAAAGTCAAAAGATAGAAAAAAATATATATATAAAAAAAAAAAAGATAAAAATTGTTCATAAACTATTGTAGAGTATTACTCTTCATGTAAGAATCTTCCATTAGAATTGCAGTTCTACTGTTTTGACATATTTTTACAAGAAATAAATAGGATTCAAATAATATCCATCGTAATATCAAATGGGTTATATCCACATTCAGGGTGTTATATCGATTTTAATATAACATGGGCGGTTTAAATATAAAATCACAATGAATACATGTATGTGTATGCGGATAATTGGCATATTTATTCAAGATCATCTCTGCGCATGAACATTCACAGTAATAATAACAGTAATATTATGTGTTCCATGTGATCTGCAAAAATAGTTCTTGGTTCGAAGGCATAATGCACTCCCCTTCGGTTAGTGCAATATGCCTTCTTACCAAGAACTTTTTATTGCATATCAAAAGGAAAACATAAAAAATATTATTGTATAAATAAATTCATATACATGTACCATATATTTTTGTGGGGAGCTAATATTTCAACTCTGCAATATTTGAACACCATTGAAATTACTAAATATAATACTAATCCCAAAATTTCACTCCAGCCAAAATTTGTGATCGTCAATATATGAGTTTAGGGACTGGCGCCAGGAAAGTGTGTAAAATATCAAATTTATTTATAATTTGGCTCCCAAAAAAATAACCACTTATATGGTTATAATTATAAAACATTCAATACAATATTATATACATTTATTTCCCGTGCCGGAGGGAAATATGCAGATTTGTTCACCCAAGAATATTCATATTTCACGAGGGCTCTGCCCGAGGGAAATATGATTTTTCGAGGGTGAGCAAATCTTCATATCTCCCGAGTCAAAGGGAAATGAATGTTTTATTCCACTGCCTATGCTTTGTTTACTATCAATACATTAAATATTCTTTTGCATACACTTTTTTTCTTATCCGCTTGTTTTTGTAAGTCAAACTTAACACGATTTACCCATTGATAAACAGTAAGGATCAAAATTTAAGTACCTGTCTTTGTAAGAATCATGCAGGTTCCAGTTGATGGGTGATTCATGACCCCTCTTCAAATGTCTTTATATTTTGTTTATGAAGAAGGTATGGTATGAAAATAAGTTTCATGTATTATTTTTTTTCTTTTGAACCTTAGTTGCCATGGAAACCATCCTTACAAAATTTTGCCAAAATACGTACAAAAGTAGCCTTTGAAAATTGAAATATAAGGGATTTTAAAGAACCATTGAAATAAAGTTAATCAAGACAAACAATAAGTATATTTACAGTATTGACAAACAAACCCCTAAACTATACAAAAACGTTAAAATTTTGAATTTAATACATAGTTTGTTTCCATAGCAACCATTTAAAAATGTGTTAAAATTCGAAAATGAAAAATTTCAAAAACTCCTAAATTTTAAATCTGTTTATCTCCCAAGACCAACAATACAATTACATGTCAGTGACAAATTTTGAAAGACAACATTCTATATGTTCATAAAATAAAAAGAAAGTCGTGTGTTTTTTTTTTTCTTTAAAAAGATAATTTTAGTCAAAAATTGTCAATTTTCACCAAAATTCAGATTACCAAACACATGTATAATCAAACATTTTGAACTTAAAAAGCTAAAATATTCCATTTCTATGTGCAATTCTGACACGCATTTGTTAATTTTAAACTAGAATATATGATTAATGAAGATATACTTGTACAAAACGAAAACTCATCACTCTGGGTATGGTGCACCCCCCCTTTTTAGAAAAAAAATCATTTTTTCAAAATTATAAAATTTGTTGAAAAAATGTAGAATCTTATTGTGTTTATTTGTGAACTAAGCATTTTAAGAATTTAAGCATAACATTACTTCTATAGTTATATGTAAGATTTCTCAGAAGTTTGAAAAAAATGGTAATACGCATAACCCGTTGTCGTGCCTGGGATTGATGCTGTTAGTGAAAAAGAATAATATTGAACTCCAAAAACATTTAAGTCTATGTATAAAAATAAGAGGATGTATTGTAATTGCCAATGAGACAACTCTCCGCTAGAGACCAAATGACATAGAAATGAACAACCACAGGTCGTCGTACAGCCTTCAACAATGAGCATAACATGATTGTCTGTAAAACAAATCTTAATGAACAATTTAAAAAAAAAATTGCCCTAGACTAAGATCTGCTAAACAAGAATGCATACCCTGAAATCTCTGGTTGGTTTTATTTATCAATGAATTACTTTTGAAACTCTGTTATATAAAGATTTTATTACAAGTATTAACTTAACATTATCAATATTCTAAGAAAATGAGGTCAGGGTAAGATGAACTATGTCAGACAGACGAAAGAGAGAGAACGGAAACGAAATATTCAGCAATTTTTCCATTTTTAAAGGGGCATAACTCATTAACAGTACAAGTGACACCAATAAAATTCAAACTAGATCTGTATTTTATGGTAATAAGCATTGTGTATAAGTTTCAAAACATTTGGTTGTGGCTTTCTTAAGTTAGAGAACGGAAACAAAAAAGTCAGCAATTTTTCCATTTGTAAAGGTGTATAACTCTAGAATGGACGTACTTACGAACAAGGGTACAACTTAATGCCCCCTTCGCTACGGTGGGGGAATACAAATTCTATGTGTTCTATCTGAGGAAATAAATATCAACGATCTATCTTAAACTGTGCAAGACTTTGTCAATGTGTGTATGGTATATGATGGAAAAGGACAGCTTGTCTATCAATTTTTTTTTTTAAATAACCTAACTGAATTATTATTTGTATAAGGCAGAGTTATCGCATCTTTATAGTTCTCAAAACATATTCTCCTTGGGGGCCTTGAGGAAAATTTGCTGGTCTTAATTAGTATATACTGTTTTGATTCTCAAAATCTTAGGACCACCATGTGCAAAGATCATTCATGGAATTTTGCTCAATTTTATCAATTGTTATATTTACACATTTGTATTCCCCTGCCGTGGCAGAGGGGGCATTAAGGTTTACCATTGTACGTCCCAAAGTTGGTTTCTGTTCTCTAACTTTAGTTTGCCTCAACCAAATGTTATGAAACTTAATCACATTGCTTATGACCACAAAACACAGACCAAGTTTGAATTTTGGTGGTGTCACTTTAACCGTTCTAGAGTTATGCTCTTTTACAAATAGAAGTATTGCTGTATTTTTCGTTTCCGTTCTCTAACTTTAGTTTGTCTTTACCAAATGTTATTTAAATTATACACAATGCTTAAAACCACCAAATACAGATCAAGTTTGAATTTTGGTGGTGTCACTTTTACTGTTCTAGAGCCATGCCTCTTTACAAAGGGAAAAAGTTGCTGAATTTTTCATTTCTTTTTTCTTTCTTCAGTTTGCCTCAACCAAATGTTATGAAACTTTTACACAATACTTATGACCACAATACTTACATAAAGTACACATTTGGTTAGTGTCACTTTTACCGTTCTTCAGTTATGTCCGTTTATAACTGTTATGATATGCAAGCGGGAGCATCATCTGTGTCCAATGGACACATTCCGCATTTATTTCAAGCTCTTTTGCATAAGTTAGATTCATTATATATTAGATTAGAAAGAACGGTTCTGTAGTTCTTCTTCAATTTCAATTTTGACACAGTTAAATCGACATAGTGACAAATAAGTGTTTGCATAAAGGTTTCGATACATGTCGAATTACATGGGAGGTAAATAGTAACAGCCATTATGTGTACATAATCTGACTCTGCGCAATAGTATACTAGTCAACAAAAGAAACGATACAAGGCAATGTATTAAATTTTCCATATATAATTGATTGATTGATTGTCTTTATTTCCTCCAATATATGAAGATTGACATATAGTTAATACATACAAGTGGAAATTAACAAGCTATATACAACATATTATGAACACAATATGACAAAAAGGTCATTACACTACATGATGTTTATAATGTCAAACACATAATAAATACAAAAAAAAAAAAAAAGAGAGAACAAATGCACATACAACTTTGCCTATTTAGTGACCAAAATTAAAATTATGGTAAAATAAAACACTTTTGGAGTGATTGTACAATTTCAACATATGACCCGTTAAGCACAGCATCAGTTGTTTCCACACATCAGAGTTCAGTTGTTTTACATAATCATTTACTCCACCAAGTAATGTCACAAGCATATCGTCTTCGTCCTGCTGAAATAGTTTTACAGAATCTTGTACCGATATTAAGTTGACTATCGCATAGAACATTTCATTTCGAATATCAACAACATGTTCACAGTTTAGAATCAAGTGTTTTACAATATCATCAGTATAATGGTTACATAAAGTACATTGTCCACTCTTAATTGCAACGGATCCTAAACGAATTAGTAGTAATAGACCTCTTGTGAAAAAAGGGTCCGTAGCTGAAAGTCTGACAAGTCTATGATCTGTAAGACAAGAGTGTATTTTAAAATAACGGTTGAGTTCCGGTCGACGTTGCACAGACAGTATCCATCTATTTTCTTCAAAAATTGTTATTGACTGACTAACTATTTTGGACCAAAGTCGTTTATCTGGAATATATGCCTCCTCTATATAACTTTCAAGGAATGATAACATATCATATTTCGCTAAAGTTTGTATAAGATCATAAGTTATTGATGATTTCGCCAAGTCTTCACTGAGTATTTGACCAAGTCGTAAATTAAACAGTTGCTTATGAGTAGTAGTAACAGACGCTCTACATAATCTACCCAGAAATAAAATCTTAAATTTGTCAATAAGACCTTCTATTGTCCAAAGACCTAAATTACTTATACAAGAGTCATTTGGTGACCTTTTATCAAAACAAAGGATAAATCGTGTGAAATATCGCTGAGCTTGTTCTAACATTCCAATCTCCGTTGAATTTAAATGTCCCCAAAGTTCACAGGCATAAAGTGCACAAGGAAGGATAACTCTTTTCCATATTACGGTATTTGCGACCGGAGACATGCCATTTGGATTCACACCAATATTATACAGCGAATGCAAATTTCGCTTTAATTTCTTACAAGCCATATCTGTCCTTCCGAAAGTTCTTCTCGAACAGTCTAGCAGAGTTCCAGCATAAGTAACTGTAGCATTCATCAAAATTGTAGCATCACCGAACGAAAACACGTAATCAGGTTTTTGCATATACTTTTTGGGACTAAACAGTAAAAATTTACTTTTCAAAGCATTATATTTAAGTCTCCATCTTTGTGCATATTCGTGAACAATATTTAAAAGTATTTGTAACCCGTTTTTTGAGCTACTCAACAAGGTAGTGTCATCTGCTAAAAGGACACACGGAATATGTAAATGTTCAATGATCAATCCACTCTTAGATTCTATAAGCTGGTAAATCAAATCGTTAATAAAAAGTGAAAAAAGCCAAGCAGACATTACACGGCCTTGACCGACTCCTTGTTCGATCTTAAACACCTTGCTAGTAATTGTTTTGTACTGAACATGAGCCGTTGCAGTTTTGTACCACAAATATATAATTCTCCACATTTTCCCTTTTATTCCAATATTCATAAGTTTGTATAATAGACCATCCTGCCATATTCGGTCAAAAGCCTTTTCATTATCTAAAAATATCGCAAAAACTGGTGAATTGTGTTCATTATAAAAGTCTATCGATTCCTTTAAAGTATAAATCGCAGGAATGGAACCATGTTCTTTGACAAATCCAAATTGTAGGGATGAGGCATAACTGTTCCCATTTGTTCTAAAAGAGCTTGAACACGACACAAAATAATCTTTTCCAATAGTTTTCCCAAAACCGAAGTTAATGTCACTGCACGGTAATTGTTCGGTGATGATTTATCTTTGTTATTGCCTTTATATAGAGTTATAATTATTCCATGACGAAAACATAACGGTATATATTCGGTTTTAAGAATAATATCATAGAGTTTGCATACATATGTTAAGATAGCCTTTCCACCATAAAGTAAATGTTCATTGCATAAATAATCCGGACCTGGTGCTTTACCACATTTAAGACTACGTAATTGTTCACTAACTTCATCGATCGTGATCTTTCGTTCAAGATATGGTATCACACAATTATCATTACTATCAATATATGTTTGAATAAAATCTTTTATTTTCTTAAAGAAATTTGTATCAAAAGGTTATCAGAGTCACTGTTATCGGAATATAAATCATGAAAGTAGTCACTCCACATTTCGCATACATTTACATCGTCTGTTGCAACGTTTCCATTGTAGATTAATTTATTTATGGAGGAACTCGGTTTTCTCATTCTCCTTACACGTTTATAAAATTGCTCAATATCTAATTCGGCAGCAGACTTGATTTCCTCATATTTTCCTCTTGCCATTGTTTTCGGCTTGACGTTTATGTTTGCGGAATTCGCGTTTATGTAGTTTATAGTTATGATAACTCGGATCACCTTTGACTCTTGGTCGGTCATTGTAAATCCACTTTCGACGCGCCTCTCTCTGTTTAAAATGATATTCTTTCAAGTTTTATTTTTCCAGTATGGTTTTAAATATGGTCGAAATTGTCCAGTTGGTATACATGCGTCTGATGCCATATGACATGCATTCACTAAAACAGACGTATAAAATTCAACATCATTGTTACTTAGGTTTTCGGACTTTATTTCAAAATTAAGTAGTTTGCACAGTTCAGTTTCGTACATTCTTTTTCAAACGCATCCGCATGTGACCATTTCAACATATGTCTACAAAATTTATACTTTTCTGATGATGTGCTTAGTAAGCCTAGGTTTATATGTACAAAACAGGAAAATGGTCTGAAACAGTATAAGGGCAGTCTGAACTCACTTTTAAAAAGGGATGTCATTAGAAATAAATTCAGGTATACATACATAATCTAATAAAGTTCTTATATTATCATCTTTCGACCTAAAAGTGTACATAGGACCAAGGCAACCTTGTTTTAATGGAGCGGGGCATAAATTTCTATCTTTCAAAATTCAATATAATTTACAGCTTTACCACTGATGTTTGGATTAATTAGTAATATCTATGTTAAAATCTCCACCTATTAGTGTAACATTGTCTTCACAATACATATCATAATATTTACACAAATCATCTAAATATTTTAAATACACTTCTTGGGTGTAGTTTGTGGATGGTAAAAGTACACATAAAACACAAATATCTTGATACTCATTTGAGCACAATTTTATACCACAGATTCTATCATTTTTTAAATTCAAATTATATATCTTATAACCGGGTGATTTTCTAACAAGTATTGCCGTTCCACCAGAACCTTTTGTATAACTACTACAATTCATACCAATACTATATACAGTATCAAATCTGCTATCAAAATTTTCTAAAAAAGAAATATTGGATTTATTTAACCAATGTTCTGTTAAAAGACAAATATCAGACTTTTCTAATATTGATTGAAAATATGAGGTGCCATACATTGCACCTCTCATGTTCCATGTACAAAAACGTAACATTACAATCAATAACTTAAATATCTGAAGTTGAAATACTGTCACTCTACCCATTATGATTCTGATTGATGATTGTTATAAGGTATGTAATCTCTACAGTAAACGCCATTCGGCCAAAAGTTTTCAGTATTCTCTATTTTGTCTTTGTAGTCATCTTCATTCATATTAACACGCATAATAAATGTTGGACTTCCTCTGTTTTCGCGTCGCTTTAACAGTTTAGTGAACGTTACATGAACACCTTTTTGTTCAGCATACAACTTAACTGCGTTATTTACTAGTTCATATGGCCTATCGGCAAGTACATTGTACAATACTATCCTTTTTGTACGTCTACGCACAACTCCTCGGAAAACCGACATATCGTTTTCACTAACCAACGGCTCAATTGGACGCGCTTGTTGGTAATCAGTATCAGCTGAATGTGTATTGGTATCATTATTTAAGGTCATAAAGTCAATGTAATTATGCCTAGACGAACTGTGCACATTTGTCGGAAATCCATTGTATCGGTGTTTATTGAGCCTCTAGAAGTACGCGTATCAATAACCGGAATATTTCTAGGCTCCACCGTCTGATCTTCTGCTGCTACATCGCTGTACAACGTTTTCTTCTGAACTGTTTGACTTTTTGCGTAAACCCTGAGGGTTTACGCAGTATATATGGACGATAGATGTAGTCTTTCGGAACACCGGATGTTATTCGGAACACTTCTGTTCTTTCTATGACCACCTTTCAAATACATGCGCAATAGCTTACTAATCTGTTGAATAAGCATTAGCATCTTAAGTTGCTATAGAGATATTTTACGTATGATCTGAAATTTATTATGATATAATAAATTTATTTTCTTACACGATTACAAGCTGCTAATATTAACCTACATGCGTAGTATTTTAATTAGAGTCAAACGTTGAAACCAGCTGTGTTTAGATATGAGATAAGATTTCATGTAAACAATGCGCTTTATATTCTGAACGAGAATAATTAAAATAAAATCTTTAGAAAGAGTTTTAGTAGCATTTTATTTTAGATTTTAAGTTTAGGAAGATGTACATGATGTAAAAAGCAAGCTATTTATTTTTTATACTGAAATTAAAGGAAGTCTTTCTTGCATATGATTAAATTACAGTTATTTTTTGTGATTAAATATTGCAACTTTAATAAAAAAAAAATTGGTTATTAAAAATGTAATTAAATAGATATTGAATATGAAAAAATAAAATAAAACGGAAACCTACAACTAAAATATATTAAAAAAATACACTTGACTATGCAAATGTTTTGTCGTTTTTCGTTTGTTAATACAATACATGCAAACATTAATTTGTTTCTAACTTGAACCTGTTTAAACGATTTTTTTCTACGTTTATAAAAAGTATGTTTTTCAACAACATGAGCATGAATTATTGAAAGTTCAAATAGGATCAGAAAAGAATTATTAAACGATGTTTCTACTTCTGTAGCAGTTAGAAAATAACAACAAACGCCTCAAAACGTTTTCAAAACTTTAGTTAGTAACAATTGCACCCTAAAAGTGCCGCTTTAATTACGATCATAAATCTTAAAATTAATCATGCATGCAATTTCGGTAGACTTAATAGGGTCAGCGATAAGATATCAAATGTCTATTTTAGATACCGAGTGATGACAGATGCAGATAGAGATGAGAACAAATACTTTCTATTTATAGTTACCTTAGCCACAAACACTTTCTATTTATAGTTACCTTAGCCAGGAACTAATTATCACTTCTGTAGTAATTAATTTTAAAATGTTCCTCTTTATAAAACAAAATAATTATTTTTTGTGAAAACAATCAGATAATGAATTTTCGGTTTTAATAGATTATGTATAAATTTGATATTTAGGTTTTTATGCATGTAAAATAATTTTATGAAATTTTGAAGTTTGTTTTATTAATGATAATTTTTAAAATTTTTATCAAAAGCAACAAAGCTTTGTGTGATCATTTTGATAATGTACTGATATAAACGTGTTCTCTATAAATTAACTAAAAGCTCCTGGTCAACAGTACTAATTATCACTTCTGTAGTAATTAATTTTAAAATGTTCCTCTTTATAAAAACAAAATAATTATTTTTTGTGAAAACAATCAGATAATGAATTTTCGGTTTTAATAGATTATGTATAAATTTGATATTTAGGTTTTTATGCATGTAAAATAATATTATGAAATTTTGAAGTTTGTTTTATTAATGATAATTTTTTTAATTTTATCAAAAGCAACAAAGCTTTGTGTAATCATTTTGATAATGTACTGATATAAACGCGTTCTCTATAAATTAATTAAAAGCTCCTGGTCAACAGTTCTCATAACTGTGTAAACTAAACTTCCTCTGATGTCTTATATAATCGCTACGGTGTATGGGTTGTATGTGTTTCTTTGTGGTGTTAAATTAGCCTTGCAAAACAAGTCGGTTGTTGTACTAATTAATTAGTTAACAAGACAGTAAGTGAGTATAAAATTATCCCACTAGGCTACGATCGCACTACGATCTGTGAAAAAAATGATCGTGCAGATCGCAGTAAGGTCGTAGTACGGTCGTGGTGAGGTCTTCATGATCGTGATGAGCGTGGCCAACTTTGAACATGTTCAAAACAATCGTGGTGCGGTCGTGGCGAAATCAGGTCGTAGTAGAAGCGTAGTGAGAGCGCAGTAAGGTCGTGGTAAGATCGCAAAGGTCGCTGTACCATCGTAGCGACAGCGTAGCGAAAGCGCGATTCTAGTCGGTAAGACTGCGCTGCGATCTCACAGCGACTTTACTACGACCTCACTACGACCATCACGTTCTTACCGCGACCCAAACACGCTTCCACTACGACTATACCATGTTTATACCACGCTATACCACGCTGTTCAAGACCATAGTACGATCTTAGCACGCCCATGCCGTCCTCATCTCGCTGTTCTTACGACCCGACTACGTTCATACTACGATCATCATGCTCTTTGTTATTGTCATATAAAATTTATAAAAGCTCTCCAGCTTTTGTTTGTCTGTATGTTATTTGGAACTCTTGTCCGTTATCTCAAACGGCTCAATCATTCTTGACACATCTGTGTCATCCCTACTATCGTTCACTAAAACATCGTCATTTGATCTTGATGGACCAGCAATAAGTTGTGATTCAGGTTGGATTGGTCGGTCCGACATATATCTTCTGGATCGATCATGATTCGTTACTATCAGATCTTCCTCTGCCCCTACCTCTACCCTTACCCTTACGTAGATTTTGGTTGCATGACTGCGTTGTTTCCGAGAAACTCTACGTATCAATGAGAAATAGAAGGAATGATACAGCATTTATATGGAACACGATGTTGACGTTATTGCTGGGAGCGTAGTAAGATCGCGGTATGAACGTGGTATGATCGTAGCATGGTCGTGGTAAGAGCGTGCTATAATCGCAGTAGTAGCGTGGTAAGATCGTGTTGCAATCAGATAAATCGTAGTATGGTCGTAGTGGGGACGTGATGAGCGTAGAAAGATCGTGATAATCGTAGTGAGGTCGCAGAATAAGCGTGGTGAGAATGTGGTATAATCGTAGCGGGATCGTTGTAGAAGCGTAATGAAGACGTAGTACTAGCAACGTGATTGAAACGAAAATTTACATTTTCATGCCGCTCATACTGTGAGCTCACAACGATCTGAAATTATTTTCGATCGTGGTGAGCGAGGTGCGATCGTGGTCTAGTGTGACTGGGGCATAAGCATTTCCGCGAGGAAAAAAACAAAAATTTGCTTCCGCAGTTGCAGATTTAACATTGTTGTTATGATATTTTGAGTAGTTTTAAAAATATAAACCAATAATATATATATAAAATTGAGAATGGAAATGGGGAATATGTCAAAGAGACAACAACCCGACCAAAGAGCTGACAACAGCCGAGGCCACCAATGGGTCTTCGATGCAGCGAGAAAATCCGCACCCGGAGCTGGTCCTCAGCTGGCCCCTAACTAAAATTGTGTGCTAGTTCAGTGAAAATGGACGTTACACTAAACTCCAAAACATATAAATAAACTAAAATTAAAAACATACTAGACTTACAAAGTTATATATATATATAAACCAGTTTGATACAATTATAAAAAAAGGTTTTAGTTTGGGATTATCAAAAAGAATGCAGCTCGAATTTATAACTTTTTTCAAACTGGCTACAAAAACAAATAATCATGATTAATTGATTAAATTTCTTCACATTTGAACTTTAGCCTGAAAACTAACTCTTATATATAAAAAAAAACAGCACCTTAGAATGGAATATCCAATGGTTGACTTAGCATGTTGTCTTTCGGGAGTGCGGAGATTAAAAAAAATGATTCCTTTAACAAGAGTAAAACAATGCATCTTTATTAAACAATTATCTGATATTTAATGCCAATAGATATAGGAAGATGTGGTATGAGACAACTCTCCATCCAAGTAACAATTTATAAAAGTAAACCATTATAGGTCAAGGTACGGCCTTCAACACGGAGCCTTGGCTCAAACACGCATTTGGGTTTACGATTGCATTTCTTTTTTTAAAGAAAGCAACTTGTTAGTCTATTATCGAGAGCATCCAATCTACTGGCAATTTTGTCCGTGATTTTCTTTTGTACTTTACTACGATCAAGTTCATCATCGCGCTCTTTAACTCTTGGGTCTTCAACTTAACATCTGCTTGTAACTGTGTTATTCGCTGTTTGTATTCAGAAATCTGTGTCTGTAAATTTATAATTTCGTTGTCCTTATTACGAAGAGAATTTTCAATAGTTTGATATCGTTTTCAAAGTTACAAGAAAGTTTATCAACCTTCGCCGTAATTGGTTTAAGTCCGTCGTTTATCATCTGTTTCACCTCCATTAACATAGAAATCACCACCGAGTTGCCAGTTCCTTTACTTGTGTATCTGGCTTTGTTTGATAGTTTATTAAAGATATCGGTAAGGAGTCCATCATTTTCATCTGGAACGGTCGTAGGTCTTCTACTCCTAGACATACACTGTCGTAATTCAGACATATTATTAGCCCCTTCAAGATATTGAAAAATAACGAATATATCTTCTGCCATCTTGTCTCCAGCTGACTGACCATTATCCCTGTTTGTTCGCTCAACAAGTTTTGTGTCTGTTAATGTATTGTCTCGTTTTCTTACCAGATCAAACAGTGAAGTTCGTATTGGTTTAAGATCATTTAAATCTGTGTGTTGCAATAAATCATGTTTAAATGTTTTTCTATCCAGTTGACCAAATTCCGTTTTAATTAAATTGAACATATCTTCATCATTAAACTGGCTGTCTGTAACATCATTTTGTATATTTTGACTCGGATCATTAAACAAGTCAATATCATTATGATCCGTTAGAGAATCGTTATCACTAGTAACACTCATTGTCGGACTGTTGTAATTGTGAGCTCTATTCACAGTATAAAATTTATAATGTCAACATTAAAGTCATCAAAACTGTTCGAAATTTACTATTTGTACTATAATGAAAACATTCCTCGCGAGCTAAGTACTAATTATACTACTATGTCGAATCTTGAACTATATCACTCTGTATTTACTCGATAATTTACAAAACTTACTTTTTTTTTTTTTTTTTTTTTTTTTTTTTGAAATTGGAACACTGTACCAAATTTAATAACTGTCCCATTGGTCTAATTTTTACAGAGTGTTATTTTTTATCAAAACCACTGATTTAAGACAAAAGACCGATTTTTGTTTTTTATTTTGTTATTTTAAAATAGTCTTTTGCCAAAAAATAATAATCAATATTAGAACTTAAAATTTTAAACTTAAACATGGTCTGCTTAAAATTTTGATTGCCGTCCGTCCTTGTGTCCATCTGGCTGTCCGTGTGTCTGTTTGTCTGTCTGTGCGGTCCTTGCAGCGCTCTCACATGTACAAATCTTGTCAGATTTTTACGAATCAAATACTTTAGGTTAATATAAGCAACATCTCAAACAAGTTATATATTGGTGGCCAATCGACTTTTTTAAGAGTTATTACCCTTAAAAATATTAAATTTATGGAAAGTGGCCTCATTAGCGCTCTCGAGGGTACAAGTTGTTTATTTTTCATTTTCAGTATATTTCTGATAGAACGGACGTAGTTTTTTAGTTCACCGTTCCATCACTTGGCGTCCGGTGTTAACTATTTCAAACATCTCCTCTGAATCCACTGAACCAATTCCAGCCAAACTTAAGCTGAATGATCCTTAGGATATCTAGAATAAAGTTTTTTGTTTTATTTTCTATTTTGTCAAAAAACATGGCCGCCATGGCTAAAAATAGAACATAGGGGTAAAATGCAGTTTTTGGCTTATATCTCAAACACTAAAGCATTTAGAGCAAATCTGATGTAGGTAAACATGTTCATTAGGTCAAGTTCTATCAACCCTAAAATTTGCAGATGAATCTAACAACCCATTGTTGGGTTGCTGCCACCAAATTGGTAATTATAAGGAAATTTTGCAGTTTTTGGTTATTATCTTGAATATTATTAATGACAAAGATAAACTGTAAACAGCAAAAAAGTTCAGCAAAGTAAGATCTTCAAATAAGATTAATGACCAAAATTGTCAATTGACCCCTTAAGGAGTTATTGCCCTTTAAAGAATTTTTTCACAATTTGTTTATCTTGTTTGCTTACTTTAAAAAATCTTCTCCTGAAACTGCTGAATCAATTTTAGCCAAACTTGGGGAGTATTTAGTATAAATTTTGTATTTTATTTCCTTGTAATTCAAGAAACATAGCCACTATTGCTAAAATGGAACATAGGGGTAAAATGCATTTTTTTGCTTTTGAAGAAAATATGACAGATACAAAGAACATTTAAATGGATTTTTTAAGCCACTCATTGATAAATATTGAAAAGCATAAATAATCATTGATGAAAGATTTAACCAAAAAATTACAGGTGATTGATTCAGGGTCTTGAGAGCTTCTTGTTTAGAGTTAAAATTTAAAGACAGTCTGAGACTTAGTTTTTTTGACATAGACTGAAATAAAACTTGGACAGAGGCTTATTTTCAAGACCATGAAATAGCATCTAAAAATTTCAATTTGCACAAAACAAGTGTATTTCATGTATTTAGGGACGCAGCAATCCTTCATTCAGTCATCAGCCTTTCGGCTGTTTTCTGTTGTTTGGTTGGATTGTTGTCTCTTTGACACATTCCCCAGTTCTGAAAAAAATCTAATATCTAAAAATGGGGAAGGAGGTACTATCATTGCCCTAACCCTTTGAAGAAATTTCATGCTTCAATGCTCAAAATGTTCAGAATTTAATACCATCTTTCTTTTAAGTTTTGATAAATTTTATAATTTTGAAAAAAATGATTTAAAAAAAAAAAGGGGGGGGCACCATGCCCAGAGAGAAAAGTTTCATTCTCTACCAACATATCTCTATCAATAATATATTCTCATTTATAATTACTAAATTTGTGTCAGAAATGCACATATAAATGGAATTATTTAGCTTTTTAAGTTCAAAATGTTTGATTATTCATCTGTTTGGCAATCTGAATTTTGGTGAAAATTGACAATTTTTGACAAAAATTATTTTTTTAAAGAAAAAAAAAACACACGACTTTCTTTTCATTTTATGAATATATAGAATGTTGTCTTTCAAAATTTGTCAATGAAATGTCATGGTATTGTTGGTCTTGGGAGATAAATAGATTTAAAATTTAGGAGTTTTTGAAATTTTTCATTTTCGAATTTTAACACATTTTTAAGTGGTTGCTATGGAAACAAACTATTTGGTAAATTCACAATTTTAACGTTTTTGAATAGTTTGGGGTTTTGTTTATTAACAATGTAAAAACCCTAACTGTTTTTATTGATTAACTTAATTTCCATGGTTCTTTAAATTCCCTCATTTTAAATTTTCAAAAGGGTCTTTTTTCACATATTCAGGCAAAATGTTGTTTTGATGGTTACCATGGCAACGGGCAATATACAGGGAAAATAAAGACAGAATTTTACTTATCTACCAAAGTTCTTATGATATAGGGCCAAAAAAATTACTTCTGTGACATGTCATGAATCACCCTCTGCATGATTTTTACAAAGACAGGTACTTAATTATAAGTCTTTTTGTTTTATCGTCTGAAATAAATTTGAACATGATAATGATTTTTGCTATCGCTATTTTAAGAAGAATAAGAAGTTCAAAACGTTATACATTAACCGTGCGTAACGTCGCACGAAGTAATCCCGACATTTCAGAGGGGAATATGATCCTCAGAATGGAATATGAAGATTTGTTCAATGACACGTGGGATAGTCTCAACCAATCAAATATTGATTAAACTATCAATATGTTTAAACAGTGGAATAAAATCTTGTATGTAATTGGAAAGTGTATCCAGTGCATCCATACGGAAACAGCCTTCATCTATAAGATTTTGCAAACATAGTTTGTCTCTTGTGCATGTTTCTGTTCCAAAAAGACTGGTAAGAGCATGTTCCTCAATTTCTGTTATCTGGTTAATTCCAAATGATGGTGAGATTTCTCCATCGATTGGATCTCCTCCTGGTAAATATTTGTACCATACGAGACGTTTCTATTCTTTATTTTCCACTTATTTTGATGTGTTCTTTGTTTTATCTTCTTTTCACTTGCAGTGTTGTGGAACTTGTGTTTCCATATAGATACAAATAATTCTTGAAATTGCAAAGGCATATTATTTGCCATCTTCAAGGAGGAGATCAGTTAAAATTCCAGACAAATTCAAAGACTACTATATGTGATCTATGTTAATCTGATCAAAAAGAAGTTAAAGTATGTTGGACTTACTCATTGATTAGATAGGACATATACTTATTTAGTAGATATTTCATATAGGACAGAAACTTTTTTTGGTATATTCAGAGGGTAGGACATGGATTTTTTTAAGGGAGAAATATGAATTGCACCGGTCCCAACACCCCCCCCCCTTTTTCCCAATAAATATTGGCCGGTCCCTAAAAAGACTGATGCAGTCATTTTTTTAACGTCCGGTTGCACATATTTCATGCATATTAAGGACGAGAACAGACGAGAACAAAATAACAATAAAAAAAGTAACAAATAAACAATTATAACAAAATGTTCGTTCTGCAATGTAGGGGTCGACCGGCCCCGGGATTTTGGAGTGTCATTTAGAAATGAAGATATGCTGGACAGGGTAAGAAATTTTGCCTTCGAACATGCCAATTACAGACCCTCCAACAGTTGTCCTTCCAAGAGATCTCTAACCGGCTCTCTCAATGCACGTGTTTCGACCAAACATGGTTACGTATTTGTACACCCCGCTCAAGAAAACGGACGCCTCACTTTAGCTGGAAGGGGAGGAGTCCAGGTGACAATATTTCTATACCCTATAGTCAACCTTGGAACGATTGCATTCTGAAATTTGCCACTAGTTAGGCATATGTTAAAATCAAAGTTCACACAATTTTTCAATACTGCGTGTATTTGATCTTGTGGCGATGGAATTAGGAAGGTCAATCATGATATCCCCGTCTGGATAAAAAGTCAAATATGTGAGGTTGGTATTTACTGCTTCTCAGCTAAGCATGCAGCATCTATGAGTGAGAAAAAGACCGATTGACCTAGACCTGGCAATTACTATCTTATCAACACTTTAAGGTCCTTAAACTACATGTAGGAATTGCCGCAGGATGTTAACCACCTAACAGTCGATCGTCCCAGATGCTCGGGGCCACTTCACTTCTTTTGTGGCAGGAGTGAGCAGCTGCGACATCTTTTGAAAAGGGTGGGATTCATACATTTTGAGTATTCCAAAATGCATATATTTTCATATATTTTTAGCACAAAATAGACCTTTAGCCTATATCATCCTACTTCATGGAGATAAAGGAAACTTGACAAGTATCTGATGTATTTTTGATTGTGGTTTTCATCACATCTGTAATTAATACTAACATCTGATTCAGAAGTTTCAGATACTTATGATTTAATCATCAAACTTGTATATTTAATCAGAATTTCTCGCCCTTTTCACATACCATGAAGCAAGAAGTATTTTAGCTTCCTTAAAGTGAACTCTCTACTATGAAGCGACATTCCAGCAAGGCCAGCATATATCTCCCATTTGAACCCAAGGGCTCCAAATGGTGAAGTTGAAGTTTGCCTTTTGAAAGTTTCACGAACGCCTTCACGGGATGGTTGACCGTTATGAGTGTATGGGGGGCGGGGGTCCTTCATTTCTGTATTCTTATATTTTTTCGCTCATTATTCTTTATCTTTAAAAATGATGGCTATTATGTAATTACTTGATAACTGTATTCTGGACATTTTTATTTTCTGTAATCAGTATATTTTTACCCAATTCTTAAATTTTGCAGTTATTCTTTATATTTTAGCACCCCACTATTCTCCATTCTTTATTTATTTTTGCCCATTATTCTCTATTCTGTAAACCCCAATCCACATTCTCCGTTGTGGAATATCGGTGTCACAAATGGTCGGAATGGCTACGTCGCTAGTGTTTTATCGTATGAGAATCAATGATGAAGAAGAGAATATAGAAAGTAGGATGGATGAGAGGATGGAGCAAGGAGTCGACTGTGGAGGTATTCCGTTTGCTCCCCACTTTGTCGGAGTAAGCCCTCTTCCTCATCTAATAGATAAATCTAATATTATAAGCAGGCGCATAACGAACTAACTTTAGAAACTATGCGGTGTTGGTTTTCCTCATTATTGAAGGCCGTATGGTCACCTATAATGGCTTAAATACACGTTTTTAGACTCTGTTGGATGATTGTCTCATTGGCAATTATGCCACATCTCTTTATTTTATAATTTAAGAAATACACAATATATAAGAAAATAAGATATAAGAAGCCAGCGGAACATTGGAAAGAAACAAAAACATTGGGAAAGAAACACACGATTCATTCTTCCACCGCAAGGTGTGAGAAATTTGTTAACTATAGAGCCTGAATATATAATATTGATATTTTCGTGAAAAATAGGATAAAAGATAAAAAAAAAAAATTCCCCTCCCACAAATCAAATGGTTCAACTTGTCCCCTAAGCAGTCATCACAATTAACAACCAATGCAATGATTTGTAGTGGATCTTTGTTTAGTTTAACTGTTAACTGTTTCTCTCTTTATTTTGTTGCATTACCCCAAAACGCAAAACAATCATAGAAATAATTAAACCACACCGAGTTGTAGATCTAGGATTGTTGGTCATTTTTGTTCGCAGTTTCGAAAGATATACGAAAGTATCAGTTAAAATTAAACAAAAGAAATAGTCTAAGAACTCTTTATAAAAAATTATCAGTTTGACATGTTTGAAATTCTGTGTTAAATATATAGCTGTGTAAGTTAAGATTGTTTGTTGTTACAAACTTTATCTTATATGCTTTACGACAACAAAGATCATGTAGTGTACTTATTCATTATAGGCTGGAGCTAAAACATAATGCATCTTTTAAATCAAAGTCAAATATGCACAAACACCTATTTTTGGTAGGTTCAAATCATTTCAATGTATCTTGAAGATGCATAATCGTGGATTTCCATGATAAAAATCCGTGGAAATAAAAAAGGACCGATCTGTTAAAAGCAGTAATTTGCATACCTGCCCCTGCAAAAGTTTTTATGGTAAAAATCCTGAAATTTAGTAAAAATCGCAACGTGAAGAAGTCGGGGTACTCATTTTACATGCAAGTGTGTTTTGTACTCAAAACGTAGAAAACACAAACAAATAATATATAATCTCGTCTCAGTTTACATTATCTTTATATGTTACTCTTGAAGACTACAGGTTGATATAATAGAATTCAAAATTCACATTGGTAGAAAACAAATAAATGGGTCAAATGAAATACCTACATATAATTATGAACAAAAATATTTTCCGTTAAAGTTGATCAAGCTTTTTGAAAGATTACAGTTGTGGTTATTTTAGCTTATAAAGTTCAAGGTCACTTATACAACCCATTCCTGTTTACCCGCATTAGAAATGAGAATAAAAAATTGTTAATTATGTTTTCGTTTTATCAAATTTTAATAAATTCGAAACCAGAAATAAATTCTTATCATTTGCAGTAAAGCATACAATTCAATTATTCATGATCAGTCCGGACCTCTTTGGTCATGTGATCCAGAAGTGCGTCTCCTCGGGCGTAAATGTATTTTAACAAGATTAACATGGATGTGATTTTTTTTGGTTTGATGCTTGTGTCAACAGAATCAGTACTGATGATTTGAAGCTTCATTCGAAGACCGTTGTAGATGCAACGTTATGCAACAATTCTTACCAAACTGATAACTGGACAGCTGACACTTGAACTGTTGAACCATATAATAAGTGACCCCAACATTTATGTAAAACTTGTTGATTCCTAACAGTGTTGAAATTTTTTTAAGTATGAACACTGGCAAGTCAGTATCAAACAGCATGATCCCGAGCAACCTCACACAAACAGTATAATCCCGAGCAACCTCACACAAACAGCATGATCCCGAGCAACCTCGCACAAACAACAAGCATGAAACCCCAGCAATGTTAGTTTGTTACACAAATATTAGCCCTGCAAGAACAAGATAATATGTAAAGCTATTCTGGCTTGCCAATGCATAAATGCCAATCATTATGATTTTCCCCATAATTATTACGAATTTTGGACCAAAATTAAGGGGTAACGATAAACAGTCTATTTGTTACGGATTTACGTTCATCTAATGACCTGTACAGAACAGTTCTCCGTTTATAAATCATATTTGATAATTGTGACGCTTCATTTTGGATTAGAATCGTGTAACAATTTAAGCGCTTGAATGGTTCGGACTGTTACTTTCCTTTGGGTTTCTCGGGACTATCTACCAGTATAAAACGATCTCTTCATTTCTTGTTCAATTCTGAATAATTAATGAAGAAACAAGTCTTTGTTTTCAATTGTACAATGTCTGGTGGAACAATTTAAATTTCTGAAGCATAGAAAGAAAACTTGGAAACCGGACTATTATGCCTTTTGCATATATTGTGAACAAGACATCCATTTAGCGCGATGGTCTGTGTAATACACTTGCCAAAGTGGGGCGTCCGTTTGGCTGTGGTGGATGTTCTAGTACGCAGCCACGTCCGGTCAGAATGGGGAGGTTAAATCATGCATCTTGTAGAAACAGTGCCAAACTCTCTGCACATTTAGAACCGTTGTAACAACTCTTTGATGGGTCCGTAGGTGGCCTGTGGCAATGTTAAATATCTGACCCATATCCTACCCTCCTTATCCAGTGGCAGTCTAAATTTCCCCGACCCCCAGCCCAGTCGACCTCTATTAAAGGACCTACCATTTGTATTTATTGTTTATTTGTTCTTATCCTGAACATGCATGACATATTTGCCACTGGACGTTAAGCAACCAATTATGAATCATTAATATCACTGTGTACCCAGTTGTTCATATGATTATTATAAAATATAACGTAGTAAATATTACTGAAAAAAGACACAAATTACAGAAATTTCAATACCTTTTTACTGATTGCACCAAAAGGGGGTTGGCATATGATCTATACCAATGTTGTCTTTCGTTATTCTCTTACATCCCCTTGCCCAATAGCTTTATTTGTATACTGGGACTTGCATGTGGGACAAACAGGGAGATATGAGGAGAAGCTCAGAGACTGATGTGGGACTTTAAAGAAGATATGGGTGCATAGTAGAAAAAATCAACCCAGGCTTAATTATTGGGACTGGAAGGGTCAGGACGAAGATAAGAGGGTGGAAATTTATGAAATAGATGGATGGACTGGGTGAAGCAAGCTGTAAAGTATCGGTTTGGACATAAAATAAGTCCTAACAGGTGTATGCAAACTATCCAGTTTGGACAACAAATATTCCTAACAGGTGCATTTAAGGTATCCAGTTTGGATGGACAACAAATATTCCTAACTAGTGTATGTAAGGTATCCATTTTGGACAATAAATATTCCTAACAGGTGTATGTATGGTATCCAGTTTGGAAAAACAGCAAATATTCCTAACAGGTGTATGAATTGTAAGCAGTTTGGAAAAAAAAAACAAATATTCCTAACAGGTGTATGTAAGGTATTCCGTTCAGACAACAATTATTCAAAACAGGTGTATCTAAGGTATCCAGATTGGGCAACAAATATTCCTAACAGGTGTATGTATAATGTATGCAGTTTGGACAGAAAACAAATATTCCTAACAGGTGTATGTAAGGTATTCAGTTCAGAGGGGCATCAAATATTCCTAATAGGTGTATGTATTGTATGCAATTTGGACAGATAACAAATATTCCTAACAGGAATATATATGGTATCCAGTTTGGACGGACAACAAATATTCCAAACAGGTGTATGTAAGGTATCAAGGTTGGACAGACAGCAAATATTCCTAACAGGTGTATGTAAGGTATCCAGTTTTGACAACAAATATTCCTAACAGGTGTATGTAAGTAATCCAGTTTGGACAACAAATATTCCTAACCGGTGTATGTAAGGTATCCAGCTTGGACAACAAATATTCCTAACCGGTGTATGTAAGGTATCCAGCTTGGACAACAAATATTCCTCACCGGTGTATGTAAGGTATCCAGTTTTGACAACAAATATTCCTAACAGATTATGTAAAGTATGCAGTTTGGACAACAAATATTCCCAAAAGGTGTATGTATTGTATGCAGTTAAGATGGACAGCAAATATTCCTTAAAGGTTTATGTAAAGTATTCAGCTTAGACAGACAACAAATATTCCCAACAGGTGTATGTAACATATTAAGTTTAAACAACAAATATTCCTAACAGGTGTATGTATTGTACGCAGTTTGGATAAATCCTACTTTGTAAAGAATCACTCTGATTCAAACAGAAAATTCTCTGAAACTGACATCATCAAGATGCTTGATTTCTTGATTGACAACATATTTGTTACGTTTGGAGGACGTGTTTTTCAACAGACTGTCGGAATTCCAATGGGAACCAATTGTGCCCCTCTTCTTGCCGACTTGTTTCTTTATTATTATGAGACTTCATACAGGAACTTCTTAGGAAGAAAGATAAGAAGTTAGCAATATCCTTTAACTCTACGTTCCGCTATATAGATGATGTTCTCTCACTAAATAATACAAAATTTGGTGACTATGTTGAACGAATCTATCCCATCGAACTAGAGATAAAGGATACTACAGATACAGTTAAGTCTGCCTCATATCTTGACTTTGCTTTGGTACCATTAAAACGTTTAAACCCGCTGCATTTGTTTGCACCTGCCCTAAGTCAGGAATCTGATGTTCAGTAGTTGTCGTTTGTTGATGTGGTTCATAAGTGTTTCTCGTTTCTCGTTTTTATATAGATTAGACCGTTGGTTTTCCCGTTTGAATGGTTTTACACTAGTATTTTTTGGGGCCCTTTATAGCTTACTGTTCGGTGTGAGCCTAGGCTCCGTGTTGAAGACCGTACTTTGACCTATAATGGTTTACATTTATAAATTTTGACTTGGATGGAGAGTTGTCTCATTGGCACTCATACCACATCTTCTTATATCTATTTACATCTCGAAATTGACAATGAGGGTCGGTTGAAAACAAAACTTTACGACAAAAGAGATGATTTCAGCTTCCCAATTGTGAACTTTCCATTTCTATGTAGCAACATTCCAGCAGCGCCTGCATACGGAGTATATATCTCCCAATTGACACGATATTCCCGGGCTTGTGTTTCCTATCAAGGCATGATAGAGGATTGCTGCTCACAAGGAAGCTATTAAACCAAGAGTTCCAAATGGTGAAGTTGAAATCATCCCTTCGTAAATTTTACGGACGCCATCACGAGTTGGTTGACCGTTATGGAATAACCGTTTCACAGATGATATCGGATATGTTCCTTATGTCGTAACTACAATACCCTTCCCTTTTCACGAATGTGACTTACCGAATTAGACTTTTTACCGGATTTGTAATAACATAAGCAACACGACGGGTGCCACGTGTGGAGCAGGATCTGCTTACCCTTCCGGAGCACCTGAGATCACCCCCAGTTTTTGGTGGGGTTCGTGTTGCTTAGTCTTTAGTTTTCTATGTTGTGTCATCTGTACTATTATTTGTCTGTTTGTCTATTTATTTTTGGCCATGGCGTTGTCAGTTTGTTTTCGATCAATGAGTTTGACTGTCCCTCTGGTATCTTTTGTCCCTCTTTTTTGGACAGACAACAAATATTCCTAACAGTTGGATATAAGGTATCCAGTTTGGACAACAAATATTCCTTACAGGTGTATGTATGGTATCCATAAACAAATATCTAACAGGTGTTTGTAAGATATTCAGTTTAGACAACAAATATTCCTAGCAATTGTATTTAAGGTATTCAGTTTAGATAACAAATATTCCTAACAGATGTATGTTAGGTATCCAGTTTGGACGGACAACAAAAATTCCGAACAGGTGTATGTAAGGGTTTCAGTTTAGGCAACAAATATTCCTAAAAGGTGTGTGTAAGGTATCCAGTTTGGACAGACAACATATATTCCTTACAGGTGTATGTAAGGTATCCAGTTTAGACAACAAATATTCCTAACAAGTGTGTGTAAAGTATCCAGTTTTGACAACAAATATACCTAAAAGGTGTATATTAGGTATCCAGTTTGGACGGACAACAAAAATTCCTAACAGGTGTATATATTGTATGCAGTTTAGATGGACAGCAAATATTCCTAAAAGGTATATGTAAGGTATTCAGTTTAGACAGACAACAAATATTCAAAACAGGTGTATGTAAGGTATCAAAGTTGGACAGACAGCAAATGTTCCTAACTGGTCTATGAATTGTATGAAGTTTGGACAGACAACAAATATTCCTAACAGTTGTATGTAAGGTATCAAGTTTGGACAACAAATATTCCTAACAGGTGTATGTTAGTAATCCAGTTTGGACAACAAATATTCCTAACAGGTGTATGTAAGGTATCCAGTTTGGACAACAAATATTCCTAACAGATTATGTAAATTATGCAATTTGGACAACAAATATTCCCAAAAAGTGTATGTTAGGTATCCAGTTTGAACAGACAACAAAAAAGTGTATGTATTGTATGCAGTTAAGATGGACAGCAAATATTCCTTAAAGGTGTATGTAATGTATTCAGCTTAGACAGACAACAAATATTCCCAACATGTGTATGTAACATATTTAGTTTAGACAACAAATATTCCTAACAGTTGTATGTATTGTATTGGGACAACAAATATTCCTCACATTTATATGTGAGGAATTTAGTTGAGAAAACAAATATTCCTAACAGGTGTATATAAGGTACCCAGTTTGGACAACAAATATTCCTCACAGGTGTATGTAAGGAATTCAGTTTGGAAAACAAATATTCCTTACAGGTGTATATAAGATATCCAGTAGGAATAACAAATATTCCTAGCAGGTGTTTGTATTGTATGCAGTTTGGAGGGACAACAAATATTCCGAACAGGTGTATGTAAGGTATACAGTTTAGACAACAAATATTCAGAACAGGTGTATGTAAGGTATCCAGTTTTGAATTAAATATTCGTAAAAGGTGTGTGTAAGGTATCCAGTTTTGAAAGACAACAATTATTTGTAACAGTTGTATGTATTGTATGCAGTTTGGATGGACAGCAAATATTCCTAACAGGTGTATGAAAGGTATTCAGTTGAGACAACAAATATTCAAAACAGGTGTATGTAAGGTATCCGCTTTGATCAACAAATATTCCTAACAATTGTATTTAAGGTATTCAGTTAAGACAACAAATATTCCTAACAGGTGTATGTAAGGTATACAGTTTGGACGGACAACAAATATTCCTAACAGGTGTACCTATTGTATGCAGTTTTGAGGGACAACAAATATTAATCCTCACAGGTGTATGCAAGATATCCATTTTGGACAACAAATATTCCTTACAGGTGTATGTAAGGAATTCAGTTTGGACAACAAATATTCTTAACAGGTGTTTGTATTGTATGCAGTTTGGAGGGACAACAAATATTCCTAGCAGGTGTATGTAAGGCAATCAGTTAAGACAACACATATTCCAAACAAATAGGTGTATGTAAGGTATACAGTTTAGACAAGAAATATTCCTGACAGGTGTATGTGAGGTATCCAGTTTTGACAATAAATATTCGTAAAAGGTGTGTGTAAGGTATCTAGTTTGGAAAGACAACAATTATTTGTAACAGGTGTATGTATTGTATGCAGTTTGGATGGACAGCAAATATTCCTGTTAGTTGTATATGAAAGGTATTCAGTTGAGACAACAAATATTCAAAACATTTGTATTTAAGGTATCCAGTTTGGACTACAAATATTCCTAACATGTGTATGTAAGGTATCCAGTTTTGACAATAAATATTCGTAAAAGGTGTGTGTAAGGTATTTAGTTTGGAAGGACAACAATTATTTGTAACAGGTGTATGTATTGTAAGCAGTTTGGATGGACAGCAAATATTCCTAGCAGGTGTATGAAAGGTTTCCAGTTTTAACACGACAAATATTCCTAAGAGATGTATGTATTGTATGCAGTTTGGACAGACAACCAATATTCCTAACAGGTGTATGTAAGGTTTCCAATTTGAAGGGACAAGAAATATTCCTAACAGGTGTATGTAAGGTATCCAGTTTTGACAATAAATATTCGTAAAAGGTGTGTGTAAGGTATCTAGTTTGGAAAGACAACAATTATTTGTAACAGGTGTATGTATTGTATGCAGTTTGGATGGACAGCAAATATTCTTGTTAGTTGTATGAAAGGTATTCAGTTGAGACAACAAATATTCAAAACAGGTGTATTTAAGGTATCCAGTTTCGACTACAAATATTCCTAACAGGTGTATGTAAGGTATCTAGTTTGGACGGACAAGAAATTTTCCTAACAGGTGTACCTATTGTTTCCAGTTTTGTGGGGCAACAAATATTCCTTTCAGGTGTATATAAAGAATTCAGTTAGGACAAAAAATATTCCTAGCAGGTGTTTGTATTGTATGCAGTTTGGAGGGACAACAAATATTCCTAACAGGTGTATGTAAGATATCCAGTTTAGACAACAAATATTCCTAACAGGTGTATGTAAGATATCCAGTTTAGACATACAACAAACACTCCTAACAGGTGTATGTAAGGTAATCAGGTAAGACAACAAATATTCCAAACAAACAGGTGTGTATGCAAGGTATACAGTTTAGACAACAAATATTCCTAACATGTGTATGTAAGGTATCCAGTTTTGACAATAAATATTCGTAAAAGGTGTGTGTAAGGTATTAACTTTGGAAGGACAACAATTATTTGTTACAGGTGTATGTATTCTATGCAGTTTGGATGGACAGCAAATATTCCTAACAGGTGTATGAAAGATTTCCAGTTTTAACACGACAAATATTCCTAAGAGATGTATGTATTGTATGCAGTTTGGACAGAAACAAATATTCCTAACAGGCGTATGTAAGGTATCCAATTTGAAGGGACAACAAATATTCATAACAGGTGTATGAAAGGTATTCAGTTGAGACAACAAATATTCAAAACAGGCGTATGCAAGGTATCCAGTTTGAACAACAAATATTTCTAACAATTGTATTTAAGGTATTCAGTTTAGATAACAAATACACCTAACAGGTGTATGTAAGGTATCCAGTTTAGACAACAAATATTCCTAACAGGTGTATGTAAGATATCCAGTTTGGATAACAAATATTCCTAACAGGGGTATGTAAGGTATCCAGTTTGGACCACAAATATTGCTTAGAGGTGTATGTAAGGTATACAGTTTGGACAACAAATATTCCTAACAGGTGTATGTAAGGTATCCAGTTATGACAACAAATTTTCCTAGCAAGTGTTTGTATTGTATGCACTTTGGAGGGACAACAAATATTCCTAACAGGTGTATGTAAGATATCCAGTTTAGACAGACAACAAATATTCCTAACAGTTGTATGTAAGGTAATCAGTTAAGACAACAAATATTCCAAACAGACAGGTGTATGTAAGGTATACAGTTTAGACAACAAATATTTCTAAGAGGTGTATCTTAGGTATCCAGTTTTGACAATAAATATACGTAAAAGGTGTGTGTAAGGTATCAAGTTTCGAAGGACTACAATTATTTAACACGTGTATGAAAGGTATTCAGTTGAGACAACAAATATTTAAAACAGGTGTATGTAAGGTATCCAGTTTGAAGGGACAACAACTATTCATAACAGATGTATATAAGGTATCCAGATTG
Source organism: Mytilus coruscus (assembly GCA_017311375.1). NCBI lineage: Eukaryota > Metazoa > Mollusca > Bivalvia > Mytilida > Mytilidae > Mytilus > Mytilus coruscus. Next base: position 9,948,647 of record CM029607.1, on the reverse strand, counting down.
GGCAACAAATATTCCTCACAGGTGTATAAAAGGAATTCAGCTTGGAAAACAAATATTCCTAACAGGTGTATGTAAGGTATCCAGTTAGCACAATATATAATCCTAGCAGGTGTATGTAAAGTATCCAGTTTGGACAAAAAATTTTCCGTAAAGTTGTATGTTAGGTATCCAGTTTGGACGGACAACAAATAATCCTTACAGGTAAATTTGAGAATGGAAATGGGGAATATGTCAAAGAGACAACAACCCGACCATACAGCAGACAACAGCCGAAGGCCACCAATCAGGTGATTGGAAAAGAAATATTCCTAACAGGTGTATGTAAGATAATCAGTTAAGACAGCAAATATTCCAAACAGGTGTATGTAAGGTATCCAGTTTTGAAGTAAATATTCGTAAAAGGTGTGTGTAAGATATCTAGTTTTGAAACTAAACAATTATTTGTAACCGTTGTATGTATTGTATACAGTTTGAATGGACAGCAAATATTACAAACAGGTGTATGAAAACTATTCAATTGAGACAACAAATATTCAAAACAGGTGTATGTAAGGTATCCAGTTTGAACAACAAATATTCCTAACAATTTATTAAAGGTATTCAGTTTAGATAACAAATATTCCTAACAGGTGTATGTAAGGTATCCAGTTTGGACAACAAATATTCCTAACAGGTGTATGTAAGGTATCCAGTTTGGATAACAAATATTCCTAACAGGGGTATGTAAGGTATCCAGTTCAGACAACAAATATTCCTAACAGGTGTATGTAAGGTATACAGTTTGGACAATAAATATTCCTAGCAGGTGTATGTAAAGTATCCAGTTTAGACAACAAATATTCCTAACAGGTGTATGTAAGGTATCCAGTTTGAAGGGACAACAACTATTCATAACAGGTGTATATAAGGTATCCAGTTTGGACAATAAATATTGCTCACAGGTCTATGTAAGGAATTCAGTTTGGAAAGCAAATATTCCTAACAGGTGTTTGTAAGGTATCCAGTTAGCACAACTTATAATCCTAGCAGGTGTATGTAAAGTATCCAGTTTAGACAACAAATATTCCTAACAGGTGTATGTAAGTTATCCAGTTTGAAGGGACAACAACTATTCATAACAGGTGTATGTAAGGCATCCAGTTTTGAAATAAATATTCGTAAAAGGTGTGTGTAAGATATCTAGTTTTGAAACTAAACAATTATTTGTAACCTTTGTATGTATTGTATACAGTTTGCATGGACAGCAAATATTCCTAACAGGTGTATGAAAACTATTCAATTGAGACAACAAATATTCAAAACAGGTGTATGTAAGGTATCCAGTTTGAACAACAAATATTCCCAACAATTTATTAAAGGTATACAGTTTAGATAACAAATATTCCTAACAGGTGTATGTAAGATATCCAGTTTGGACAACAAATATTCCTAACAGGTGTATGTAAGGTATTCAGTTTGGATAACAAATATTCTTAACAGGGGTATCTAAGGTATCTAGTTTGAACAGACAACAAATATTCCTAACAGGTGTATGCAAGATATTCAGTTTAGATAACAAATATTCCTAACAGGTGTATGTAAGCTATTCAGTTTAGACAACAAATATTCCTAACAGGTGTATGTAAGATATCCAGTTTGGAGAACAAATATTCCTAACAGGGGTATGTAAGGTATCCAGTTTGGACAACAAATATTCCTAACAGGTGTATGTAAGGTATACAGTTTGGACAACAAAAAATCCTAACAGGTTTATGTAAGGTATTCAGTTTAGACAAAAAATATTCCAAACAAGTGTGTGTAAGGTATTCCGTTTAGACAACAAATATTCCTAACAGGTGTATGTAAGGTATACAGTTAAGACAGACAACAAACATTCCTAATAGGTATATGTAAGGTATACAGTTAAGACAGACAACAAACATTCCTAATAGGTATATGTAAGGTATACAGTTAAGACAGACAACAAACATTCCTAATAGGTATATGTAAGGTATTCAGTTTACACAAAAAAATATTCCTAACAGGTGTATGTAAGGTATGCAGTTACGACAACAAATATTCCTAGCAGGTGTTTGTTTTGTATGCAGTTTGGAGGGACAACAAAAATTCTTAACAGATGTATGTTAAACATCCAGTTTAGACAGACAACAAATATTCCTAACAGGTGTTTGTAAGTTAATCAGTTAAGACAAGAAATATTCCAAACAGGTGTATGTAAGGTATCCAGTTTTGACAATAAATATTCGTAAAAGGTGTGTGTAAGGTATCTAGTTTGGAAGGACAACAATTATTTGTAACAGGTGTGTGTATTGTATGCAGTTTGGTTGGACAGCAAATATTCCTAACCGGTGTATGAAAGGTATTCAGTTGAGACAACAAATATTAGAAACAGGTGTATGTAAGGTATCCAGTTTGAACAAGAAATATTCCGAACAATTGTATTTAAGGTTTTCAGTTTAGACAACAAATATTCCTAACAGGTGTATCTAAGGTATCTAGTTTGGACAACAAATATTCCTAAAAGATGTATGTAAGTTATCCTGTTTTAACACGAGGAATATTCCTAAGAGATGAATCTATCAGGTGTATGTAAGGTATCTAATTTGAAGGGACGACAAATATTCTTAACAGGTGTAGATAAGGTATCCAGTTTGGACAACAATATTTGTAAAAGGTGTGTGTAAGGTATCCAGTTTGGAAAGACAATTATTTGTAACAGGTGTATGTATTGTATGCAGTTTGGATGGACAGCAAATATTCCTGACAGGTGTATTTAAGGTATTCAGTTGAGACAACAAATATTGAAAACAGGTGTATGTAAGGTATCCAGTTTGAACAACAAATATTCCTAACAGGTGTATGTAAGGTATCCAGTTTTGACAACAAATATTCCTAACAGGTGTATGTAAAGTAATCAGTTAAGATAACAAATATTCCAAACAAACAGGTGTATGTAAGGTATACAGATTAGACAACAAATATTCCAAACAGGTGTATGTAAGGTATCTAGTTTTGAAATAAATATTCGTAAAAGGTGTGTGTAAGGTATCCAGTATGGAAAGACAATAATTATTTGCAACCGGTGTATGTATTGTATGCAGTTTGGATGGACAGCAAATATTCCTGAAAGGTGTATGTCAGGTATCCAATTTGAAGAGACAACAAATACTCACAACAGTTGTATATAAGGTATCTTGTTTGGAAAACAAATATTCCCCACAGGTGTATGTAAGGAATTCAGTTTGGACAACAAATATTCCTAACAGGTGTATGTAAGATATCGAGTTAGGATAACAAATATTTCTAGCAGGTGTTTGTATTGTATGCAGTTTGGAGGGACAACAAATATTCCTAACAGGTGTATGTAAGGTATCCAGTTAACACAACAGATATTCCTAACAGGTGTATGTAAGGTAATCAGTTAAGACAACAAATATTCCAAACAAACAGGTGTATGTAAGGTATACAGTTTAGACAACAAATATTCCTAACAGGTGTATGTAAGGTATCCAGTTTTGAAATAAATATTTGTAAAAGGTGTTTGCAAGGTATCCAGTTTGGAAAGACAACAATTATTTGTAACAGGTGTATGTATTGTATGCAGTTTGGATGGACAACAAATATTCTTGACAGGTGTATCAAAGGTATTCAGTTGAGACAAAAATATTCAAAACAGGTGTATGTAAGGTATCCAGTTTGAACAACAAATATTCCTAACAATTGTATTGAAGGTATTCAGTTTAGACAACAAATATTCCTAACAGGTGTATGTAAGGTATCCAGTTTGGACAACAAATTTTCCCAACAGGTGTATGTAAGGTATCCAGTTTGGATAACAAATATTCTTTACAGGAGTAGGTAGGGTATCCAGTTTGTACAACAAATATTCCTAATTTTAAACATATTTTATTGTCCAAAAACATTGACAATAGGATTAGACACAAGTTTTGCAACTTAGAACGTCTTCTCCATTACATACAAATAATAAATAACCGAACAAAATAAAATACATAATAATAACATTATAAACAATATTAATATGGAGACATGAAATTAACAAGAATTTAAACTACATGGCTCATCGATTTCTAAAAGTCGAGTTGACCGTAAATTATTTATGATAGACCTAGTAGGTTGTTTTAAATTTGGAATAAATATTCACTCAAAAGGTAAGTTATTATTTTAAAGCAATTAAATTAAATTGTTGTTGTCAACTGATAGGATTTTATATATAAAATCAAATTGATGATCCATGTATTTGGAAAAATGAACAAATTCATTCGAAGTCAACAATAAGTAATTACATTATTATTGTTATATAGTTAACCATAATGTCTATACACTATGAAAAGCGATTGGTCTCTTTGATATAATTCTGCACTTTTGTAAAAATTAGCGTGTTTATGTTCATATTAAACATATCATTACCGTACATTAAAGTTTCCAAGTCAGTAGGTATATTTTCTTTTCTAAGTTCAAAAAATAAGATATTCCTTTGAGCTGTATAATTTTTACATGAAAGGAAATAATGTTGAGCATTTTCATATAAATAACCACATTGACACATTGCGTTAGGTTTAATATTTGCGTGATACAGATCCATATTAAGGGCACTGCATTTGTTTCTTAATCTTGCGTGCAAAACATTTAAATATCTATCGCCAATAGTGAAATATGTAGGGGGTGATTTGTTTTTATAATATTTCTGTTTAATTTTTAATTTAAACATATTTAAAGACAGTTCATTTCTAATACTTAATTCGAGCGAATTCCACAGTTTAATACTAGATGGAATAAATGATTCTTGATAAAGGGACAGTCTGCTAGAGGTTTGGTATATATTTTGACTGTTTCGTAAATTGTAATTGTTTGTTTCTGCAACTGTAGGGGGTATTAAATCTAGTAAGTATTCTGGAGCGTCCTCTTTCATAATTTTATAAAATAAAGTTAATTTCTTAACTTCCCGTCTAATCTTTAACTTTTCCCATCCCGTCTCTAAATAAAGTGATTGAGTGCTAGCATAGCTCGTTAAACCAGTGACAATACGTGCTGCTTCCAGTTGTAATTTTTCTAATCTTTCAGAATTTAACTGTCCGCAATTATCCCAAACTTCAGAAGAATATTCTAGAATGGGCCTAATAAAAGTTAAATATATTTTTTCTAAATATTCCCTTTTTAGTCGGAATTTCAAACGTCTAAGAACATTTAATTTTTTTGATACCTTTTCTATTAAAGAATCAATATGCTTGGTCCACTTACAGTCAATGCTAAAAAATATACCCAAATGTTTGTGACAAGTAACTGTATCTACCTGAACTCCGCCAAAATAAAAATCAAGTTATTTTTGAATTTTGTTACTAAACAACATGATATTAGTTTTATTTGGATTGAATCTAACTAGCCAATCATTTGCCCAGGAGTTAATATTTTGTAGATCGATATTTATCATAGATTGAAGAGTAGTTTCATCTGGAGCAGTATGTCCAATAGATGTATCGTCTGCAAACATTCTACTTAATCCAATCATATCATCTGCAATGTCATTAATGAATATTAGAAATAAAAGAGGACCCAGTACCGAACCCTGTGGAACACCAGCTTTAAGATTACCTAATTCTGAAGTCGCCTCTTTTAATACTACCCTCTGAGTTCTATTTGTTAAGTAACTTTCAAACCATATTAACAGATTGCCTTTTATACCATATCTTTCTAACTTATGAAGTAGGCCCCTTATCCAAACTCGATCGAATGCCTTGCTTACATCAGCAAAAGTTAAACTTGTATAAAATTTATTGTCTAAAGCATACACGATAGAATGGTACATCTCAATTAGTTGATGAAAAGTAGAGCAGCCGGGTATGAAACCAGACTGAAATTTATACAAAAGTTCATTAGAAACTAAATGATTGAACATATGTTTATATATTATTTTTTCTAGTACCTTGCTCACGCAAGAAAGAAGTGATACTGGTCTATAATTAGACGGCATTGACTTATCTCCATTTTTAAATAAAGGAATAACATATGCCAATTTCCAATCATTAGGAAATATATTTTGAGAGAGATTTATTAAAAGAATACATAAGGAAGTGCAATTTCATTTTTTACTGTTATAAGCATTCTATTACTGATTTTGTCTGGGCCAACAGCTTTATTTGGATCTAAAGTAGAAATGATATCTTTAACGTCTTCTAAAGTTACAGTAATTTCTGACAAAACGTTAATACCTCTATCATCGAAGTCAGGCAAATTTTTGTTTTCTTCATCTAGACTAGCTATTGAACAAAAATATCTATTTAGAATATCAACTTTTTCTTTTGCATCATAAGAAAATTCAAAATTATTACTAGGGTTTTGCATTGGTGGAATATCATTTGAAGATCTGTCTTCTTTTAATAAGGAGTTTATGATTTTCCAATATGCTCTACTATTTGTTTGCTTGAGTTCATTTAAGTTTTCATTAATATTTTCATAAAAGTTTTGTTTAATTTGTTTCTTCAAATTATTCACTCGATTCCTTTGGTTTTTAAATTTCTTTTCGTTTGTAGTGCTTTTATTTTTTAAAAATATTTTCCGAAACCTGTCTCGTTTTCTTATTTCTTTACGGAGATTTGAATTAAACCAGATTTTATCATTAGATCGAATAATTACTTCTTTTTTCGGAATGCAAGATTCAGTCACTTTTAAAAATTCGTGAGTAAATATATTGCAAGATTCATGGATGTTAATATCATTATCCAGTAATTTATTCCATTCGACCTCTGAAACCATTTGTTTCATTAAATTATAATCCCCCCTTTTATAGTCCCATATTGTACGTTTGAAACTCTTCGAGTTACTGAACCCGCTTCTGACTGTTATGTAAGTACCTTCATGATCACTTATGTCTCTATTGATAGGTATAATACCCGAGTCAATAAATTGAATGGAATCAGTTATTAATATTGGGTCTAATAAGGACAACGAACCAGTTCGTGAATCAAAATGAGTAGCATCGTTAATTGTATTAAATAGACCATTTATACTTAGTATATCACTGACACAGTTAGGTAGGTTGAGAAGGAAATTTTTATTTAGATCACCCAAACAAATAATATGATTAGTTTCGTCTAATGCCCTTTTCAACATCATATCGTATAGCGACCAAAAATTGGACGGTGAAAAGCGCTCAGATCGATAAGTAATGTTCATCAATATCACGTGCAATTTTGTTTTCAACTCAAACCACATAATTTCTAAACTATCATGCTCCAAATCCAGGCGCCGCTTTATTTTAATGTTACTTTTATAATACATAATAACTCCGCCTCCATCGGAGTTCCTGTCTTTCCTTATTGGTGTTTCAAATTCCGGGAGTGCTATTTTTTCGTTGGTAATAAAAGGGGCCAAATGAGTTTCTGAAAAAAATATAATATCGAATTCTTCTATAACATTTGAAATATAATCCAGTTTGTTTCTCAAACTGCGTATATTACAGTGGAAAATTGATATACTTTGGTCTGAAATGTCAATTGTATTCACAGGGCCTGGATTTGATTCAACATCTCCTGCCAAAATCAACATATTTACATATATAAGACAAATAAACAAGAATGATAAAATGTTTTTCAGCATGGATAATTGGTTTTTAACTAAGCAACAAAGCCATAGTATAAATGAACAAAATACATCATATATATTGACCTGTATTTTTATCGCTTTTCTTGTAAGTACTCGACTAATTTTGCCGTAAAATAGCCCTGTTGTTACTCTATGTGTGATTGCGTCACTACCCATTGTCAAAAATTGATCTGACACACATGTTTAAAAAGGGCTGTATAAAAACTAAGCAAAGAAAAAATGACTTAATAGTTGACTTCGAATGGTAAGAATGAAAACATATGAACATATAAAACAAAAAACAGTGTATGTACAAGGAATGCTTGCGTTTTGTAAATCGATGTATGTTTGCAAATATCAAAATTGGAAAAAAGGTTATAATATACTTTTTTAACTGTAGATTAAATCAATCTATAAATGAATATATATATTGATACATTTTTTGTACCTGTTGAAATTTGTATAGTAATTATAAAATATTAATATGTAAAATATTCCTAACACGTGTATGTAAGGTAATCAGTTAAGACAACAAATATTCCAACCAAACAGGTGTATGTAAGGTATAGTGTTTGGACAACAAATATTCCAAACAGGTGTAAGGTATCCAGTTTTGAAATAAATATTCGTAAAAGGTGTGTGTAAGGTATCCAGTTTTGAAATAAATATTCGTAAAAGGTGTGTGTAAGGTATCCAGTTTTGAAAGGTAACAATTATTTGTAACCGTTGCATGTATTGTATGAAGTTTGGATGGACAGCAAATATTCCTTACAGGTGTATGAAAGGTATTCAGTTGAGACAACAAATATTCAAAACAGGTGTATGTAAGGTATCCAGTTTGAACAACAAATGTTCTTAACAATTGTATTTAAGGTATTCAGTTTAGACAACAAATATTCCTAACAGGTGTATGTAAGGTATCCAGTTTGGACAACAAATATTCCTAACAGGTGTATGTAAGGTATGTAGTTTGGGTAACAAATATTCTTAACAGGGGTATGTAAGGTATCCAGTTTGGACAACAAATATTCCTAACAGGTGTATGTAAGGTATAAAGTTTGGACAACAAATATTCCTAACAGGTTTATCTAAGGTATCTAGTTTGAACAGACAACACATATTCCTAACAGGTGTACCTATTGCATGCAGTTTTGAGGGGCAACAAATATTCCTAACAGGTGTATGTGAGATATCCAGTTTGGACAACAAATATTCCTAAAAGGTGTATGTAAGTGTGAAAGGGGTCTCTTCCGGTATAAATAACAAAAAGACTTTCTAGAGTTTGGATGGTTTATTACCAGAGGATAAAAACTCACTTGTGGAGTGAGTTCTACAGTAAAATTAGGAACTTGGCACAAAGTATAAACAAGTAATCTACATCAGAGACTAGTCATGTCTAGAAAACTATAAAGCTGAATCTAGAAATATACAATCTGTAAATATGGTTTCTGAGTTATAACATCTGGATAAATAAATGGACGTCTTTCACTGACCAATGTCCAGGTAAATTCTACACAAAGAGCACAAAGGAAAAACTCAACTTAACCGCCAATAACTAAGAACCAGTCAAAACAAGAGTTCAATTTTAACCCCCATGAATATGTATGAGTAACATTATTCAATAAGTAAATTATATACAAAATCAAATCTTAAAGGATAAATATCCTTTAGTAACAATACTTTGCAAGAGTGAAATAATAAAACTAAGACTCCAATAAGAATTTGATAAGTAGATTTTTAATATAAATCAATGATTTCCAAAGTGCAAAATACATAATTTATGAAGCATAAAAAATCACTCTGCTACATCCTCCCCTCTGTTGAAAAAAATGACTTCCACGTCATCAGAACTGTCTTCTCCTCTACAGAAAGCATGGCGTCCTCGACATGATGGAACACTAAAGATCACTCTCCATAATCTTCATAATGGTTCTGGAAAGCTCTATATCTTGTCCTCTAAATCTACCATTTCCTGCTTGCTGTAGTAACCAGTTAACTCTCCTCAACCAGTCTGGCTGTGTTGTGGCCTGTTTGGACATGGTGACGTAGTCCTTGATGTAAGCTGGTGGTTTGCGTTCTCTCTTGGGTCGAGTAACTGGTGAATCTGGTGAATGTCGTGGTGGTGTTGGCAATATACGACGTTGTCGTTGTCGTTGTGGTGGTGGTGTTGGTTGTTCTGTCTGAGCTTCTGTGGGTACATCTGCCGGTCCAAGTGACGTGTCAGTAAGCGCACTGCCATCTACCATAGCTGAAGTGTCATCTTCATTCTCATGGCCCGTCGCTATATCAATACCATCGTCACCTACAGGGGTTGGTTCTCCAGTATCCATCTCAACTGCAGGAAGAGCGTCCCCTCCAAAACCAGAGCCCTGTCCTCCCTCAACATTAGCATGGCCGTCACCAGCAGCATTGAGAGTCCCTGTTGTCTGGTCTACTTCCACATTTGTAGCATCATTGTCACTGTTGCTCTGTGGGGTCATCTCAGACACAATTACATAGTAATCCTGCTCCGACTCTTCATCTGATTCCGTCTCGTCAATCTGCTCGATGCTTTCAGACATCATCGGTTGTTTCCTGGTAGGCTGTCTCACTTTCCGCCTGGCTACACGTGCAGGATCTTTTCTCTTTTCTTTATCACTCGGCAGGAATCCAATGGGGAGTAGAAGGTTTCTGTGTAGTGTTCTCTTCTTTCCCTCTCCATTTTCTTTCTGAACCACGTACACTGGGATGTCGTTGTTTCGTTGTGTAACAACTAGGTACGGGTCTTCTTCCCACTTGTCTGCAATCTTGTGTTTCCCGTCGAAGGCTACTCTTCTGACCAGTACTCTGTCGCCGGGTTGCAGAATGGCTCCTCTTACTTTCTTATCATAACCTGACTTCTGTCTTTCTTCTGCTGTTCTTGCTGATCTTGTTGCCAACTCGTAAGCCTTCTTTAGTCGCTGTTTCAAGATATTCACATACTTCGTTGCTGGTTCTTTCTTGCAGTTTATATCTAAACCAAAGGCAATGTCCACTGCTAATCTTGGTGGTCTACCAAACATCAAGTAGTATGGTGAAAAGCCAGTTGTTGTCTGTCGAGTACAATTGTATGCATGGACGAGTCCAGCGATATACGACTTCCAATCCTTCTTTTGTGATGCTTCAAGGGTACCAAACATACTGAGCAGTGTTCGGTTGAAGCGTTCTGTCATGCCATTCCCCATAGGATGATATGGCGTGGTTCTCGACTTCTCCATTCCGGTGATGTGACATAACTCTTTGATAATGTTGGACTCAAAGTTAGCGCCTTGGTCAGAGTGGATTCTCTTCGGCAAACCATAGTGAACAACAAGATGGTTGAAAATGGCTTCTGCTGTTGTTTTTGCAGTCTGGTTTCTAGTTAGAACAGCTAAGGCATATCGGGTGAAATGGTCGGTGATAACAAGTACATTTTCATAGCCGCCTTTGGATTTCTCTAATGACAGGTAGTCCATGCATACAAGTTCCAACGGTTGAGAAGACTCGATGTTGATGAGTGGTGCTTTCTCGTTGGCTGGTGTTTTGCGTCGTATACATCTGTTGCAATGGCTTATCCAGTTTTCAACATCTCTGGTCATACCATACCATACAAATCGATCTATGACTAATGAAAGTGTCTTGTCACGGCCCTGGTGTCCCATATCATCATGAAGTGCTGTAAGGACTGTGGTAATACAGGCTTCCGGTAAAACTTGTTGTTTCACTGGCTCTTGGTCAATGTTGATTTTTCTATACAGTGTGCCATCTTCAAGTATGAGCTTGTCAAAGCTTGCTGCTCACAAGGAAGATATTAAACCAAGAGTTCCAAATGGTGAAGTTGAAATCATCCCTTCGTAAATTTTACGGACGCCATCACGAGTTGGTTGACCGTTATGGAATAACCGTTTCACAGATGATATCGGATATGTTCCTTATGTCGTAACTACAATACCCTTCCCTTTTCACGAATGTGACTTACCGAATTAGACTATTTACCGGATTTGTAATAACATAGGCAACACGACGGGTGCCACATGTGGAGCAGGATCTGCTTACCCTTCCGAAGCACCTGAGATCACCCCCAGTTTTTGGTGGGGTTCGTGTTGCTTAGTCTTTAGTTTTCTATGTTGTGTTATCTGTACTATTATTTGTCTGTTTGTCTTTTTATTTTTGGCCATGGCGTTGTCAGTTTGTTTTCGATCTATGAGTTTGACTGTCCCTCTGGTATCTTTCGTCCCTCTTTGTTGATAAACCAGATGTTCCATGGCGTTCTTTCTATCTGATGTTTGGCTGGCTTTCTATGCTCTTGGACCCAGTATAACCATTCTTTCATAATCTTATCGTTCTTCTGTGCTGGTTTGATGTTGACCATAGACTTTGTCACTTTGGTGGCAATGATGGATCATCAGCTGTTGTCGTTGACATTGACAAACATTGCAGGTATGGCTGAACGTGCTGCAAGTTACAGATGGCCTTCACGGACTCAGTACACATGCTGGAAGTGTTGGTCTTTCCGAGCAATCCTGGTAGCCTTGACAAACCATCAGCATCAGCATTGGCTTTACCTGGTCAGTAGACGATGTTGAAGTCGTATGCTGATAGTGCTGCAATCCATCTATGTCCAGTAGCATCTAACTTGGCTGTTGTAAGGACGTATGTCAACGGGTTGTTGTCTGTTAGCACAGTGAACTTGTTCATGTAGAGGTGGTCTTTAAACTTCTCAGTGACAGCCCATTTCAATGCAAGGAACTCAAGCTTATGTACAGGGTAGTTCCGTTCTGCTTTACTAAGTCCACGACTGGCATAAGCTATGACTCTTTTCTTGTTGTCTTGTTCTTGGTATAGTACAGCACCAAGTCCTAGCATGGAAGCGTCTGTATGCAGCTCAAAAAGTTGGTTATAACGTGGAAAACCAAGTACTGGTGGCTTCTGTAGTTGTGACTTCAAGTTGTTAAAGGCTTTATCTTGTTGTTCACCCCATATCCAGTTTGATGGTTGCTTGTAGTTGGACTTGCATCTCTTAGACTTATGTGGCGCTGGCATTAAATCTGTTAACGGCCTGGCGATCTTGCTGAAATCTTTTACAAACTTTCTATAATAACCAACAAAGCCGAGAAACTGTCTGACCTCTTCTGGTGATGTTGGTTTTGGCCAATTCTTTACTTTCTCTAACTTGGCTGGATCAGGCTCAATACCATTCTTGTAGACAATGTGGCCAATATATTTCACTTTCTCTTGGAAGAAGGCGCATTTCTTGGGTGAGAACTTCAGTCCACTTTCTCGTAATCTCTGTAGGACTTTCTCAAGACGTTCTAGGTGTTCCTCATAGCTGTCAGAAAATATGATGAGGTCGTCTAGGTATATGAAACAGATGTTGAGATGAAGATCGCCTAGGATATCTTCCATCAGTCTCTGGTATGTTGCTGGGCTGTTGACAAGTCCAAATGGAAGGCGATTGAACTCATAGAATCCTAGCGGTCCTACTGTGAAGGCTGTTCTTTGTGTGATTCTTTAAGTTCGACTTGATGATATCCAGACTTCATATCAAGTACGGTATAAAAGCTGTTTCCACCAAGTGCGTCTAAGATCTCTTCGCTCCTTGGAAGAGCATATGAATCACGAAAAGTCTGGTTATTTAGTTGCCTATAGTCAATGCACATTCTTAGCTTCCCATCTTTCTTTCTACACCGGACTACATTTGATAACCATGGAGAATGTGATCGACGGATGATACCAGCTGCCAGAAGTTGTTGAAGGTTGGTGCGAACTTCTTCGAACATTGCAGGTGGGATGCGTCGATGTCGCTGTTTAAATGGCCTTTCATCCTTCAAGTCTATTCGGTGGTGAACTCTTTCAGTATGACCAATATCTGTGTCTGAAGTACTGAAGACATCTCTAAACTGACGAAGTAGTTGCTTTCCCTGTTCTAGTTGTTTATCGTCTAGTAGATCTGTTGGTAGACTTACATCATACAGTACATCGTGATTGTTGGTATCAGATGTTTCAATGTCAGCAACTGAAACCGGCTGTACTTCACACAAGATGGCGTTTGGTGTAACAGTGATAGTTCTAGAAGTAACGTTGCTGATGTGTACTGATACTAGTCGATTATCTTTGTAGTTGTAGGAGACTAATGACTGAGCAATGTCTAAATCGGTTGGCATGGCAGCTCTTTCTGTGGGTTGTATCAAACAACAAACAGGATGGTATGGTATCTCATGGTCCATGTAACCTTGAAGTACTATATCTTTGTTGGGTTGAATATGGACTGTCTTACCTTCTGCACATTTGATGATTGCCAGTCTATTACTTCTCTTCTGTAATTCTTTCTCACGTAATGATAAGCAGCGGAAAGTGATGTACCATGGTGTAAACAAGTCTGCATCTTGGAGAAATCTGGTTCCAAAACGGTTTTTAACATCATCCATAGCTGTATTGAGGACGTTCGTTCCAAGTAGCAGCGGTACAGTGTTGTTGTAAGTGCTGTCTGGTACTACTAGAAGTAAGCATGGCTGAGATCTATCTGATGATGTACCTGGCAACTCTAAGTCTGCTGTAATGTATCCAAGATACGGCATACTCTGACCATCTGCACACTCAATGTTCAGGATTCTGTTCAATGTCTCTATGGGTTGTTCAGCAAGATACTCTCTGTAGAAGGCTTCGCTCACTGTGCTGACTGTTGAACCAGTATCCAGTAAGGCTGATACTTTCATACCATTGATCTTAACAGTTACTTCGTTGGTGATGCCTAGGAAACCTGTTGTATCTTTGCGTGGTTGCTGTTGGTAAGCAAAGGCTCTGTCTTTCATGTTGATCTGCTGGTAGCTGTATGCTTGTCTAGAATGGTCTAGTCTGACGCAGCATGCGAAGGCAAAATGACCGGCTTGACCACATCGGTAACAGATGATAATACGTTCTCTAGGTTGAAATGTTGAAGTCGGAGCAAGTGGATATGCAGGTTGTACTGGTTGGTAGTAGTCGTTGTCCCAGTAGGGTCTTTGTCTGCGGTTCCTGCGTCGTCGACGTCGTCTACTTGATGAACCATACTGTTGCTGGGTATCGGGTTGGTACTCAGTGGGCTCCATAGTGAAAAAAATACACGATAAAAGTTCCGATATAATACAAAGTAAACGCTGTATAGACCAAATGTTTTCAAAAATTAATGACTAATAGTCACTAATAATATTCAAGTCAAATAAAATATTTTCAACAAAAAAAAAAAAAAAAAATCAAGTTCAAATTATCTCCCCTTCTGTATCAATTGTGAACACAACTGTGTACAGTATACAAAGTCAAGTAGATGCAAATACCTAAACTGCCGTCAAGAAGAATGACTAACAAATGACTAATGCAACAAGTCAAGACTGACTTCAACCACAATAAATATCAGGTACACAATCAAAGAACTAAGGGCAATAACTCCAACTTAGTCAAGTATACCTCCGAAACAAAGTCCTAATCAGAAATACCAAGAATCAACTGCACTTCCGGTATGCAATGTCTAGTCAAGTAAAGTCTGATCTGATGTGCTAAAGCTAAGTGTTAATGCAAGTAATATTAGACGGTGTGTGTGTAACCTCACAACTATACTATACTACACTCTCTACAATCAAGCTAGATTAATCAAAAATATGTTTTCAAAAATATATGTACAACTACATGTATTTATAATGCCTATGTATTTATTAACTTATAGGTCTTATACCACCACACTATAATGATTATAATCAAAATCAATCTTATATTCAAAATATATATAAGAAATCAATACTAAATAATCAATATGCCACACTAATTTTAATCAAATTCAGTACTATTAACTTACTCTGGTTAATACTTAATGTCAGATAAACATTATGTAAATATACTATCAAACAATAAAATATAACTATATACTCTAGTATACCACTGGCAGAAAAAATACCAGTTTCCACAAATCTTTTTAATACATTTAAGATTTGCTAAGTCTATTTCAGTTATTCTCAGTTACAAATATGTATAATAATATATAATAACTCTACGATCTAAATGAATAAAATTGAGAATGGAAATGGGGAATGTGTCAAAGAGACAACAACCCGACCACAGAACAGACAACAACAGAAGGTCACCAATAGGTCTTCAATGCAGCGAGAAATTCCCGCACCCGGAGGCGTCCTTAAGCTGGCCCCTAAACAAATATATATACTAGTTCAGTGATAATGGACGTCATACTAAACTCCAAATTATACACAAGAAACTAAAAGTAAAAATAATACAAGACTAACAAAGGCCAGAGGCTCCTGACTTGGGACAGGCGCAAAAATGCGGCGGGGTTAAACATGAATACCAATATCAGAACATTATGTGTTTATGTGCCACATCATAATGTATAAGTATTATATACTATAACTGTATACGATAGTGTTGCTTTCTGTGTATACTTTAATCTGTATAAGTCACATATAGGTTTACTAGCAGTACAAACGAATTCTCATAATAAGCTAACTGTCACTGTGTATATGCAAGTGTGTATAAAAAATAAAAAAATAAATGAAATGACAAAGTCAAAACGTCAAGTGCTATGACCAAGTACTGATGCACCAAAAAAAATTTAAAGTTTAAATAAATGTATACTAAGTGTAAGTATTGATGCACCACTACCAGTTCAAACTAAACGTGGTGTTTCAATCAATCGTAGATTAAGTCAGTGACAGTATAACACTATACCCTAGAAGTAAATGAAAAAAATCAAGTCTTTTTCAATCAGGTTTGTGTAAAAATGTGTGAAAAAAATTAAGTTTTGAAAGCAAATTATGCTGTATACAAGCTATAATATATATAAAGTAAAATTGCCTAACTTAAAAATAAGAATATTTTCCAACACAAATAATCAATGCACAAACACAATGTGCAATAATCAAAAGCAAATGTCAAGTTTTCAAATAGTGAAAACTAAAAAGTCTAAGTTACAATAAAGTAACTTCCGGTACCACAATCTTCTAAGTCGGTAATACGTATACATGTATGTACACAAATACACGTGGACATCCACATGGCTTACAGAAGTAAACATCAACACGTGCACGTGGTCTGGAACATATGTGTGACATCACTATTGGTAAACATCAACATCTACGGTAAAAGGACAATAAATCTGGAACATCGGACATCTGACGGATCTCTCTGTACCATCTCATTCCATAGTCCCTACGTGGGCGCCAAATGTGAAAGGGGTCTCTTCCGGTATAAATAACAAGAAGACTTTCTAGAGTTTGGATGGTTTATTACCAGAGAATAAAAACTCACTTGTGGAGTGAGTTCTACAGTAAAATTAGGAACTTGGCACAAAGTATAAACAAGTAATCTACATCAGAATCTAGTCATGTCTAGAAAACTATAAAGCTGAATCTAGAAATATACAATCTGTAAATATGGTTTCTGAGTTATAACATCTGGATAAATAAATGGACGTCTTTCACTGACCAATATCCAGGTAAATTCTACACAAAGAGCACAAAGGAAAAACTCAACTTAACCGCCAATAACTAAGAACCAATCAAAACAAGAGTTCAATTTTAACCCCCATGAATATGTATGAGTAACATTATTCAATAAGTAAATTATAAACAAAATCAAATCTTAAAGGATAAATATCCTTTAGTAACAATACATTGCAAGAGTGAAATAATAAAACTAAGACTCCAATAAGAATTTGATAAGTAGATTTTTAATATAAATCAATGATTTCCAAAGTGCAAATTACATAATTTATGAAGCATAAAAAATCACTTTGCTACATAAGGTAACCAGTTTTAACACGACAAATATTCCTAAGAGATGAATGTATTGTATGCAGTTTGGACAGACAACAAATATTCCTAACAGGTGTATGTAAGGTATCTAATTTGAACAACCAATATTCCTAACAATTGTATTGAAGGTATTCAGTTTAGACAACAAATATTCCTAACAGGAGTATGTTAGGTATCCAGTTTAGACAACAAATATTTCTAACAGGTGTATGTAAGGTATCCAGTTTGGATAACAAATATTCCTCACAGGGGTATGTAAGGTATCCAGTTTGGACAAAAATATTCGTAACACTGGGTTTGTGTAAGGTATACACTTTGGACAACAAATATTCCTAACAGGTGTATGTAAGGTATCTAGTTTGCACGGACAACAAGTATTTCTAACAGGTGTACCTATTGTATGCAGTTTTGAGGGGCAACAAATATTCCTAACAGGTGTATGTAAGGTAATCAGTTAAGACAACAAATATTCCAAACAAACAGGTGAATGTAAGGTATACAGTTTAGACAACAAATATTCCAAACAGGTGTATGTAAGGTATCCAGTTTTGAAATAAATATTTGTAAAAGGTGTGTGTAAGGTATCCAGTATGGAAAGACTACAATTATTTGTAACCGGTGTATGTATTGTATGCAGTTTGGATGGACAGCAAATATTCCTAACAGGTGTATGTAAGGTATCCAATTTGAAGGGACAACAATTATTCATAACAGGTGTATATAAGGTATCAAGTTTGGACAACAAATATTCCTCACAGGTGTATGTAAGGAATTCAGTTTGGAAAACAAATATTCCTAACAGGTGTATGTAAGATATCCAGTTAGGATAACAAATATTCCTAGCAGGTGTTTGTATTGTATGCAGTTTGGAGGGACAACAAATATTCCTTACAGGTGTATGTAAGGTATCTAGTTTAGACAACAAATATTCCTAACAGGTGTATGTAAGGTAATCAGTTAAGACAACAAATATTCCAAACAAACAGGTGTATGTATGGTATACAGTTTAGACAACAAATATTCCTAACAGGTATATGAAAGGTAATCAGTTAAGACAACAAATATTCCAAACAAACAGGTGTATGTATGGTATACAGTTAAGACAACAAATATTCCTAACAGGTGTATGTAAGGTATCCAGTTTTGAAATAAATATTTGTGTAAGGTATCCAGTTTGGAAAGACAACAATTATTTGTAACAGGTGTATTAATTGTATGCAGTTTGGATGGACAGCAAATATTCCTAACAGGTGTATGAAAGGTATTCAGTTGAGACAACAAATATTCAAAACAGGTGTATGTAAGGTATCCAGTTTGAACAAGAAATATTCTTCACAATTGTATTGAAAGTATTCAGTTTAGACAACAAATATTCCTAACAGGTGTATGTACGGTATCCAGTTTAGAAAAAGAAATATTCCTAACAGGTGTATTTAAGGTATCCAGTTTTGATATTAAATATTCCTAACAGGTGTATGTAAGGTATACAGTTTGGACAACAAATAATCCTAACAGGTGTATGCAAGGTATCTAGTTTGGACAGACAACAAATATTCCTAACAGGTGTACCTATTGTATGCAGTTTTGAGGGGAACAAATATTCCTAACAGGTGTATATAAGGTATCCAGTTTTGACAACAAATATTCCTTACAGGTGTATGTAAGGAATTCAGTTTGGACAACAAATATTCTTAACATGTGTATGTAAGGTATCCAATTAGGACAACAAATATTCCTAGCAGGTGTTTGTATTGGATGCAGTTTGGAGGGACATCAAATATTCCTAACAGGTGTATGTAAGTTACCAGTTTGAATAACAAATATTCCCAACAGGGGTATGGAAGGTATCCAGTTTGGACAACAAATATTCCTAACAGGTGTACCTATTGCAGCAGTTTTGAGGGACAACAAATATTCCTAACATGTGTATGTAAGCTATATAGTTAAGACAGACAACAATTATTCCTAACAAATGTATGTAAGATATCCAGTTTGGACGGATAACAAATATTCATAATAGGTGTATGTATTATATGCAATTTGGACAGACAACAAATATTCCAAACAGTTGGATGTAAGGTATCCAGTTTGGACAACAAATATCCTTAACTGGTGAATGTAAGGTATTCAGTTTAGACAACAAATATTCCTAACAGGTGTATATAATGTTTTCAGTTTCGACAACACATTTTCCTAACAGGTGTATGTAAGGTATCCATTTTTGACAACAAATATTCCTAAAAGGTGTATGTTAGGTATCTAGTTTGGACGGACAACAAAAATTCCTAACAGGTGTATGTTTTGTATGCAGTGTAGCTGGACAGCAAATATTCTTAAAAAGTGTATGTAAGGTGTTCAGTTTAGACAGACAACAAATATTCCTAACAGGTTTTTGTAAGGTATTCAGTTTGGGCAACACATATTCCAGACAGGTGTATGTAAGGTATCCAGTTTAGACAACAAATATTCCAAATAGGTGTATGTAAGTATCAAGTTTGGACAACAAATATTCCTGACAGGTGTATGAAAGTTATCCAGTTTTTGACAACAAATATTACTAAAAGGTGTGTGTAAGGTATCCAGTTTGGAAGGACAACAATTATTCCTAACAGGTGTATGTATTTTATGCAGTTTGGATGGAAAGCAAATATTTCTAACAGGTGTATGTAAGGTATTTAGTTTAGACAACAATTATTCCTAGGAGGTGTGTGTAAGGTATTGAGTTGGGACAACAAATATTCTCGACAGATGTTTGTCAGATATCCAGTTTGGACAACAAATATTCCTAACAGGTGTATGTAAGTATCCAATTTGGACAACAAATATTCCTTACAGTTGTATTTAATTTATTCAGTTTGGAGGGAGAACAAATATTCCTAACAGGTGTATGTAAGGTATCCAGTTTCAACATGACAAATAGTCCTAACAGATGTATGTATTGTATGCAATTTGGACAGACAACAAATATTCCAAACTGTTGGATGTACGGTATCCAGTTTAGACAACAAATATTCTTAACAGGTGTATGTAAGGTATTCAGTTTGGACAACACATATTCCCTACAGGTGTATGTAAGGTATCCAGTTTTGACAACAAATATTCCTAACAGGTGTATCTAAAAGAGGGACAGTCAAACTCATAGATCGAAAACAAACTGACAACGCCATGGCTAAAAATAAAAAGACAAACAGACAAACAATAGTACAGATGACACAACATAGAAAACTAAAGACTAAGCAACACGAACCCCACCAAAAACTTGGGGTGATCTCAGGTGCTCCGGACGGGTAAGCAGATCCTGCTCAACATGTGGCACCCGTCATAAGTTATCCAGTTTGAACATAACAAATTTTCTAAAGAGGTGTATGTATTGTATGCAGTTTAGATATACAACAAATATTTCTAACAGGTGTATGCAAGGTTTTCAGTTTAAACAAGAAATTTTCCAAATAGGTGTATGTAAGGTATCCAGTTTGGACAACAAATATTACTAAAAGGTGTGTGTAAGGTATCCATTTTGGAAGGACAACAATTATTCCTAACAGGTGCAAGTATTTTATGCAGTTTGGATGGAAAGCAAATATTTCTAACAGGTGTATGTATTGTATGCAGTTTTTGTGGACAGCAAATATCCCTATCAGTTGTATATAAGGTATTCAGTTTAGACAACAAATATTCCTAACAGGTTTATGTAAGGTATTCAGTTTGGACAACAGATATTCCTAACAGGTGTATGTAAAGTTTCAGTTTAGACAACAAATATTCCTTACAGGTGTATGTAAGGTATCCAGTTTTGACGGACAACAAATATTCCTAAGAGGAGGATGTTAGGTATCCAGTTTAGACAACAAATACTCCAAACAGGTGTATGTAAGGTATCCAGTTTGGACAGACAACGAATCTTTGTTACAAGTGTATTTATTGTATGTAGTTTGGACAGACAATAAATATTCCTAATAGGTGTATGTAAGGTATTCATTTTAGATAGCAAATATTCCTAACAGGTGTATGTAAGTTATCCAGTTTGGATGGATAACAAAAATTCCTAACAGGTGTATGTATTGTTTGCAGTTTAAATGAACAGCAAATATTCCTAACAGGTGTATGTTAGGTATTTAGTTTAGATGGACAACAAATATTCCTAACTGGTGTATGTAAGGTATCCAGTCTGGACAGACAGCAAACATTCCTTACAGGTGTATCTTTGTATTCCAAACTGAATAGTTTGGACAGAAAACAAATAATCCTAACAGGTGTATCTAAGGTATCTAGTTAAGACGAACAACAAATATTCCTAACAGGTGTATGTAAGTTTCCAATTTTGACAACAAATATTCCTAACAGGTGTATGTAAGGTATTCAGTTTAGACAACAAATATTCATAAAAGGTGTATGTGAGGTAATCAGTTTGGACAGACAGCAAATATTCCTAACAGGTGTTTGTATTGTAGGTGGTATTGACAGAAAACAAATATTCCTAACAGGCGTATGTAAGGTGTCCAGTTTGGAGAGACAGCAAATATTCCTTACAGGTGTATGTATTTTATTCAGTTTGGACAGAAAACAAATATTCCTAACAGGTGTACGTATTGTTTGCAGTTTGGATGGACAAAACATATTCCTAACTGTGCAACGTAAACGGTTTTTCGTGTGTAAACGGATTTTCCTTTCATAATTTGTCTCACGACATTATACCCCGCTAGCTCAGCCGTTTACGTTAGTGGTATAGAGGGTTCGGCCTGTGCTTTCGCTCCAGGACTTCGGACAGCATACTGACAATACAAAGGAACACTAAATTCAATAAATGATAGGTATACGAAACCTAGAAATGACCAGATATGACGATTTTGCCAAGCAATGCATTTGCTCATATAAATAACCAAGATTCATAAAACAGTTTCATATTTAATAGACAAAGACAAGAAATACATAAATATCGCGGAATCTCCATGTGAAAATTTATCCTTCAATTCTTTAGAATTTCAATACATTTTCGAACTACCCCTTTTTGGACAAAACGATGCGGTGAAAAATACCCATAACAAGTTAACCAATTCAATAAAGCGTTTGGCCTTAGTGCTATCTAATTGAATAAAATAATATGATACTAGAATTTTGAGGTGTCCGTTTACTTAAAATATTGAGAGCTGTACACTAGTCGTCTTTTAACTATAATATTATTAAATCAATCAAGTTGTGACGTCAATCTTCCGAGACAAAATAAATATACCCACTGGTTCCCACCGACTCTGTTAGACTAGATCATGAACCTCATCATTGCATGACTAGGAAACAACAATCGATCCAGTAAAAAAAAACATCGCATTTATCTATACATGTTTAATTTTCGGTCCAACCAGAGCAATGTCTGAAAACGTTTTTCAATATCATTGACCAGTTCAAGACCCAAAAATAAAACATTCGATAATACAAAATTCTATTACAGAGTAAGGCACGAACAATTCCCAAGATTGACGACCGTTACTCTAAAATATCCCTCGGATTAACCATCTGTCTAAATATCACTATCGAAATGAACTCCATCTCTTTATAAACCCGAAATCATAAAATATCTAGCTAGTGTACAATTCCCTCTATTTATTCTGGAACGGAAACATAAATTAATATTTTGGAACTGTTTGACTACAAGACCGAAAAGAAATATATCAAATGTAAAGAAATAAATATTTAAGTCAAACATCGAAATACAAAATAAAATGAAATTTGAAGTATAACTTACCAGTACAAAAGTTTTCCCCAATCTAAAAAAATATTGTGCAGACGAGGTTTAAATATCCAAGTCTGGACATTGAGTCTCAAGCACGAGAAAAACGATCCCCGCGAAAAGTGAACGGACAAACAAGTTATATATATATCTAAAAATAGAAAAAGGGGAATTTACGATAACCCATAAACGTTACAGCAAATATTCCTTACAGGTGTATGTATTTTATTCAGTTTGGACAGAAAACAAATATTCCTAACAGGTGTATGTATTGTTTGCAGTTTGGATGGACAAAAAATATTCCTAAAGAACTGGTGTATGTATAAAGGTATCCAGTTTGGAGAGACAGCAAATATTCCTTACAGGTGTATGTATTGTATTCAGTTTGCAAACAAATGTTCCTTAGAGGTGTATATTAGGTAATCAGTTTAGACAACAAATATTCCTAACAGGTGTATGTAAGTTATCCGGTTTGGACAACAAATATTCCTAACAGGTGTATGAAAGGTATCCAGTTTTGACAACAAATATTCCTAACAGGTGTATGTAAAGTATCCGGTTTTGACAACAAATATTCCTAACAGGTTTATGTAAGATATCCAGTTTGGACCACAAATATTCCTAACAGGTGTATGTAAGGTATTCAGTTTTGACAACAAATATTCCTAACAGGTGTATGTATGGTATTTAGTTTGAAGGACAACAAATATTTCTAACAGGTGTATGTAAGGTAACCCAGTTTGGACACTAACAGGTGTATGTAAGGTGTCCTGTTAATCTGTTATAATTTTGAATTCTGGAAAATTGATAACAAAACATTGAATTCAGTAACGATTTGTCCTTTGAAAAATTATAATTTCATATTAGAAAAAAGAATGGTGAAATACTTCAATTTGAAATATTAATTAAAGCCACATTCAATAAGCCAAGTATTACTGGACTACAATAATGTGTCAACCTTAGAATATGAATAAAAGTAGATGTTTGATATATGTCAATAAGGCAGTAACCCAATGTCACAAAACCAAGGACAAATATGTTTATATAGGGGGCTACTGTAGGGTATGTCACATTATAAAAATTATACCTCAGGTTACCAGATCCTTTTTTTATGCAAATTTGACAGGTCTTTAATTTTTTTATCTGTTTTGAACGTTTGAAGGGTCACATATTTTTACAAAATATCTGGTCACAAGCCCTCCAAGGCTGCAGGTATAAATACCAATAAAAAATGTAATTGCTTTTGGACCTTTGCTTTATTATTGATCTGAAATAAAATATAGCATGAAAAGTTAAGTATGATTCCTAATTTTTGATGCAGTTAGTTTAGGTTTAATGCATCAGGTCAATAGGTGACCTTGACAATTTTGACATTTTCTTAATTTAACCTCAAAATTACTCTCTTTATTCTTTTTAAAACGAGTAAAACAAGTTCCATTAATTATTATTAAACTGGTTTTGGCTATTCTCCTGATTATAAATACCGGTATGTAATATAAAATGCTTAACTCATTACTTTTTATTAAAAGAGTAGGGCTGTTATTGTAAGCCTTTTGTTTGATTCAGATAAGTTATTTAAGATACTAAAAATTTCTATAAATTATTTATGAAAAAATAAGTATTGGAAAAATTGCATATATCTGTCATTGAATCGAAAGTGGGATTGAAATTTATACAGCTACATGATTTGGATGGCGACATTTTCTGTTTTAAGATAAATAGCAGGCAACTTTATCTGCATGTTGAAATTATTTATGGATTAAAAATGGTTCATTTAAACTTTTCTGTTTATCAGAAATATCCATCCTTCCACATAAAGTATCTTTTGATATAAAAACATATTTTTCGTCTGAAGTTTTAACACTAACCTGAGGAGAAGCTAACAATTGATACTTCTTTAAAATAAGTTGTTAGGGACAGTGAAAGATTGCAGAGAAAGAGAGAAAGGATATATAGAGAGAGAAAGGATTTAGAGAGGGAGAGAAAAGGATATAGAGAGGGAGAGAAAGGATATAGAGAGGAGAAAAGGATAAAGAGAGGGAGAGAAAGTATTTAGAGAGGGAGAGAAAAGGATATAGAAAGGGAGAGAAAGGATATAGAAAGGATTTAGAGAGGGAGAGAAAGGATTTAGAGAGGGAGAGAAAGGATATAGAGAGGGAGAGAAAGGTTGCAGAGAGGACAAGAATGATTAAAGAGAGGGAAAGAGAGAATATATTTGTGTAGTGGGTTTTCTGTTAAAGGGTTTAGGGTTCTGTTCGTGTGGAGGGATAGGACTTCTATTGATTTAAATTTCATAATGTGGAATTTATTTTATCTTTTTTAATATAGGTAGATAAAAAATAAACGTCAAATCACAACATGGAAGTCACCTATAATTTTTTAAAGATTATTAAGGTTTCACATAATGTAACTACTTCCACATATTTCGGTTATATATCTTTGAAAACAAACTGTTAATCTATATCAAAATAATTGTTAATTGATGTATTGATTTTGATTTTTTTTTTTTTGGGGGAATTTTTATTAAATTTTAAGAAGAAATTTCATGTTAACAATAGTGATATAAATAATAAAGAATAGATATCTCAACTTTATTTCATTATATTTTAGTTGCATTTAAACATCTGTGACAAATATATTTAAAAGATTGAAATAGAACCAATTAGAAATGGAATTGAATTGATTTGTAATTACAAATCAATTCAATTCCATTCTATCTGTTCATCAATTTGTAGGTCTTATCTTTGTCATATTTCAATTTTGTCCATGAAACAATGTATTTAAGAGATAATGAATTTTTTACTTGATTACTTAAGAAAATAACAAATAATTTGCTGTTTTTTATGAGATTCATGTTTTTTTTTATATATATGTGACTGATGGGTGAGGGGTGGATAAAAGGCATCAAACTTTCTTTATATGCACACCAACCCTAATTGTTTTTGTCTTAAAATGTTTATGTTATGGTGGTCTACCTGTATATTAAGACTAAAAAAGTTTAATGAGGAAAATGTACATCCTTAAGGGAAAATTTTGCTACAGAAAAAAACAAAATTAAAATTTGGATGAAAAGTCATTTTGTAGTTCTAGGTGATATACCACCAAATCATAGTATATCATATCCGGTTCCATACGAAAAAGGGTAAAAAAAAGTATTCCCTTGAATTTGACGGTTGTAGGAAATTAATCCTACATTTCATTGTGCAGTAAAATTTTCTGAGTCATAAACATATATCTTGGGTGTTTCAAAGCACCATTCTTTTTTTATTTGGTGTTTCTATATAATATTTTGGAAACTTGATGTTACATAGTTACTTAAGCTTGTACACAGGAAAAAAGGGGTGAACATTTGATTGGTTAACTTCCAGTGATGGTCATTATCTCATATGCAATAAAATGTTATGTGAAATTTTGTCTGTAGTACTGGACAGGATAAAACTTTACTCATGTCAAGTATTTCTTTATTTGAAACAAAGATAAATTCTGCACAATTTTATTCTGCACAATTTTTTGAAAAGTGCAAATTTAACAAAGACTAATAGGAGAAAACAATGGTGGTATTACACCTATTATGGGAAGCTGCACATGCACCTTTGACCTTGTATGTACTCTCATTTGTTAAAATTTTATGCTATTTAAGTGAAATGTTACAAAAAGAAATATTCTGAGTGGATTGAGTCTCAAAAACACATTTTATGAGAAAATTACCATGAATATCAGAAGACAGAGCAAGCCATACTCAGTGTTTTGGGGAGCTTTTTCTGACCTTTTCTCCTTATTTCTTATATTTTGCTATAATAGAAAACTTTTTCCTAAGTAATACTTTAATAAATATACAGTTATAAGTAAATGGAATTATTTTTGAAGCAGTAACAACAAATTATTCACTAAAAGGGAAACTTTTTATGTCCCTCTCTGGAGCGTGGCGTAAATTTAAGTTTTACATAAGGACTTATTGAAACCTCCATGGAGTCAGTAAACTTTTATATGGATAGTTCATTCAGCTTGAATACTTCAATTACTCATTTATTTTCACATTTCTCACATTTCTTTCATAAAAGTGTGAAAGTTACCTCAAAATATTTTGATTTATTGGCCTAAAAAGTTGAAATTTTGAGGAATATGAGGTATAAATGGACCAAAGGGGACCTTATAATGAAGACAAAGAGGTCCATTAGTGGTATTTATCATACTAGAGTCATCTTTTGTATCATGTTCAACTGTTTTTAGGCAGATGAGATAAATATTTGATCATTTATTGGTCCACACTATATCCTATCATGATGTGGCTTGATTTGGATTTTTTCGAAGAAATTTTGCTCGAATCGCTGTAGATAAAATTGAGAATGGAAATGGGGAATGTGTCAAAGAGACAACAACCCGACCAAAGAGCAGAAAACAGCTGAAGGCCACCAATGGGTCTTCAACACAGCAAGAAAATCCTGCACCCAGAGAAGGGCTTCAGCTGGCCCCTATAAACAAAAATGTGTACTAGTTCAATGAAAATGGACGTCTTACATTATACTGGGTTTTTCTCGAACTATTGAACTGATTATGACAAAACTTGACAGTAATGCTTGAAATTACCAGTATTACAAAGGAAAAATATCACATTCAGTTTATTCAACAAAAAAGTCTTCTCTAATTATTTACTAACAGGTGAAAACTTGCAGAATGATGGAGCAGAGCTCACCTTCATAATCCCTGCTCTCAATTTTTGAAATATATAAAGTAAG
The DNA here is from genome assembly GCA_017311375.1 of Mytilus coruscus. NCBI lineage: Eukaryota > Metazoa > Mollusca > Bivalvia > Mytilida > Mytilidae > Mytilus > Mytilus coruscus. The sequence goes on along the minus strand of CM029607.1, from coordinate 9,920,793 downwards.
ATCATAAATACATTTTAATAAGTATAAGCTTTTTCATTTTGTACTTGATATTTTCTGAAAATTTCATTGATTTAGAAATTCGTTGGTTAATGATGTTCGCTGCTAAGATATATAGATATAGGAAGATGTGGTGTGAGTGCCAATGAGACAACTCTCCATCCAAATAACAATTTATAAAAGTAAACCATTATAGGTCAATGTACGGCCTTCAACACGGAGCCTTGGCTCACACCGAACAACAAGCTATAAAGGGCCCCAAAAGTACTAGTGTAAAACCATTCAAACGGTAAAACCAACGGTCTAGTATATATAAAAAACGAGAAACGAGAAACACGTATAAATTACATAAACAAACGACAACTACTGTACATCAGATTCCTGACTTAGGACAGGTGCAAACATTTGCAGCGGGATTAAACGTTTTAATGGTACCAAACCTTCTCCTTTTTCTGAAACAATAGTATAACATCACAACATAGAAAACACACGATAAAACATCAATTGGAAGGCTTAACTCAATCAAAACGTAAATTAACACACTATGAACGAATAAATTCGATCTGTGATACCTGAAAGTAAATACATAGTTAATAAAATATTAGGGACAAACATTCAAGGCCAAAAGCAAACAAACAAGTCCAAATAAAGCCATGGCAAAACACTACCGCGAAATATTAAACCCTTAGAAAATAATCACTTTTGAAAAACCGGTTTTCATAATATATACAGGTAAATGAAAAATAACTTTGTCGTTTTAGGTATACTTTTCTGTCTATATAAAATCTTCCAATAATTAGGAATACCAAGAAAGGTCTGTCATATAAATACCTAATTTAACACTAGATACATAAGGGTAAATATCAACAATAAAACTTCCTGTACAGATTAAAGGAGAATAATCTTGATGTTAATACAAATGTAGTACGAAGAAGTGAAAATTAGTAGATATTCCAAATAATCAAAGCTGGTATACAGACAAGATCCATATTAATATAAAATAACAAAAAGTATTAAAAATAGTATCAACAGGTCGAATTAACAAGAAAGTACGATTTGAGAGTACTCGCAGTTACTGACAGCTAGTTAAAAGCCAAAACAATTAATGATAAAAATCATGCATCAGAGACTAAAATCAACTAAAACACATCCCAGGGATTTAGTATTTTAACGTCATGAACAGTCAGAGAAGACATGACTTGTGCAATGCCAAAATAAATGTATCGACAGGTAGTAGGATAGTGAGGAGCTACTTCTTAAGAGATAAAAATTAACGTGTGTGTCTCTAAACATCCCGCCTCAAAAGAAGATACAACTTAGTTATGTTTTAATTTGCTAATGACAAAATCGATATTAGTGCCAATGTAAACTATATTCAGAGATCTAATTACAATATTGGTACGATAACCCTTACTTATAAGTTTGTTTAAAGGTTCGATGAGTTTACACGGATCACATAGTGATTTTCTCGCTTTAAGTACAATATTACCGTAAAATTTAGGATGTGAAATACCATTTTAATAAGTTTTCTACAGGTACAGCCAAATTTACTAATCAAATCTTTGTATCTATGAAAGAATTTAGTAAAAGTTTTAAGTAATTTATGGTATCGAAATCCCTGACACAATAATTTCCCAGTGATGCATTGATTACGTTCGTTAAAATCTATGACATCAGAACACACACGGGCATACCGAACGAGTTGGGATATATAAACACCGTATGATGGAGCCAAAGGCACATCGCCGTCTACAAATGGAAAATTAACAATAGGAAATGAAAAATCGTCTCTTTTGTCGTAAATTTTAGTATGTAGTTTCCCGTTAGAAATTGAAATGTCTCAATCTAGAAAAGGGCAACTGCTGCTGTTTATGTTAGATTTAGTTAAAGTAAGTTCTTTTGGGTAAATTTCGGAAGTATATTTAGAGAACTCTGGATTATTTAACGAAAAAATATCATCCAGATAACGGTAGGTATTGTTGAATGTATCAACTAAATATAACAATGATGGGTCTTTACTGAGTTTGGTCATAAACTGAGATTCATAGCAATATAGAAATAAATCTGCTATTAAAGGGCACAATTAGTGCCCATAGGAATACCTACTACCTGACGATACACTTTATCGCCGAAACGTACATAAATGTTATCTAGCAGAAAATTTAAAGCTTCAATCATATCCTCACATTTCCAGTAAGTGTATCTAGCATACTTTCCTTTTCGTTACAGAAAAAGGCTTTAAACGAGTTACAGCAAATAAAATTACAATGAGATTTTCGAAAGACCATTTTATCAAATACAAAAACTTTTTCTTTATAAGATTGTGTGGAAGTGTAGTGTACAGAGTAGAAAAATCATAACTGTCAACAGAATTATAAGGACCATCAAAAGCATGTATTTTATCTAAAACCTCTAAAGAATTTTAACACTCCAAAAATAATTAATACCATTATTTTCATAAGCTTTATTACAAAAGTTAATAACCAGTTCTTTGATAGTAGTAAGGAGGTAGTTAGAAGAACTGATAGATTAGTAGTAGAACACTTACTCGATGCGGAGATGAAACGGAATTTAAATGGTTTTTGTGTAATTTCGGTAACCAGTACATGGTAGGGACTTTCAAATGTTCGGAAGATGCTTTAAGTTGGGTAGTGGCAGTGGTATGCTTGTTAACGATTTGACTCTCTGTGGTGCGAACGGACCTGAATGTAGAGGAATTGATAATTTCGTTTTGAAGAACTTCCGTGTAGTATATGCGTCACACCACCACTACATTATTGGCTGCCTTGTCTGCCGGTACGAACACAAACCGCTCTGCGAGTACCTTGAGTTTATTTTTATTCTTGAAATGGGAATATCATGGATCCTATTATTAATTTCAGAATTGTTTTCTAAATGAGATATTCGAATATTAACAGTATTCATAATTTTATTCAAATAACTGTCTAAAGATTTTTATCCGATTTTCACGTTTGCACCAATTTTACAGTAGGCAGACAGAGCGTCTTTAATGACCTGACGACACTGTTTCCAATCTATTATAGATGGAGGACGGTATTTCGGTCCTTTCTTTAGAAAAGTTATGACCTCACGGTCTTCGACGATGTTGAGGTCTCCTGTAATAACATGACCATAGGGAACATATATAAAACTAGATGTTTCGCAGTCTCAAGTGGAAGGAACATTATTTTCTATATTGACGTCTGATGTAATTGACGTATAATTAAAAATCAAATTTCTGCTCGGTTTTTTATAAGAATACGAAATAATGGGTTGTTCTATATTATCAAAATATGGAGGTATTAAGTTATATACGGAAGATTGTTTCAAAATAACAAGCTTTTTAAACGGCTGTTTTAAATTGATAGTCTATAAATAATGGAATCTTGTTTTTATGATATAATTTATTAAAAATTTGGCAGGAAATTATTCTCACTAGATTTTTCATTCATTTAACACAATTTGGCATCTTTTTTCTTTCAATAACTATGAAAAAATAATGGATTTTAATAAAATTTCCAAAAATATTTTTTTTTAACTAAATGTAATAAAACTATGAAAAGAAAAGTAGGAGTATAGCAGGCAAAATTATATAAGCACTACATGGATAAAGCTAGAGGATTCTGAATATTTGACAAAAAGTCAAAAACAAGAGTAGTGAATATACTTAAGGAGTTACAAAGATACAAAGTGTCAACAGCAGAAAAACGAAAAAACATGCTTCATTTGTCAGAATATAGATATAAGAAGATGTGGTATGAGTGCCAATGAGACAACTCTCCATCCAAGTAAAAATTATAAATGTAAACCATTATAGGTCAAAGTACGGTCTTCAACACGGAGCCTAGGCTCACACCGAACAGTAAGCTATAAAGGGCCCCAAAAATTACTAGTGTAAAACCATTCAAACGGGAAAACCAACGGTCTAATCTATATAAAAACGAGAAACGAGAAACACTTATGAACCACATCAACAAACTACAACTACTGAACATCAGATTCCTGACTTAGGACAGGTGCAAACAAATGCAGCGGGTTTAAACGTTTTAATGGTACCAAACCTTCACCCTTTTTCTGAAACAATAGTGTAACATCACAACATAGAAAGACACACTATAAAATATCAACTGAAATAGCTTAACTCAATCAAAGGACATAGTAACACCATTGAACATACACTGAACAAATAAATTTGACCTATGATACAATGCAAATTCAAAATAAATAAACTAAGGAAGAATAATAAAAGTAACATGTTATATCGGTATGAAATGTTAAACAATTTAAGAAAAACAATATGCTCGAACAAAAATATCAGCCATTTGCAATAACTTTAAACACAGGTAAATAAAATACAATAGAGAAAGGAAATATTTTAACAAAATAAATAATTTTGATGTTCATAGTACGAAGTGGAAATTTATATTAGTACCAAACACTTATCAAAGCTGGTATATAGACCAGATATAACCCTGAATAACATTAAATAACAAAAAAAGCATTACAATTAGTATCAACAGGTCAAATAAACAAGAAAGTACGATTTGAGAGTACTCGCAGTTACTGACAGCTAGTTAAAAGCCAAAACAATTAATAATAAAAAATCATGCATCAGAGGCTAAAATCAACTAAAACACATCCCAGGGATTTAGTATTTTAACGTCATGGACAGTCAAAGAAGACATGATTAGTGCAATGCCAAAAATAAATGTATCGACAGACAGTAGGATAGTTAGGAGTTTAACCTCTTTATAGATCAAAATGAACGTGGGTGTGTCTTTAAACATCCCGTTTGAAAAGAATACAAATTTAGTTATGTTTTAATTTGCTGATGACAAAATCGATATTAGTGCCAATGTAAACTATATTCAAAGATCTAATTACAACACTGGTAAGATAACCTGAACTAATAAGTTTATTTAAAGGTTCGATGAGTTTACACGGATCATACAGTGATTTCCGCGCTTTAAGTACAATATTACCGTAAAATTTAGGATGTGAAATACCGTTTTTAATCAGTTTTCTACAGGTACAGCCAAATTTACTAATCAAATCTTTGTATCTATGAAAGAACTTAGCAAAAGTTTTACGTAATTTATGGTAACGAAATCCCTGACTTAATAATTTACTAGTGATGCATTGATTACGTTCGTTAAAATCTATGACATCACTACACACACGGGCATAACGAACGAGTTGGGATATATACACACCGTATGATGGAGCCAAAGGAACATCGCCGTCTAAAAAAGGAAAATTAACAATAGGGAATGAAAAATCGTCTCTTTTGTCGTAAATTTTCGTATGGAGTTTTCCTTTAGAGATTGAAATGTCCAAGTCCAAAAAAAGGACAACTACTGCTGTTTATGTTAGATTTAGTTAAAGTAAGTTCTATTGGGTAAATTTCGGTAGTATATTTAGAGAACTCTGGATTATTTAACGAAAAATATCATCTAGATAACGGAAGGTATTGTTGAATGTATCAACCAAATGTAACAATGACGTGTCTTTACTGAGTTTGGTCATAAACTGAGATTCATAGCAATACAGGAATAAATCTGCTATTAAAGGGGCGCAGTTAGTGCCCATAGGAATACCTACTACTTGTCGATACACTTTATCGCCGAAACGTACATATATGTTGTCCAGGAGAAAATTTAAAGCTTCAATCATATCTTCACATTTCCAGTAAGTGTATCTAGCATACTTTCCTTTTCGTTACAGAAAAGGCTTTAAACGAGTTACAGCAAATAAATTTGTAATGAGATTTTCAAAAGACCATTTAATTAAATATGAAAACTTTTCTTGATAAGATTGTGTGGAAGTGTAGTATAGAGTAGAAAAATCATAACTGTCAACAGAATTAAAAGGACCATCAAAAGCATGTATTTTATCTAAAACCTCTAAAGAATTTTTAACACTCCAAAATAATTAATACCATTATTTTCATAAGCTTTATTACAAAAGTTAATAACAAGTTCTTTGATAGTCTTTATATTTAGATTTCATATATCTGAAATGTTAAACCTTCAAAAACATTTATTGGTAAAGTACCTAAATTGTGATCTGGAAACTTAAAACCTAATCTTTTCAAATTATAAATGGCATAACCCTTAACCAGTAATTAATAAACCTGTCAAAATCATCATGAAGTGGCAAAGTTTAAAAAGCTTTGAATATTTGTTTACTTTAATTACTGTCTTGACAATTCACACTTTTCATGTAACTTATAATTTAACATGTTTAACTTGCGGTTGTAAAATAATGCTAAATCAGCCAAAATTAAATCTGTCCTTTGTTGTAGACTGTATATAGCTCCTTTTATATCTTTTGGTTATTTGTATGGTTAGGTCTCCTTACTCCAACAAATATTTCTGTCACACTTTTCCCAGGTACTAAATAAATTATATCCCAGTTTGATTTGGGATATACCTACTATCATTTAGAATTTCTTAGTAATAGAGTTTGAAACAATTTGAAGAGGGAGAGGCACATGCACTTTTAAAAATATCTTTGTTACCTTTACTTGACAATTGTTTTAGGAGGGTGTGACAAGATAGACCTATGATAATACAGGTATTACATGTATCTGGTTTCGATATAAGTTCATATCAACATGTTTTGGTCTCTGATGGGTGAAATACTTATTTTTACATGAAATGTAACAAAAATAAAATGACTTCGCATGTTACTTTTGAATACCATAAAATTATGTTAATTTGAGTACAAACTAACCTCAAAATCATAACAAAATTTACTTAGTTTGAACTTCATGGTAACTGCTGTTAACAGTTGAAAAGGACATAGTTTTTGAAATAAATTTATTTCATTCAACAAATAAGCAAATTAAGAAGCAAATTAGGGGGGATAATTCAATCTTAATATAAATGCATTAACATTTACTTTCAGTTTGATATCTACAATATGTCAACCTTTCACCAAACTTATAATACATGTATTGAGATTACCTGTCTCTGGTTTCAATATAAATTCAAATCCTTTTGATCTTTGATGGATATAAATAATTTAATAATATTTTATTACATTTATCAAGCAATAGGATTGGTTACAAGTTATCGCAACTTATAAATACGTTGTCTTATTGGCAATCATACCTCACATCTCCTTATTTTTATATGAAATGTAAAAAAAAAAATGAAAAAATAGTAATTTTCAGAATGAAGAATTGTATGTGGCATGAACCCAAATTAATTCTGATACAATTTTTATGTGCCCGTTTATGGGACATATTATGGTACATCGTTGTCCATCCATCGTCAACATGTCGACAATAACTCAAAAACGCTTTAACCAATTTGCATGAAATTTTGGTGACTTGTTTATATTCATTGACGTGATCTCCCTTTCGATTTTTACTTTCAAGTTTAAGTTTGTGACTGATCATGATTTAAATATCCTCTGATACACATATATAAGATATTTATAATTTATATTTTCTATTTCAGCCTTTGTTTTTCACTATTCCAATTACATTGTATAATCATAAAATGTTTGGTAAGTGTAATATACATGTGTATTTTACAGGACAACTGAGAATTCAGTAGGATCCAGAATCCACTCAGTAAAACTTAAAAATTCCATATTTTCCAAATTTAGATAAAAAAAATCTACTAGTAATAATTGGGACATCTGGTTTTATACTAGGAGGATTCTCTTATCTTTTTTTTTACTATTATGACCAAGATTTGTTTTCATCACTAAAGTTGTTTGTGGTCCAGTGTATGAAATTTTATCCTTCATCTGTTCCAACATCCTTGCATGAATCCAAACACTTCAACATTGAAAGGTACTTTTCAAATCAAACAAAATTATCTCTCGTCATACTGTTTTAACAAATTTTGGTCATAATGTTACACTTTCTTGTATAATATATCCTTGTGTTATTTTTTTGACTCCTTGTCACCTAACACTAACTAAAACTGATTTTTTTTCTTTTTCGTTAAAAGATGTGCTCATTTTACGTTTATTTCATTACTAAGTTGATTTGAAAAAATTGATATGTATGACATGTATCTCTTTATTAGTATTCATCTAGTACAAGGCAAAATCCTCTAAGTACATATCTGGATATCTTTAATGCTTAAGTTGAAGATTTTGGAATTCAACTGGTCAAAATTGTACTGAATTATAATTTGTACATGTATGTAGAACATCAAAAGAATTATACATACATCAATGAAAACAGTATTGCAGAAAAAAAGAAAATTAGTAGATCGTAACATTTGATTCACATACATTTACAAATATATTATGCATATTCAGGATAAGAATTAAAAAAGAACAGCAATGACTTATTACCATATTATGTTGATTTGCTTGAAGCAAATTGTTTCCAACAGGAAGGTTTTTCAGAAAAAAAAATAGACATAGTCATTTGAATTTTAAAATATGATCATTTCCTTTTAAGTTGTCAACCTATCTTACAATATAAAGTGTTCATACACATAGTGGTAAAGAAAAAAATATAGGGGTATTTGAATATTACTGTTATTGTAATCCAAGTTAATGACAATAAATATGATTCAATAATATTTTACAGATATTTTTCTTTGAAAGCTTTGTATGACTACTTTGAATACAGATTTGGTTTTTTAACACAGACCTGTAATTCTTCATTTAAGGTAAGCATATATTTTTATAATGTAAAATGTAACTGATCAAGCATCAACTTTACCATCTGCTATTACTTTTAGTATAATTTTTGTTTAAACAGTATTTGTTAATGGAAAATTATAACAATGAAGTAGTACAATTTAAAAAAAGTTCATCGGAAGATACCAAGACCATGTTGATAAATATTCCGTATCAACTTCACAAATAATACATGATGTCTTGAGGTATAGATTCTAGGTACTGACGTTGTTTATCATCTTAATTACATGTTATAGTGTTCTTTAATTTGTCTTTGTAAATTATTACCTTTACTGTTTAGTCCATTTTTGTCTCGCCTTGACGGAGTCAAAAAGCGAGACATAGGTATGCTGTTTCCGGCGGCTGTGGCGTCAGCAATGTATTAGTTTGTGATTAGGTCTAGTTTAAGGTCAACCACTAGCGGTTGGTCAATGATATTTGGTATGCAGTAATGTATTAGCACTGGCACATCTCATTTCCATGGAGATTATTTGGCCTTGCCCCCTCAGTCATGGTCTATTGACTTTGAAACTTTTGCTTAGTTTACATGTATTAGTTTGTGATTAGGTCAGTTTATGGGGAACCACTAGTGGTAAGTCAATGATATTTGGCATGCAGTTGAATAAGCATTGGCATATCTCATTTCCATGGAGATTATTTGGCTCTGCCCCCTCGGTCATGGTCTATTGACTTTAAAACTTTTGCTTAGTGTACATGTATTAGTTTGTGATTAGGTCAGTTCAAGGAGAACCATTAGTGGTAGGCCAGTGTTAATTGGGATGCAATTGTATAAACATTAACACATCTCATTTCCATGGAGAATATTTGGTCCCGCCCCCTCAGTCATGGTCTATTGACTTTAAAACTTTTACTTAGTTTACATGTATTAGTTTGTGATTAGATAAATTTAAGATGAACCTCTTATGTTAAGTCAATGATATTTGGTATGCAATTTTATTAGCATTTGCAAGTCTCGTTTCCTTGGAGATTATATAGCCCCACCCCCTCATCATGGTTCATTGACTTTGAAACTTTTACATAGTTTACAAGTCAATGTTTGTGTTTAGGTTTGTTGAAAGGGAAAGACTTATGATAAGTCTATGGTATTTGGTATGCAGTTGTATTAGCATTGGCACATTTTATTTCCATGGAGATTGTTTTGCCATGTACCTTCAGTCATGGTTCATTGACTTTGAATATTTGCATAACTTACATGTTCAAGTATTGCTATTTTAATTTCAACATTTGCATTATCAAAAGTACAAAAAGGCGAGACATATCTCTGTGTTAACAGTTTATTGGTAATATCCCTTTGGCGTGGCTGGGTACTTATACATCCCGTCATTTTGTTACTGTGCTATGGTGGATTTTTGTATTCTTGTCTTTCATTTTTGCTTGTGTGCTTTGTCTGTATGCCATTTTGTATTTCTTTGTTGACATATTTGTTTGTTTTTATAGTGATTAAGATTGAAACAGTGTTGAATGCTGTACCCGTATTTTTTATATTTTTACCTATTGTGTCTGTATGTTTTGTTCACACATTTTTGTCAATATAATGGAATTTTATGCGATTGTCATACAAGTGTGAGGTTTAGCTAGCTATAAAACCAGGTTTAATCCACCATTTTCTACATGAGGAAATGCCTGTACCAAGTCAGGAATATGACAGTTGTTTTCAACTCGTTTGATGTGTTTGAGCTTTTTGATTTTGCCATTTGATTAAGGACTTTCCGTTTTGAATTTTCTTTGGAATTCAGTATTTTTGTTATTTTACTTTTTTCATCAAATTCAGATATGGGATTCAGAAACAAGTTTGGAAAAACTTTTATGAATCCAGCTTCTGAATTTAGTATAATTTTGGTTCAATGACTTACCTAGTTACATTTTGAATACCACAAAATAGGGTTGATTTCAGTACAAACTAACTTAAAAATCATACCAAAATTTACTTACTTTGAAATTCATTGTAAGTGTGTTTACTAATAGTTGAGAAGGATATAGTTATTTCATAAATAGGAAAATTAAAGGGAAATAACTCAATCTTGATATAAATACAGTAAAACTTTTACCCAAATGGTTTGTAAACTTCCGCTTTTTTGTATCATTCTTATAATTTAAGTTTTAACTTAATAAAGTGATCAAAATAAAACTTTAGCAAAACCAAATAACCCTGAACAATTTTGTTTGGAAAGATGTGATTTTTTAAGCAAGATAGCAATTAAGGGTAGATAACTCAATCTTAAAAAACATGTCTTCTGTAAGAATACATGAAAGAAAATTTGATTTTAGCCCCAAAAGAGGTAATAAATTATTTTGAACTGTCAGAATGAATGTAATTAAAATAAATTTCATACAAGAACAGTTTGATAAGGTTGGCCCTGATCCTAAAAAGATTCACAATGCTGAAATGACTTGAGTGTACAAAAGTAATGTGAATCCTGCCAGCACATATCATAAATTAAAGTAGGTTTAAGTCAAAGTTAAGAGATTGAAGAATAGCGGTCTTTTACATATATGAACAAGATGACAATCATGAAGGAGCAGATGTAAATTGATTATGAAAAAATGTCCAAACATTCAAATTTTACACAAACAAACTTAATGAAAAAATTGCTGAGATATCATAGAGGCTTAAAAATAAATATATTGTTGTATATCAATTGAAAGGCAGGTACATAGACAAACATCAACAATTTCCAAATTTAGACAAAAAGTTACCATGCTAAAATTCTAAAATTCATCCATAGCATCAACCCAGTGCCACTTTTTTACCAAAGAAATTCCAATCCTTTTACAAAATTATAATGATAATAATATACAATATAAGATGCACATACTAAATAAAAACTTGTTAACTTTCTATAGTATCTGATTCATTGAGTGATGAGACAGCAACCAGGAATAACATACCAGTGTATGAAACTCTCAAAGGAAAATCATATAATTTTGTCAGCAGTATTATTTTGTGAGAAGTAGTCAGATTGATACAGAACCCAATGGTCTAATAATAAGAAAAATAATAAAAATAATTGGTGTACTGATAATGACTTGCCATTAAAAAGCTAACATTTGATAAATTATTTAGTAAATTCTAAATTTATGTTGAACTTGATTTTAAAAGTGCTACAGAATAATCAGAATTAAATTAGCATTATGCCAAAGTTTAGACATTATTAGTAAAAAGATCACTGGAAAATAGCTGGCAAAACACTATACTCCAATACAGATAATATACTACAACAGATTGATTGATATGCTTATCAGCAGTAGAAGACAGTCCTACATTTCTACAGTCAAACTTGATTTCAATCATTTTCTAGACCAGAAAAAGATTTACCTCCAATTCAGCCATTTTATTTTGACTTAGATGAATATGTTAAAATATTGTGACTTTGCAATGCTATATTTAGATGAATGTGTTAAAGTATTGTGTTACACAACTTTGCAATGCTATCAAAACCAAATCCTCGGCTCTGTTTAATGATTTTCTGCCCAACAAAAAAATTTATGCCATCAGAAAAAATACTAAAGCATTCATCCTTGTGCATCAGAAACAATACATCTGTAAAACAACTAATGACAAAAACAAACAGTAAGATAAAATATATCCCTAACATCAGCATCAACTGTTTGGAAAGCATTATAATGTATGCAGACAATAAAGTAGACTTTTGACATATTTACCTGTATATTGTCTTCTAGATCTTTTCATTGTTGGGTTGCTGTCTCATTGATGTATACTCTACATCACCTTTTAAATTTGGTGATTCTGAGAACCTTTTCAAAATGGAATAAAATATTGTCATGAAGAATTACAAACATGAATGGACTGATGATGGAGTGGATTTATATGGTGTTCAAAGGGCAGATAACTGTCATTCCTGAAAATATTTTTGAGGTTAATATTCTGACAGTTCATTTTGAATACCATTGAAATAATATTCACCTATAAACTAACATCCCTGACAGTCATATTAAAGTTCAAAACACAAATCTTAAAATTTAAAAAAAAATTTATGAATCTGACAATGCATGAATAAACAATCTTATCATTTTAAGCAGTGAGCACATTATTACATAAATTTATGTTTGTAACACCTTATTATGCATATAATATGTACCACACTCTTACATGGATAAATGTGCTGTGTGGTGAAAAACACATGAAGTACCTGAATATTCTTACAGATAATTTATTGATTATCTCCCTTTTTAAAATAATATAGAAAAGAATTATTTTCAATTTTTAATTGAAATAATCAATAACTATAATTCATTTTATCTCCTGCATGGAAAAATGTTTAAATGCCAACTTAATTTGTTTATTCTCATCAACCTAGCTGTCTCCCAATTTTTTATTAATAACTCATTTTTACTCTGAGTGAAGGATATGATCATGATTATATGATTATTTCAGCATTAGCACAGAAATCCTTTCTGAAATTGTTTCTCTCCTCCAGTATTGTTTGTCTCTGGATTTTGCGTAAAATATAAGAAGGAGCATCACATGATTTCCCACTAATTTGTTGTATCTGAATACCAAAAGAATATTGTCAGTTAAGTAATAAAAATAAATTCAGTGTCATTTTAAATTGAGTCTATATTTATAGTGCTTATTCAACATACGATTTTATGCAAACAAAACGAGTTTTCTGTATCTTATAACTGTATAAATTATTTTATTTTTGTCTCATCTGTGATAAAAGTTGCAGAAAGCGAGACATAGGGATTGCTTTTCCGACAACAGTGCCCACAGCGTCAACAATTGTTAAGTTTTCTGCTTAAGACAGTTTGATAGAAACTACTTGTGATAGATCATTTATATTTAATATAAAGTTGCATTACTATCAGTTCAATCAGTTTGACGTCTATTTTGAGGCCCTGCCCCCTAGGACATGGTCCAGTGACATTGAATTAATTAGCAATTTTCAATGTTAAGTTTTCTACTCAAGTTAGCTTGATCTGATCTACTTGTGATAGATCAATGATTGATATTTTGTATGAAGTTGCATTGCCATCAATTCAGAACAGTTTGACAACTATTTAGAGGCCCTGCCCCTAGGTCAAGGTCCAGTGACTTTGAATTAATTAGCAATTTTCAATGTTAACTTTTCTGCTTAAGTTGGTTTGATAAGAACTACTTGTGATAGATTAATGATATTTTGTATAAAGTTGGATTACTATAAGGTAACATATCAGTTTGATGACTATTTTGAGGCCCTGCTACCTAGGACATGGTCCAGTGACTTTGAATTAATAAGCAATGTTGCTGTTCATCAGATTGTCTTTTTCTGAATTTTATGCTGACAGGTGAGACATATCTCTGTGTCAACAGTTCATTATTTGAATAGTATTAAAAATGTAAAAAAAACGTGTGGATAGTGTTTCTTTGTTTACATTGAAAATGACGTCATAACTAAAATACCCTGATAATAAAAGGACCAACAACAGAAACTTTTACGTATTCACGTTACTTTACAGAAATTAAAAATATACTGGAAATTCCTTTTTTTTTGGCAATTTAGTAAAGGGTTATATATTTGCTCAGCCCTTTTTGAAGCCAATGATAAAGCATAGGGTACCTCAAAATTTACGGATTGTTTTTAAATGATAGTGATTTTTTGTATTTTTTAATGTCATGATTTGTCAACTGTAAAACTAATTGATGACCTTTAATGTAGTTTAAATTTTGCAAAAATAATTTATAGGCACTTTGTCCTCTTTCACATTTAACACCTGTCTCATATTAGTTATAATTTATAGGCACTTTGTCCTCTTTCACAGTTAACACCTGTCTCATATTATAGTTATAAAAAATTTTAATTTTAAAGAAATTATTAAAGAGAGGAGACAAGACTGAATAAATTGATTTTACATTTCTAATAATTATTATTGCTGTCACCTTATGTCTTCTAATCATAATGGTGAGGTGTATGGACGTTTTGTGTTTATCTACCATTGACCTTTTTCCATTCAATATATTTGTACATTATAAATAATGTATTTTATTGCATGTTAACATTTAGTGTTCATGTCGTCCTGAACATGTGATTGCCGCTGGACGTTCAGCAAACATCAATCAATTTAGTGTTACTGCTTGAAGTTGAACTAATAAAAGCTTTAGCTCTATAATAATATATGTGATTACAGCCTTGTATGTGCTTTGTGTTTAGATACTGTTTTTTGTGCTTTCAGTGTTTGATGTACTTGTCTCATGTACATGCTTGCTTTCAGTGCAACTTTTTAGAAATGCTTAGATGTGGAATTCTTATATGTTCAATGCTTATATGTAATGACTGTTGTACATCTTGTACAATCAAACATTTTAATCTGTAAATGCTTTTCATACACAAATAAATTCTTTTACAGTTGGTACTGGTTGGATGACACACAAAAGGCAGAGAACATGATATTGATGGGGATTCAGGAGGGAACATCATGTTGATGGGGACTCAGCAGAGAACATCATGTTGATGGGGATTCAGCAGAGAACATCATGTTGATGGGGACTCAGCAGAGAACTTCATGTTATGGGGATTCAGCAGAGAACATCATGTTGATGGCCGGGGATTCAGCAGAGAACATCATGTTGATGGGGATTCAGCAGAGAACATCATGTTGATGGGCATTTGCTTTTAATACATGTTAGTAAATACAATATATTTTACCCCTGTCTCAAAGAAGGGGTATATAATGATTCACATGTCTGTTGGTCCATCCTCTTGTCTGATTTCCCCGCAATAATTAGAGTATCACACAATCAAATCTTTTGAAATTTGAACTCAATGTCATGGATCATAAACTACAGGTCAATATAAATAAGAAGATGTGGTATGAGTACCAATGAGACAACTCAATAGAAATAAGAAGATATGGTATGAGTGCCAATGAGACAACTCAATAGAAATAAGAAGATGTGGTATGAGTGCCAATGAGACAACTCAATAGAAATAAGAAGATGTGGTATGAGTGCCAATGAGACAACTAAATAGAAATAAGAAGATGTGGTATGAGTGCCAATGAGACAACTCAATAGAAATAAGAAGATGTGGTATGAGTGCCAATGAGACAACTCAATAGAAATAAGAAGATGTAGTATGAGTGCCAATGAGACAACTCAATAGAAATAAGAAGATGTGGTATGAGTGCCAATGAGACAACTCAATAGAAATAAGAAGATGTGGTATGAGTGCCAACGAGACAACTCAATAGAAATAAGAAGATGTGGTATGAGTACCAATGAGACAACTCAATAGAAATAAGAAGATAATAATACATGTAATATAATAATAATAATAAATTCTTTATTTAAAGAGGGTTACTCAATTAGAAGTAGTCTAATTTTCATGGAGGCCCTCAAACAAAATACATGTATACAGTTAACATTCATACATTAAAATACAATATATATTACTAGTATATACACAATTCAATCATTCAAACATACAAATGGCAATAAATGGCAATAATTGGTAAAGTTTTGATTAAATTTTCTTATTCTTACAACAAAGAAAGAAAACAAATTATTCGACTTGCATAGAATTTTCAAGAAAATGATTATAACAATATTTCTTAAATAATTCCACATTACGAAAATTTTTTATTTTGAGTGGTAAATTATTCCATACCTTTGTTGCAGAATAATGAAAAGATTTTTTATAAAAATTTGTATTTGGTCTTGGAACAAATAGATCATTATTAGAGACAGATCGTAAGTTGTGGTGTTGCACATCATTAATATTTAGCATTGCTAAGTAATCAGGTGTTAGTCCATTTACAATTTTATACATTAGAATTGATTGTTGGTATTTTATTCTATTTGTAAAGATAGCCATTTTAAAGATGAAAACATAAAATTAGATGGAACTGAAATATCACATTCAAGTATAATTCTTGCTACTCTTTTTTGAAGTTTTATGATTCTATCTGAATCTTTTTGTAATACATTTCCCCAAACTGAACTACAATAGTCTATATATGGTAGAATATATGCATTATAAAATAGTTGTCTTGTGTGTATAGGCAAATATACTTTAGGTTACAATACACCATTAGATTTTATGGGCGCAGCCATTTTATGAGCATAACATGGTATTTAGATTTAAGAGTATAGCTAATCCTGATTGGTTGATATGTGCGCCCGTTATTTTTTGTTATTAGAGACTTCGTGCATTCTGCATTATACCAAAGGCCAAATAAATTATTTTCCTTAGCCCTAACGGAACTGAGATGTCTTTTAAACGCTAGGATGAGACACGTATTTTTAAGTGTAAAATTGATAGGCATGGGAGATAAGTACAAATTACGCTAAGAAAAGCAACGAGAACCTATATTTTTTGGACCAAAAATACTGTCCTAATAACTTTTCTTTAATTCTAGCAAGGTTTCGTTTAAAAATCAGCTTTCTAAAGTCTGTATGTTGGAAAAGGCTATCATTGTCGCCTTTGGGGAAATTAATTGTTTATTTCAAACTATAATTTTAAACAAAAGTGATATTTTAGATGAGATAATCTTACATATACGATCAACATGATCTTCCCAGCTTAAATTTTCATCAATGTCAATTCCAAGTAATTTGAAAGAATGGACATTTTCAATACATGTTTCATTGACGGTAATACATGATTCTGATAGTTGTGCAGGTTTTTGTTTTGAACCCAATTTCATACACTTTGTTTTTTGTGCATTAATTTTCATACTGTTATTGTTACACCAAGATTGTATAGCATTTAAATCATTTTGCAATATGCTGTTTATTTTTTCAATGTTTTTATTATGAAAATGCAATGTTGAATCATCAGCATATAAATCCATGTCGGATTGTTTAACATGAAGTGGTAAATCATTTATATAAATTAAAAATAACAGAGGACCTAAAGTAGAACCTTGAGGCACTCCATATTTTACAAACGATTTATCAGATTTAATGTTAGCGTATTGAACTTCTTGTTGTCTCTCAGACAAATATGATTTTATCCAATTTATTGTATGTTCTCCGATATGATAAAATTTTAACTTTTCTAAAAGTATGGCATGGTTAATAAGGTCAAAAGCCTTACTGAAATCTAAAAACACAGTACCAACTATTTCTCCATTATCTAAATATTTTAACCATTCATCAATTAGTTTAGTCAGCGCTGTTTGACATGAATGACCTTGCCTGAAACCTGACTGAGCGATATGTAACATTTTTTTATTATTTAAGAATGCATATAACTGTGTACATACATGTCTCTCAAAAATTTTAGATATGGTATTTAAAATAGAAATTGGACGATAATTGGAGGAATATCTGTTGGTCCTCCTTTATGTATAGCAGTTACTCTTGCAAGTTTTAATTTTTTCGGAAAACGATTCGACGTTATACTTTTGTTTATTAGAAAAGTTAGTGATGGCGATATTATCTCTGCACTTAGCTTTAAAAATTTGGGACCAATTCCATCTAAACCTGCGGATTTATTAATATTAAGGTGTTTTAGTTGTGAACACACCTCTCCAACAGAAATGAGTTTTAATTTAAAATTTTCAGTTTCCTTTAATTTTTTACTAGTAAAAGTTTGTAGCTTTGAGAAATCCATATCTGAAGTATTATTTCCAATAAGTTTTTCAGCTACGGAAGAAAAATGATTATTTAGTGTATTAACAATATCTTGGGGGTTATAAACAGTTTGATTTTCATACTGCATTTTAGGTGGAAAAATATTATCCATTTTTGGATTTAACTCTTTAATGTGATTCCAAAGTTCTTTACTATTTTTGGAACTAGATATAGCGTTTTGATAATATTCCTTTTTTACATTAAATATTAACGACGTTGTTTTAAAACCACTTTTTAAAGTTTACCCAATCTTTTTTTGAATGATACATATTTCTGTATTGAATGGAATTTTTAATTTCTTCATTGTTTAAATGTTTTAACTCTTTTAGTTTTCATTGGTGTGTGCGTGCTTGTTAATAACTTGATTAAAAAGTTCATACCATTTGTCGACAGAAATATCAATATCTTCTTCCATTTCAACAATATGAAAAGGGGTTTGATTTAAGTCTGCACAAAAGGCATCTTCATTAAAGTTTTTGAGACACCTATACTTTATTTCGATATGATTTTCTTTCTTTACCTTCATATTGATTTTTCTATTTAAGCATACAGGGTAGTGGTCACTTAAAGCATATGAAGGAACATGACAATGAGCAATATTTTCAGGATTAGTAGTGTAAATATGATCAATAAGAGTTTCTGATTTGTCACAAATACATGTTGCAGTGCAAATTTGTTGTTGAAGATTAAAATGGTTTATGAAATTCATCCATTTTTTATTTTCAATTTTTATCAAGTCAATATTAAATTCCCCCATTGAAATGATCTCTTTGTTTTCTGAAATAGCTGCATTAATTTTCTCCTCAAAAAGATCTATCCAGGACTGAGGGGAATTTGGTGGTCTATAAACAGAACAAATGAAGAAAGGTTTAGATTTTGGAAATTCTACCTCTAACCATAAAGTTTCTATTGTGTTGATAATTGATAAATCAGATATATTTTTAACTGCAATGGAATCTTTGACATAAACCAATAGACCACCACCATCCTTACTTTGGCGATCTTTTCTGAAAATTTTGTATCCTGGCACTTTACATTGTTCATTGTTAATATCAGGTTTTAAGAATGTTTCAACTAATCCAAATAAATCTAAATATCTGTTGTTTATAGTAATCATATTCTTTAAGATGTGGTATGAGAACCAATGAGACAACTCAATAGAAATAAGAAGATGTGGTATGAGTACCAATGAGACAACTCAATAGAAATAAGAAAATGTGGTATGAGTACCTATGAGACAACTCAATAGAAATAAGAAGATGTGGTATGAGTACCAATGAGACAACTCAATAGAAATAAGAAGATGTGGTATGAGTGCCAATGAGACAACTCGATAGAAATAAGAAGATGTGGTATGAGTGCCAATGAGACAACTCAATAGAAATAAGAAGATGTGGTATGAGTGCCAATGAGACAACTCAATAGAAATAAGAAGATGTGGTATGAGTGCCAATGAGACAACTAAATAGAAATAAGAAGATGTGGTATGATTGCCAATGAGACAACTCAATAGAAATAAGATGTGGTATGAATACCAATGAGACAACTCAATAGAAATAAGAAGATGTGGTATGAGTGGCAACGAGACAACTCATTAGAAATAAGAAGATGTGGTATGAGACAACTCAATAGAAATAAGAAGATGTGGTATGAGTGGCAACGAGACAACTCATTAGAAATAAGAAGATGTGGTATGAGTGCCAACGAGACAACTCAATAGAAATAAGAAGATGTGGTATGAGTGCCAATGAGACAACTCAATAGAAATAAGATGTGGTATGAGTACCAATGAGACAACTCAATAGAAATAAGAAGATGTGGTATGAGTACCTATGAGACAACTCAATAGAAATAAGAAGATGTGGTATGAGTGGCAATGAGACAACTCAATAGAAATAAGAAGATGTGGTATGAGTGCCAATGAGACAACTCAATAGAAATAAGATGTGGTATGAGTACCAATGAGACAACTCAATAGAAATAAGAAGATGTGGTATGAGTACCTATGAGACAACTCAATAGAAATAAGAAGATGTGGTATGAGTGGCAATGAGACAACTCAATAGAAATAAGAAGATGTGGTATGAGTACCAATGAGACAACTCATTAGAAATAAGAAGATGTGGTATGAGTGCCAACGAGACAACTCAATAGAAATAAGAAGATGTGGTATGAGTGCCAATGAGACAACTCAATAGAAATAAGAAGATGTGGTATGAGTACCAATGAGACAACTCATTAGAAATAAGAAGATGTGGTATGAGTGGCAATGAGACAACTAAATAGAAATAAGAAGATGTGGTATGAGTGCCAACGAGACAACTCAATAGAAATAAGAAGATGTGGTATGAGTACCAATGAGACAACTCATTAGAAATAAGAAGATGTGGTATGAGTGCCAATGAGACAACTCAATAGAAATAAGAAGATGTGGTATGAGTACCAATGAGACAACTCAATAGAAATAAGAAGATGTGGTATGAGTACCAATGAGACAACTCAATAGAAATAAGAAGATGTGGTATGAGTGCCAATGAGACAACTCAATAGAAATAAGAAGATGTGGTATGAGTACCAATGAGACAACTCATTAGAAATAAGAAGATGTGGTATGAGTACCAATGAGACACTCAATAGAAATAAGAAGATGTGGTATGAGTACCAATGAGACAACTCAATAGAAATAAGAAGATGTGGTATGAGTACCAATGAGACAACTCAATAGAAATAAGAAGACGTGGTATGAGTACCAATGAGACAATTCAATAGAAATAAGAAGATGTGGTATGAGTGGCAATGAGACAACTCATTAGAAATAAGAAGATGTGGTATGAGTGCCAATGAGACAACTCAATAGAAATAAGAAGATGTGGTATGAGTGGCAATGAGACAACTCAATAGAAATAAGAAGATGTGGTATGAGTGGCAATGAGACAACTCAATAGAAATAAGAAGATGTGGTATGAGTACCAATGAGACAACTCATTAGAAATAAGAAGATGTGGTATGAGTGCCAATGAGATAACTCAATAGAAATAAGAAGATGTGGTATGAGTGCCAATGAGACAACTCAATAGAAATAAGAAGATGTGGTATGAGTGCCAATGAGACAACTCTCCAAGTTTGATTTGGATGATTTTGACATTTGTTATGAAACATAAAATACAGGTCACCTTCAATTTGATTTTGATTTTGCATTCACTGCTTAATAGTTCGACATGTTAGGGTATCTGTGATCATTAGATTGTCTTTTTCTAGCTTTACTAGAATATTTTGAAATTGTTATTTTTGTTTAATTTGTTTTGTTGCACTTCAATTGTGCAAAATTTATATAAATTCAATGTTTTTTTATATATTATCACATGTTTTATTGAATACAAAGATATTATCTTTTTCTTGCAGGTGATTCATGTGATGTGAATTGTTTAGAGTTAAAGAAACAGACTATAGAACTGGTACACAATTTTCAAGACAATTAAGAGTACTCTCCCTTGCCTTACTTTGATATTTATACTCGAGAGTTATCTTTCTTCATTGCCAGATATACTAACATTTGCATCTTTTAATATAATCAGTTATAGGTTTATATCAATAAGACAACAAATAATAATTTACAATGTTTTGGGGCCAGTTGAGGACCACCTCTGGGTGCGGGATTTTCTCGCTGCGTTGAAGACCCATTGGTGGCCTTCAGCTGTTGTCTGCTCTTTTGTCGGGTTGTTGTCTCTTTGACATATTCCCCATTTCCATTCTCAATTTTATTTGGTAATGATATTATGTTTCCTAACTGTAAGACAAACTTTGATTGTCAAATAGATTAATTTTTTTTAGCAGATATCTTAACTAATAATATTTGTATTTCTTGCAGGATCAACCAACATTTATATTGCCCCTTCTGAATTAATTTGATAATGTCTGAACAATTGTGACATGAGGAAGGAGAACTTGAACCAACTCATAACAAAAAACTGGAGTGAAAATTATAGTCTATTCTTATAACTGCTTTGGCCAGATTTGAATTAATGGACTGTAATGGTAAAAAAAATATGAGGACAGTTCTGACCATTCAGAATTGTGGACTTTGACAATAATGAAAGTTAATTACTAACTTCCGTGATATAAATATACTTTGCTTTGGAAACAATTTAGAATCTTTTATTTCATTGGTGAAATGTTTTAAATCTTAATCTGATAAAAAGCTATGGGTCCTTTGATGCCACACTGATTTTATGTGCACATCGAAAATTCAGTTGTTTGGTCAGCCTATTAGTTCCACAAAGAACTACAAGTACCCCCTACTGCAGAAAATAAACAGTACAAAAAGAGGTGCAGATGAACATACTAAATTAAGATTTTTACAGCTGGTAGACATATACTGACTCATCTCCAAGATACACACATTACAACCAGTCTGAAGCTTTTACATGGAAAACTTATGATAATAATGCGCTACATGGTCTGTATGTTCTATTTCTGTATTCATTTACATTGTGAATACATAAGTCCCTTTTATTTATCATTTTAGTATATCTATATAAAGATAAGGAGATTTGGTATGTCTGCCAATGAGACAGCTTAAGCTATCAGCTAAAGTCCAAATGACCATGCACAAGTTCATAACAATTTTGCTTAAATTGAATATTGAAAATGATCATGAATAAAAGATGTGGGGTATATAGGTCAATAATGAATAAAAGGAGATGTGGGGTATATAGGTCAATAATGAATAAAAGGAGATGTGGGGTATATAGGTCAATGATGAATAAAAGGAGATGTTGGGTATATAGGTCAATGATGAATAAAAGGAGATGTGAGGTATATAGGTCAATGATGAATAAAAGGAGATGTGGGGTATATAGGTCAATAATGAATAAAAGGAGATGTGGGGTATATAGGTCAATGATGAATAAAAGGAGATGTTGGGTATATAGGTCAATGATGAATAAAAGGAGATGTGGGGTATATAGGTTAATGATGAATAAAAGGAGATGTGAGGTATATAGGTCAATGACACAGCAAACCCAAAAAGACAAATTTAGAAGAAACAAAATAATTACTGAATTAAATTGCTGAACTAGACTAATGCTATAGCTTTTAAAAACAAGAGAATCTGGAATTAGTCTGTCAACATACAACAAAGTCTTAAATTCTCCCTTTGCTACCAAGCAATAACATATGGTAATAATTCAACTTCTTTTTTTCAGATTTCTAGTGCTTACCTCAGTTAACAAGAGAAAAGTAGGACCAGCTATTATCAATAGTATTAAAGGTATGATAACAGTAATATTTAATGACATGAAGGGTTCTATTTTAATGTTTTCTATTTATCTGTCATACTAAATGTTTAACAATAAGAAAACATCAGCTATAGTTAAATCTATATTATTATTGTAAAAATGTAACTACCAGGCGTAATAGTAGAAAAGGCTGCAAATTGAACTAAGAGTTCCAAATAAAATAATTTATTATGCAGGACTATTAATTTCAATACATTCAAAGTCGACTACTTCACACAATTTAAATCAGGTCAAAGAACCTGCATTATGTCAGTGTTTAGACAAAAACAATAAATATCAATAAATATATGCTTCAATAACAATAGTACTATTCCAAATTTAGGCAGGGGTTGGGCTAAAAATATTGCATGGCAAAAACACCACGGTTAAGTAAAATGTGTAACGGAACCGTCTTTTTACACAAATATTACTGGAAGATGTGTAAATAAATGCTAGAAAAGCTTAACTTTAACTTCTTACTAAATTCACAAAGCCAAACACAAAATGAACAGGTCAGGAGAACGAAAACAGCCATTCTCTGAGACAGCTAAATTTCAACTTACCAAGTTGTTTACAATAGAAACCAAAAATGTCATTAGCAGGGGCCATTTCTTGTAATTACCTACATTTCGCAGATCTCTTATACACGTTCATTACACTGACAAATATGCATGACCATAAATTATATACAATAACTACCTTTTTTCCATAGTAGTAATATTTCAATAAGCACACCTGGAATTGAATCCCATAGCTTAGAAATAACTACTTTGTTGTTATAAGAACGACAACTCATGCACAAAACATGGAGCTGCAGTTTGGCGGAAAATGTATCAACACAGTTAATTCTACTGAAAACATTGATTAATAAATGTAAGCAAGGCTAAAATGTGATTTCTCAGGTCCGTCATACCAATACACAAATTGGGCAAACTTAAATAAAATGAAAAGAATGATATTTCATAAGAAATCGAGATTTGTCCAAATACCATAAGCATTTTCGTTATTGTTTTTTTTTCACTTATGTCTATTTGTAATCATTATATGTAACATGCCCTTTATGGGCCAATAATTGATTAAATAATTTAGTATTCGTATTCATATCCGTACTATTTCGGTTTCTAAACAAGCAAATGTGGATACTAGTTTTAAGTTTTATTAATTTTCTGAACCTCTTACAAATGGACCAATTTAATGTTAAAAAAATTTAGGAAGCATATAATGACAGATTATTAATTTACATATCTGATGCAAAAGTAAAATTAATGTTCACAGGGGCATTTCATATAAAAGATGCTGATAGTTTGAATGAAATGTATTCACTACTATAGAAAATTGCAGCTATATCTGTGTCATATAATAATTAATCCTCATTGGCATGAATATGGAAGCTGTTGCTATCAGCTATATGCTTCTCTGTTAAACAAACAGCATATAAGAGCAAAAGCAAAGACTGGTCAGCTTTTAGTCAATAGAGTATAAATCATATCTGATATACGATATTAAACATTATATTGGTTAAAGAAGTGCAATTCATTTCAAGTAGTCCACCATGGTAGCCTTTTCTTCCATTCCTCTGTTCATATCGGATATGTATGATGGCTCGTTTCAAAGCTGAGACACTTCCAGAGATGTGGTAAAATTTTCGGGTACGAAGTGAGATTAAATTTTCCACAAATTAGGAAACCCTGAAAGGCCCATGTGATGTGACTTTGGTAAGTGAAAAGTCACTATTTTTAGATATGTCCTATTTTCGGTGCAAAATATAGTTAGCATGCATTTTGTGTCCGGGGATACATGGACACGTATGTATGGCTTCATCATATATAAACAGCGTTATATCTTTATATAAACATTAAATAAATAGTGGTCAAAAGTGGATACAGTAACCCAGTGCTATTTCTTATATAAAACTTATGATACAGGCGGACACAGCTGGACACAACGTTATTTCTATATAAAACCTATAGAAACTAGTGGCTACAGGCGGACACAGCTGGACACAGTGCAACTCCTATAAAAAATTATAAAAAACTGGGGAAACAGGCGGACACAGCTGGACACAACGATATTTCTATATAAAACTTAAGGATATAGGGGATACAGGCGGACACAAGTGAACACTGGCAACGTTATTTCTATATAAAACCTAAAGAAACTGGTGGCTACAGGTGGACACAGCTGGACACAGTGCTATTTCTATATAAAATTACAGAAAGAGGGGCTACAGGCGGACACAAGTGGACACTACGTAATTTATTTATAAAACTTATAGAATCTGCTGGCTACAGGCGGACACAGCTGGACAAAGTGCTATTTCTATATAAAATTACAGAAACAGGGGCTACAGGCGGACACAAGTGGACACAACGTAATTTATTTATAAAACTTATAGAATCTGCTGGCTATAGGCGGACACAGCTGGACACAGTGCTATTTCTATATAAAATTACAGAAACATGGGGCTACAGGCGGACACAAGTGGACACAAAGTAATTTCTTTATAAAACTTATAGAATCTGCTGGCTACAGGCGGACACAACTGGACACAGTGCTATTTCTATATAAAATTACAGAAACAGGGGCTACAGGCGGACACAAGTGGACACAACGTAATTTATTTATAAAACTTATAGAATCTGCTGGCTATAGGCGGACACAGCTGGACACAGTGCTATTTCTATATAAAATTACAGAAACATGGGGCTACAGGCGGACACAAGTGGACACAAAGTAATTTCTTTATAAAACTTATAGAATCTGCTGGCTACAGGCGGACACAACTGGACACAGTGCTATTTCTATATGAAACTTTAAGAAACAGAGGGCTACAGGCGGACATAAGTGGACACAACGTAAATTACAACGTAATTTTTATATCAAACTTATAGAAACTGCTGGCTACAGGCGGACACAGCTGGACACAGTGATATTTCTATATAAAATTACAGAAACAAGGGGCTACAGGCGGACACAAGTGGACACAACGTAATTTCTATATAAAACTTATAGAAACTGGTGGCTACAGGTGGACACAGCTGGACACAGTGATATTTCTATACAAAATTTAAGAAACAGGGGCTACAGGTGGACACAAGTGGACACAACGTAATTTCTGTATAAAACTTATAGAATCTGCTGGCTACAGGCGGACACAGCTGGACACAGTCCTATTTCTATTTAAAACTTTAAGAAACAGGGGCTACAGGCGGACACAAGTGGACACAACGTAATTTCTATATAAAACTTATAGAATATGCTGGCTACAGGCGGACACAGCTGGACACAGTGCAATTTCTATATAAAACTTTAAGAAACAGGGGCTACAGGCGGACACAAGTGGACACAACGTAATTTCTATATAAAACTTATAGAATCTGCTGGCTACAGGCGGACACAGCTGGACACAGTGCAATTTCTATATAAAACTTTAAGAAACAGGGGGCTACAGGCGGACACAAGTGGACACAACGTAATTTCTATATAAAACTTATAGAATCTGCTGGCTACAGGCGGACACAGCTGGACACAGTCCTATTTCTATATAAAACTTTAAGAAACAGGGGCTACAGGCGGACACAAGTGGACACAACGTAATTTCTATATAAAACTTATAGAATCTGCTGGCTACAGGCGGACACAGCTGGACACAGTGCAATTTCTATATAAAACTTTAAGAAACAGGGGCTACAGGCGGACACAAGTGGACACTACGTAATTTTATATAAAACTTATAGAAACTGCTGGCTACAGGCGGACACAGCTGGACACAGTGCAATTTCTATATAAAACTTTAAGAAACAGGGGCTACAGGCGGACACAAGTGGACACAACGTAATTTCTATATAAAACTTATAGAATCTGCTGGCTACAGACGGACACAGCTGGACACAGTGCAATTTCTATATAAAACTTTAAGAAACAGGGGCTACAGGCGGACACAAGTGGACACAACGTAATTTCTATATAAAACTTATAGAATCTGCTGGATACAGGCGGACACAGCTGGACACAGTGATATTTCTATATGAAAATTTAAGAAACAGGGGCTACAGACGGACACAAGTGGACACAACGTAATTTCTATATAAAACTTATAGAATCTGCTGGCTACAGGCGGACACAGCTGGACACAGTGCAATTTCTATATAAAAATTACAGATACAGGGGGCTACAGGCGGACACAAGTGGACACAACGTAATTTCTATATAAAACTTATAGAATCTGCTGGCTACAGACTGACACAGCTGGACACAGTGCAATTTCTATATAAAACTTTAAGAAACAGGGGCTACAGGCGGACACAAGTGGACACAACGTAATTTCTATATAAAACTTATAGAATCTGCTGGATACAGGCGGACACAGCTGGACACAGTCCTATTTCTATATAAAACTTTAAGAAACAGGGGCTACAGGCGGACACAAGTGGACACAACGTAATTTCTATATAAAACTTATAGAATCTGCTGGCTACAGGCGGACACAGCTGGACAAATTGATATTTCTATATAAAATTACAGAAACAAGGGGCTACAGGCGGACACAAGTGGACACAACGTAATTTCTATATAAAACTTATAGAAACTGGTGGCTACAGGTGGACACAGCTGGACACAGTGATATTTCTATACAAAATTTAAGAAACAGGGGCTACAGGTGGACACAAGTGGACACAACGTAATTTCTGTATAAAACTTATAGAATCTGCTGGCTACAGGCGGACACAGTGATATTTCTATATACAAATTACAGAAACAAGGGCTACCGGCGGACACAAGTGGACACAATGTAATTTCTATATAAAACTTATAGAATCTGCTGGCTACAGGCGGACACAGCTAGACACAGTGCTATTTCTATATAAAACTTTAAGAAACAGGGGCTACAGGCGGACACAAGTGGACACAACGTAATTTCTATATAAAACTTATAGAATCTGATGGCTACAGGCGGACACAGCTGGACACAGTGATATTTCTATATGAAAATTTAAGAAACAGGGGCTACAGACGGACACAAGTGGACACAACGTAATTTCTATATAAAACTTACAGAATCTGCTGGCTACAGGCGGACACAGCTGGACACAGTGCAATTTCTATATAAAACTTTAAGAAACAGGGGCTACAGGCGGACACAAGTGGACACAGTGCAATTTCTATATAAAACTTTAAGAAACAGGGGCTACAGGCGGACACAAGTGGACACAACGTAATTTCTATATAAAACTTATAGAATATGATGGCTACAGGCGGACACAGCTGGACACAGTGATATTTCTATACAAAATTTAAGAAACAGGGGCTACAGGTGGACAGAAGTGGACACAACGTAATTTCTGTATAAAACTTATAGAATCTGCTGGCTACAGGCGGACACAGCTGGACACAGTGCAATTTCTATATAAAACTTTAAGAAACAGGGGCTACAGGCGGACACAAGTGGACACAACGTAATTTCTATATAAAACTTATAGAATCTGCTGGATACAGGCGGACACAGCTGGACACAGTCCTATTTCTATATAAAACTTTAAGAAACAGGGGCTACAGGCGGACACAAGTGGACACAACGTAATTTCTATATAAAACTTATAGAATCTGCTGGCTACAGGCGGACACAGCTGGACAAATTGATATTTCTATATAAAATTACAGAAACAAGGGGCTACAGGCGGACACAAGTGGACACAACGTAATTTCTATATAAAACTTATAGAAACTGGTGGCTACAGGTGGACACAGCTGGACACAGTGATATTTCTATACAAAATTTAAGAAACAGGGGCTACAGGTGGACACAAGTGGACACAACGTAATTTCTGTATAAAACTTATAGAATCTGCTGGCTACAGGCGGACACAGCTGGACACAGTGATATTTCTATATAAAATTACAGAAACAAGGGCTACCGGCGGACACAAGTGGACACAACGTAATTTCTATATAAAACTTATAGAATCTGCTGGCTACAGGCGGACACAGCTAGACACAGTGCTATTTCTATATAAAACTTTAAGAAACAGGGGCTACAGGCGGACACAAGTGGACACAACGTAATTTCTATATAAAACTTATAGAATCTGATGGCTACAGGCGGACACAGCTCGACACAGTGATATTTCTATATGAAAATTTAAGAAACAGGGGCTACAGACGGACACAAGTGGACACAACGTAATTTCTATATAAAACTTACAGAATCTGCTGGCTACAGGCGGACACAGCTGGACACAGTGCAATTTCTATATAAAAATTTAAGAAACAGGGGCTACAGGCGGACACAAGTGGACACAGTGCAATTTCTATATAAAACTTTAAGAAACAGGGGCTACAGGCGGACACAAGTGGACACAACGTAATTTCTATATAAAACTTATAGAATCTGATGGCTACAGGCGGACACAGCTGGACACAGTGATATTTCTATACAAAATTTAAGAAACAGGGGCTACAGGTGGACACAAGTGGACACAACGTAATTTCTGTATAAAACTTATAGAATCTGCTGGCTACAGGCGGACACAGCTGGACAAATTGATATTTCTATATAAAATTACAGAAACAAGGGGCTACAGGCGGACACAAGTGGACACAACGTAATTTCTATATAAAACTTATAGAAACTGGTGGCTACAGGTGGACACAGCTGGACACAGTGATATTTCTATACAAAATTTAAGAAACAGGGGCTACAGGTGGACACAAGTGGACACAACGTAATTTCTGTATAAAACTTATAGAATCTGCTGGCTACAGGCGGACACAGCTGGACACAGTGATATTTCTATATAAAAATTACAGAAACAGGGGGCTACAGGCGGACACAAGTGGACACAACGTAATTTCTATATAAAACTTATAGAATCTGCTGGCTACAGGCGGACACAGCTGGACACAGTGCTATTTCTATATAAAACTTTAAGAAACAGGGGCTACAGGCGGACACAAGTGGACACAACGTAATTTCTATATAAAACTTATAGAATCTGATGGCTACAGGCGGACACAGCTCGACACAGTGATATTTCTATATGAAAATTTAAGAAACAGGGGCTACAGACGGACACAAGTGGACACAACGTAATTTCTATATAAAACTTACAGAATCTGCTGGCTACAGGCGGACACAGCTGGACACAGTGCAATTTCTATATAAAACTTTAAGAAACAGGGGCTACAGGCGGACACAAGTGGACACAGTGCAATTTCTATATAAAACTTTAAGAAACAGGGGCTACAGGCGGACACAAGTGGACACAACGTAATTTCTATATAAAACTTATAGAATCTGATGGCTACAGGCGGACACAGCTGGACACAGTGATATTTCTATACAAAATTTAAGAAACAGGGGCTACAGGTGGACACAAGTGGACACAACGTAATTTCTGTATAAAACTTATAGAATCTGCTGGCTACAGGCGGACACAGCTGGACACAGTGATATTTCTATATAAAATTACAGAAACAAGGGGCTACCGGCGGACACAAGTGGACACAACGTAATTTCTATATAAAACTTATAGAATCTGCTGGCTACAGGCGGACACAGCTAGACACAGTGCAATTTCTATATAAAACTTTAAGAAACAGGGGCTACAGGCGGACACAAGTGGACACAACGTAATTTCTATATAAAACTTATAGAATCTGATGGCTACAGGCGGACACAGCTGGACACAGTGATATTTCTATATGAAAATTTAAGAAACAGGGGCTACAGACGGACACAAGTGGACACAACGTAATTTCTATATAAAACTTACAGAATCTGCTGGCTACAGGCGGACACAGCTGGACACAGTGCAATTTCTATATAAAACTTTAAGAAACAGGGGCTACAGGCGGACACAAGTGGACACAGTGCAATTTCTATATAAAACTTTAAGAAACAGGGGCTACAGGCGGACACAAGTGGACACAACGTAATTTCTATATAAAACTTATAGAATCTGCTGGCTATAGGCGGACACAGCTAGACACAGTGCTATTTCTATATAAAACTTTAAGAAACAGGGGCTACAGACGGACACAAGTGAACACAACGTAATTTCTATATAAAACTTATAGAATCTGCTGGCTACAGGCGGACACAGCTGGACACAGTGCAATTTCTATATAAAACTTTAAGAAACAGGGGCTACAGGCGGACACAAGTGGACACAATGCTATTTCTATATAAAATTTAAGAAACAGGGGCTACAGACGGACACAAGTGGACACAACGTTATTTCTATATAAAACTTATAGAATCTGCTGGCTACAGGCGGACACAGCTGGACACAGTGATATTTCTATATAAAATTACAGAAACAAGGGGCTACAGGCGGACACAAGTGGACACAACGTAATTTCTATATAAAACTTATAGAATCTGCTGGCTATAGGCGGACACAGCTAGACACAGTGCTATTTCTATATAAAACTTTAAGAAACAGGGGCTACAGACGGACACAAGTGAACACAACGTAATTTCTATATAAAACTTATAGAATCTGCTGGCTACAGGCGGACACAGCTGGACACAGTGCAATTTCTATATAAAACTTTAAGAAACAGGGGCTACAGGCGGACACAAGTGGACACAATGCTATTTCTATATAAAAATTTAAGAAACAGGGGCTACAGACGGACACAAGTGGACACAACGTTATTTCTATATAAAACTTATAGAATCTGCTGGCTACAGGCGGACACAGCTGGACACAGTGCAATTTCTATATAAAACTTTTAGAAACATGGGGCTACAGGCGGACACAAGTGGACACAACGTAATTTCTTAATAAAACTCATAGGAACTGCTGGCTACAGGCGGACACAGCTGTACACGGTGCTATTTCTATATAAAATATAAAACTTGTGGCCACAGGCGGACACAGCTGGACTAGGTGCAATTTATATATAAAATTATAGAAACAGGGGCTACAGGCGGACACAAGTTGACACAACGTTATTTTTATATAAAATTTATAGAATATGATAAAATGATTCATTTTTGTTAGTTTTTTATTCTAAGACATCCATGGTGTTGTGATCCTCATCTCTTGACTTTGGTAGAGTTGGGTATTCCTTGCGCCTTTCTCGGTATATATCCGTGGCAAACTCTTCAGGTCTTTCTCAATAAATGTTTCTGCTTCTATAATTCATTAATTTACAACGGACTAATT
Organism: Mytilus coruscus; assembly: GCA_017311375.1. NCBI lineage: Eukaryota > Metazoa > Mollusca > Bivalvia > Mytilida > Mytilidae > Mytilus > Mytilus coruscus. Next base: position 9,888,097 of record CM029607.1, on the reverse strand, counting down.
TCATAGGTCTAGAAGATATGTCTTTTGTTGTTTTTTTCTTTATCTGCCTCTCAAGTTTTCGAGCACCGGACTCGTGTTTATGTTCACAGTAACCATTTAGAATGGCTGTTTAATGTTGGTCAGTGTTTATTCTGCCTTTGCAATACTTGACAGTGTAAGAATAAGAAATATATCCTGACTTCAGTGTTCTATCAATACGGAAAGTAAATCCATCGTATACTATTGATTTTTCCGCGATATGTTTCAGAAAAACGAAACTCCATGTTTGTGCCTTGACGCAACTTTACAAACTAACTTTAATTATTTACATGTATGTCTTACGCTATAACGGGATTTATCATGATCACTTTATATTTTATTTTAGAATTCAATATATAAACAATATATAATTTGAATTGACAAATATTTTCAAAATTAATAATTTATAGTCATATTTATTATGAAATTTAACAAATAATAGTCATTTATATCTTTATATTATTTTAATTTATATTACTTTTATTCTACCTGAGTTTACCTGTAAAATAAATGCGCGCAAATGTAATCAAAAGCTGCGCGCAAACGTAAAAATGAACCAACAAACGCGCGCAAACGTAATGCGCCCCTAGCTAATGTCACCATGGGCGAGAGCGCCAAAATTGAATTCAGATAGACAATTAAATAAATATTTAATTTCAGTTGATTGAATGTTCACTTATTCACTTTATTCATCTAAATGTAGTAATAATAATTAGTAAAACTCAATAAAAGATTTTGATAAATGTTTTGTCTAAAATTAACCCAATATGATCCAAATACATTTTGGTCTGACTCGTACTAGACCGTATGACTGTACGCGAATGGTAGGACCGTATGGGTATAGGCATACGGTCAGGACCGTACGCGTACGGTCCAAATACTTATATGGTCTGGAACATAAACATAACATCAGTATATTGAAGCTGTCTGAATATCCTGGGATTGTCAAAGCAAATACCGTACTATAATGCCTTAGGGTTTATTCCTTAAATGACTACATCCTTTGATATGCCGACAAAGTACAAATAAAATCTTATGGCAATGACGGAATAGTGTCTTGATTAAAATTAACAAACAGTAATTATAATTTGTGCATCCAATTAAAAGTCAAGGTATTACATATTACCCTTTTTCTGTTTGTTTGCGATAAATAGATATTTTGTATGATTATTTTTCAGTTTTTCTTTATAAGTCAGGAAATTGAGTTTGATTTGAAGCAATGTTAAAAAATCTTTAGATCTGACATTTCATTGAAATTATATCTGAGACTACTAATAGCTACTAGTAGTCTAAGCATATATTAAAGATATATAAACGAAAATAAGGAATATACCTGTACATCATATCAAGTAACTCATAAACTGTTAAGGATGCCAATAATCATGTAATTAAGAATATTAACGATAAAAGTTAAGAACCATAAAACACATAAATATCAAAGCACGTGTCACAAATGTCAATCACATTCAAATTAAGCAGCGATATATATTTACAATTTCAACAGTCATATTTAAAAAAAGTTTTTCCTATTAAAGTCTTTACCCTCATGTCGGTGATAAGAGACTACCCGTGCAACAACGAACTAGTAAAACTTGCAGCAACATTGTTGAAACTGAGGAACATGTACTGTTATTGTGTCCATTGTAAATTGGCGAAAATGAATTCCGAACATTGGCGCAATTGAAACATTTGAACGAAAAAGATTGGCGCAAATGATACCCTGAAAACAATAATTGGCGCAAAAGGACTCCTGCCGTACAATGACCTGGGAACTATACTTTTTGAATCATTTTGTCAGAACATTCAATTTTAAATTTTTTCTAATTTAAAGAAACTGTCTATTGCCAGTGACTGTGATAGTATTATTACAAACAGTGCCAATATCTGCCAAATTTATTTTAGATAGAAGACGTCGTTCTTTATAGCGTTAAACTTTTGTCCTAACTGTATATATTTATCTTTCGAAATTTGACAATTTAGCTGTAGATTGATATTATATTTTTAAACCCGTCTCTCATAATTGTGTTTAGAATGTCATTATTATTTTAAATTATTTTATGTATTCATGTGTTATGTTATGTTTTGGTAATATATAATAAATGGTAAATAAACAATTTGTATTGCATTGTATATTTGGAATACTTTTATCAGTTGTATTTGTATGAGGCTAAGAAACAGGGCCTGGTTTTCGAAAGTATCGTAAGATATGTCATAAGATATATCTTAGGACAAATCTTATGACCATCATATGACTATCATATGATATGTCATAGAATGTAAATCAAAGCTGTCCTAAGATAGTCATACCTATGATGCTCTTATGACTGCCATAAGAACATATTTTCTTTTATTTTAAATAATGAATGAAAATGATAAAAGAAATATGAGAATAATTAGTATGAACATAATAATTATTACCATTCTTATTATTTACGAATGTTTTATTTTTATTTTTTTTTTTTTTTCATTATAATGAGCATGAAATTATATATGAAAAGGAATTAAAATCTGAGTAAATAATTTGTTTAAATTTAGTTTGTATATATGATAAGCCTTGAACTTCGCGTTTGTGTATTATCAGACATGAAGTGTTTTTGATTGTGAATACTTTTAAGATTTGGTACATCAGTACCCGCTTAACGAAATGCCCGTGCAAATACGTAAATAAAGTACTATATAAGGGAAGAAATAATATGTATAGTTATTATAAAAATCATGAGTAAGAAAAGGAGTCCAAATGTTACGTCGCAGGAAATTCCTATTAAAATTACTATTTAGCCGACTGAGCATCACAACTATTATTTTTATTGTAACGAACATAAAATTATACCTGAAAAGTAATTGAAATTTTAGTTTATAATCATAAGACCATCATAAGTCATGTCGCGAGGTGTCTTAAGTTTACGACAAAAGTTATGATATATCGTAACTTGGGATACTTTCGAAAACATATCTTACGACTATGACATATCATAAGACTATCATAAGACAAGTCTTAGTCATAAGATACCTTCGAAAACCAGGCCCTGGTGTAATGCGAGCTTCAGCGAGCTATTACTCCTGTTGAGTGCCGAGTTCAAATACAGCTGATATTTAAAGACAATAAACAGTCATTGTCTTTATCCTGCAATAAATTTTAAACATTTTGTTTCCATCCCAATCGTTGAATTTGTTTTGAATGAAATCGACATGACTTGAACGCGGACCGCAGTGAGGACCAACTGTGATGTAAACGGTAATTTGACATAACCGTTCGCTCGCAACAGAAGCAGGATACCAGGAGACTATAAACGTCTAGTATATGTTTATCGCTTCGTGTTATCTGTACATCTGTATTAGACTGTAATCAGTTGACTTATTGAAATTAACATTCCCCCAAAAACAGAGGAATCCTGTGTGATATTGGTCAGCGGAAAAGAAACCCAACAACTAAGACAGAAAAGGACAACTTTAAGTTGTATATAAATAAATAAATTTGCTGTTTTTAATTATATAAAGATTTTTAAACTTTAAGCCATAACTGAAATGTTATGTTTATTAAGCTCAAATGTCATATAAAAAGGGCAAATGTTCTAGGGACGACCATTTGATATTCTGGGGGAGGAGGATTTTGAAAATAAATAACTCAGCCTTGATAATCACAAAATAAATGATTTGTTCTGTGGTAGTTTGAAAATATTTTACCTGACTTGCAATGTATTAAAATAAATAACTCAGCAGGTCTAATCGAAAGTATGAGATGGAACCAGATTCTTCATAAATTCATCTTTTTCCAAAAAAAAAATCGGGAAACACTTCGATATCTTTTAATAATAAAAGTATAAATATTATTTAAATATACTTGAAATGTCAGAAAATTGGTTTCTTTAACTTGAGGTTAATTGTCTCAGGAACACTTACCTCACTTTTATTAAATCAGGGCCGTAACTACATTGAGACAAATGCCTCGTGTAGGAAATTTCAAAACCAAACGCTTGTCTCCATATCAAATTGTGTTCACCGTGAGTGCCTTGCAAGAAGCAAGTTCTGTTCTCCCTCAGACGTAGCCCTTGATTTTCGGGATCAATGTTTCTTATTTATTTGTCTTTTGTTCATTGATTGCCCTTCTGTATTCTGTTAGTGTTGCATTCATTTTGTAATTTAGTAATTTTATTATTAACTTGATCACGAGTTTAAAAAAACACAGCAGCCACAGACTTAACTATGTGAATTACATTTTTGCTTTATCATGCATATTTGTCTTTTGATGTTGTCCCTAGAAACTTAAGTCTTACACTGAATCTATAACGTGATTTTGCTTTGAGACCAAAATATTGTCAAAAAATTATTAAAACAGAACTTGCATTTTCAGTTTAAGAACGGGTCTGGGGAACACCCAGAAAGCATGATTTGCATCATTTGTTCTATAGCTTCTTGGGCCTTCAGCGGTTCAAAAACCCTTCAAAAATTTTTGCCTCGTTCCGCTCGGCGAAATATGTTTGCCAATACTTTTAAAAGAGCCTTAGTTACAACCAAACTTTAATACTGTGTATGTATGCAATACATGTATATGCATTGGGGAATATAGAAGATTCATTTCTGCAGAGGATAATAATTAATTCTGATTAAATTTAAAAATTGTATGTTTTCGAATATTATAAATATAGTTGTGAAAATAAATAATCAGTCACTTGCTTTAATGAAAATGAAAATCTTGCTTCAATAGTGCAGAAAATAGATAATCTGTCCTCTTAGTTTACAAAATAAATAACCGATCTAAAACAAATCCTCCTGCCCCCAAGAATATCAAATGGTCGTCCCCTATTAATAAGCGCAAACGTCCCGCGCATGTAAGCGCGCACAGGACATTGTGCACTTTTTACCTTTATGACCACAGGACTTTTCTTTTCTTTTGTGGGGCGCGTCAGTGTTGTTTTGTACAAACAATTTATTTTCATCGTTAAACCCCCATGATTTCAATAAATTAAAAGAACAAAATATTGAAAAATAAATACTTTTATAGTGAAAATATTACAATTAAAATCCTTGTTTTAATTTCCGATAAAATGTTTTTCAATGATTTCCATTCTGAAACAATTTTTCTTTCAAGAAATAATATAAAACATTTTTAAGAAATATTCCTGCCCTCAGCACAAAATGAACAGACAGAAAATTCCTTCCTTTTAAGGCCTGAATACGAAGAAGACCCAATACAGAAAACGCTACTAGTATATCATATATAAACATAGATTGCAGAAAAATCATAAAATTATCTTTTTTTTCAACTTATAGATTTTTTGGTTTTAAAACGTATACTTAAAGCATTTTTTAAAAATTTTATTAAATATTGGGGTATTATGGAATATTTTGGGTATTTCTGTGTTTTGTATAATCTTTGATCTAGCTGGTTCATTATAATCATATAGGCAAAACCTTTATTATTTCATATTAATTTTACTATATAATAAAATATTGTTTTACTACTGAGCCAAATGGGTTGGAAACCAGTGGCGGATCCAGAGGTTGGAACCCCTTTTTTAACGATCAATGCATTTAAATGGGGACATATAGTTGGAACCCCCTTTATCCTGGGTTGGGACCCCCTTTATCCTGGGTTGGGACCCCCTTTTTAAATGGCTGGATCCGCCCCGGAAACTATCCCTTTTGCCAATATTATAGTACAGAGAAATGAATGAATACTAAGTATTATAATACCAAAGGCGAATTCTATCAATCACGTTGTTACACAGCCTTATTAATTCTGAAAGCGTTTAAGTTTTGTTTTCATTTTGACCCCGAAATCCTTATCCGTATAAACAAATATAGAAATACACTAAGCTATTTTGTATTCAACACCAAAAAAGAATGTTTAGATAACATTAAAAGATAGTAATGCTTTTTAGAAGTACTTTAAAATTTCAGTATCCAGTGGCACGGCTTCATGTCCCGTATATTTGGGGGTAAAAAACTACGGCTATTTTGTAGTATCAGAATTACACACATAATTTGCTTTTATTTGAAACAATAGCATGTTGCTCATGTTAGTACACCGGGTTTGTACTAACATGATCAACACGATGGGTGCCACATGTGGAGCAGGATATGCTGTTACCTCCGGAGCACCTGAGATCACCCCTTTTGGTGGGGTTCGTGTTGCTCAGTCTTTGGTTTCTATGTCGTGTTTTGTGCATTGTTGTTTGTCTATTTATCTTTTTAGTTTTAGCCATGGCGTTGTGCGTTTATTTTTGACTTATGAGTTTGAAGATCTTTGAATGTCCCTTTGGTATCCTCCGCCTTACTGTCTACGACAACACATTACAAATATGCACAGGGTACCATATTTCAAATTATTTGTATGCTATTTCAATGGCGTAGCTTTACCTTCCCTGTAGTAGGTTACTAAGGTAAAAGAATTTGAAACTTGAGTTTATTTGCTGTATATTGCATTTCCAAAACCGCAGTGCAGCTTTCGCGACAATAGTTTTACTGTTCATGTACGTAAGCATCCTTTAAATTACCGAAACCGGCGTCGCAATATTACAGAAACAAAAGCTGAACTTTTTATACAGGTTTGGTCGATTGGTAAACGTCTTATGGCAATACTGCATGCATAGTTAGGACATGCAGAAGCAAATTTATTAAACAACAATCGAATAGATATGTTCTTCGGAGTGGGTCGACCACGAGGAAGGACAGGACATTCTACTATAACTGGAAGATATTACTCCTACAGCGACAGACTCTCTACATAAAGCACACGATCAAACGTCCCTCCGACCGGACTGGGGTTTATTTTCCAGGGATAACAATATTTCACAGGTCCTCTCTTGTGACTTATAAAGAACGATTACAAATCAACAATGAATCTATTAAGTGGGTCGACCAGAATGAAGGGCGAAACATTTGGATCGCCACTGATAACGATGCGTATTCCTAATTCTTAAATTTTGAAGTGCTGTGTTGTTTCTCTCATTCATTTTATTTCCTTCATTTTTTTATTATGATGAAGAAAGTGGCTTTCGATCATCATCGGATGGCCAAACATTTAATTCAATCAGGGTACTGAAATGCATGTCTATCCTGTAAAGAGGGCCAGGTCGGCTTAACAGAATGGAGATATAAATGGGTATTATTTCCTAAAGAAAAAGGTAAAAAGAATAAAGAGAAACATGAATAGGCCACAAATGTATAGGAATAGGGAAAATTGCTTAAAAAGTAAAGAATACATGTAAATAAGAAAACTGAATAAAATAAATCAAATAAATCAAATAGATAAAATGAATAAAATAAACAAATAAATAAATAAATAAATAAATAAATAAATAAATAACTAAATATATGTGTGAATTCCAAAGAACGTTTTGCACTCAAAGGATAAATAGAAATCCAAAATCTAATGATATATAAAGTCTTATTGGTTTTTTTACAATGATAGATTTAATTGTATTCTTAATTAAATTCAATTCTGGTATATAGCACAGTAACAGATTTGAACTACATTGTATTAATAAGTGGACCGTGCGAGGGCTTTATAGCCAGTCAAGGTCGTTAAAAACCCCTTTAGTAACTATTAATGCATTTAAATCTGGTGTGACAACAATTTATTTCAATAAATGATACATTAGTTTTCCAATAATTTTTTCTAAATTTAATCAGCCAAAACCTGATTTTTTTTATAATGGTTACTGTTTAGGTTTATTTTTTAGCTTGCCTGACCATACTAGAAACATTGAAAACATATAAATTTTTAAACATATTTATAACACTGAACAATAATTGCTACAGAAAATGCCACTATGTCAGTGTAATGCTTTTCAAGATTTAGATGTGATGCAGCACCGTTAGAAATTGAAACTGGTCGATATGAAAGGAAAATCTTGACGATAGAGTTTGTTTTAACTGCAATATTTCAGAGGATGAAAAACATGTACTTTTAAATTGTCCATTATATGAGGATCTAAGACATGAAATGTTTATTGATATATTGTATCATAATGATATGGTTTTAAATTGGTCTGATGAGGAAAAATTTATATATCTTTATAAAAATATCCATATTTGTTACATTGTTGCCAGAACCTGCAATAACATTTTAACAAGGAGAAACAGTATTTAAAAAAATGCCTGTACCAAGTCAGGAATATGACAGTTGTTATCCATTCGTTTGATGTGTTTGAGCTTTTGATTTTGCCATTTGATTAGGGACTTTCCTTTTGAATTTTCCTCGGAGTTCAGTATTTTGTACTTTTTATATCATTAATTGCTCTTTGTATTATTTTATATATACATTGGTATAGATATGTTTTAAATAGTCTCTCTCATTCTTTTAAGAATGGCACATACATAAATTTTTCTTGTTTTTATATATGTTTACTTTATATTTTATATATTATGTATCTGGTTTTAAATGTTTTTGTATGTGGTGAGACTTTGATAAACTATTGAATATGAATCTGAATCATGTGATCTATTGCTATGACTTGTTGTTTGTTGAAGCGGTTATAAATTTTAAAAAATTTAAATCCACTTGTCAGGTCCTATTTCAACCATTGTCAACCAAACTTGGGATGAAAGATCCTTAGAATGATCAAGTATAAGAATATATGTTATTTTGTGTTCCTGTCGATGAAAATAACAATAACTGAACATTTTATTTTACTCATATCTTAAATAATATAATTCATCATAGTTGAGATACCAAGTTTACTATACTATCTACTATGTGGTATGGGCTTTGGTCATTGTTGAAGGCTGTACGGTGACCTATAGTTGTTTATTTCTGTGTCATTTGGTCCCATGTGGAGAGTTGTCTCATTTGCAATCATACCACATCTTCTTATTTTTATATCTAAAAGATTTTCAATTAAAAGAAGGCATATTGGCATTCTTAATTAATGCGGAAAAAAGTTTAGATCTTGACATATTATACAGATATCTAAAATATAACATAAGAAATACAATTGATCCTCAGAAATCCTTTATTTCAAAGTTCATTGGTTTTTAAATACTAGTACACCATTTCAATAAAAAGAAAGAATATAGTCCTTTTTAATTAATGGAGTCAACAATGTTAAAGCACCTGTTCAGCTATTAGCATATCTATGAGAAAAGACAAATAACTTTTTAAATAAATAAGTTTTAAAATGTTCTGAACATAAGGTACCATTTAGTGATCATATATTCAATGTAACAATAGAAAATAATCATTTGATGTATAAGATTTCTTAAAGTCAGTTAACCTATATGAGTCTGTGTCTGAAAATAAGAGTTAATTATCAAATAATGCAAGGGCTTGTATAAAGCTGTAAATATTTTGTACAAATAAAAATTTATGAATTTTTTTGTTAAATATAATCCTTCTGCATATATTAAATGTACTTTCAACAGAAAGAAAAGGAACAAATAGCATACTTGATTAGTATAAAATGGTCTTAAATCTTATAACGCTGGAAATAACTGTGGGTCAATTTAAGTGATAGCACATACTTACTTATAAAAATGCATAAAGATGCCATATAAGTAGAAATTTGTTATTTTTTTACTCATTTCTATGCTAAGATGTCTTGATACAAGAAGCCTGAATGGAAAGAACTCTTGCTTTATACTTTTCTTCCAGACAGTATGGTCTGAGGCAATGTTTCACTTTGTGGATACTTGATTGAAAGCATATATTTGAACCACTAGTTATCCTACAGAAGTTAGATGTGAAATAAATCAGGCAAAACAATTATTCTTAAATTTTTATAAAGATTTTGGGAAAATTTTATGAAGGACTTCATCTTTTTATGTAAATTAAGCACCTCACATTTGAATAACTTTAAACACACCAAGACCAGGACCATAAATACATTTTCTCAATGTTAATCTACTTTTCTCTGGATTTCACAAATGATCAATAAACAGATAAAACTTGACACCAGCCTAGACACATAAATATCAGAACATTAAAACATTTCAGATAGAAAGTCAGCATTGTAGATTTGGATATAAACTTGAAATAGAAAGTTTTCGAGGCTGTATTTTGGGCATTTAATTCTAAAATTATATACATTTCTACAATTTTCTATAAAAAGTGGAAATCCATTACATTTTGTTTTGTTTAACAAATTGATACCAGTAGTTGACAAAATCAGTTTCATGTTTAATTAACGCAATTGTTAAGCCTAAGAACACAATAGATTAAGCACAAAATGCAGTGAATTTCTTCTTATTAATGCAAATTAATTTAGAATGAAAACTATTTTCTTCAATATCAAATATAGACAGGAACAAGATTTATTTTAAAACTAAATGTTGTATTTATTTTATCATAATTTTCAAGGAAACAAACTATTTTTTCACTTCCTGTATAAAACTTTTTTTCAGAAATTAAGGATTAAACAATTTACCCTCCCCTCTTTCGGACCCTCTGTGTTTTCTCAATAATCTATAGACTAATAAGACCTTAACAGTGCGTGTGGTGAATCCTTTTAGGATATAAACTCAAAGAAACATCTACCTGCTCAAACTCAAGTCATGGCTAATGGTATGTCATAACTGACTGGACAATTTAATTCAGTTTGACGTACAGCTCCGTAAACTTATACCCTGGGAACAGTATATCAATTATATATATGTTCCTGTTATACTGAACCATATCCAAACGAATATGATTTCATCTTTAAGGCATAAACACATATAAATATTGGGAATGCATAAGAAAAATAGGAAGACCTCAGTGGAAGAAATACATTGTTCACACCAGAGACATATGTATTATATGTCTCTGTTCACACTATATGAAAATCAAAGGCTATACGCAAAGCTCCCTCTGCGAATCAGGAAGATCGGGGAAGAAAAGTCTGATAAGCCTACATCTGATAATCATCAAGGAATAAATATCTTCTTATTTTGATATAGTTGAATTGCCATTCGATTTTATTATTTATAGTAGGCCCAAGTTAAAACGGCTCTACACGTTTGGATGTACGCAGGATTACTATAACAATCGATTTTGCATGCGCCTGCGCAATGCAAATATTGAAAGTACAATACAGTAAAAGTTGCACGAGTTTTGTCAAAGCAAGTGTTCTTTAGGTGTATAAAATTGTATAGACGATTAATTAACTCTATTTCTCGAATAACACACAGCATTACACTGGAACTATTTGAATATTAAATATTGGTATTGGTGTTCTAGATGGATGTGTCCGGTGCCTACGCAATGCCAATACGAATTTACAGTATAATTTATGTTCCAGAAAATTTTATCTAATTAAAATTTACATTTGTGGCATTTACATTAGAATACGGTAATTTTATTAAATTAAGCCTTTAAACTGAATTACTGTATATTCAGTATTTATAATTAATCGTTGTGTCCGTGTGTCCGGCTACAAAATGCATGTCAACTATTTTTGCACCGGAACCTTGCCACTAATGACTATTTTCACACAATTCAATTCTTTGGAAATTCAGTTCTTTACAAAGATTTAAAAACTACTAAGTTTTAACATCTTTATTGTACAGTCTTCTAGAGCTGCTCTTCAAAAAATCACAAAGGTTAAGCTGAATCAATTACAATAAATAGCATCATGTACAATATCATTGCATACATGTTTTTTTTAAATTTCTAGTTATAGTTGAATTCCTCAGTTTGAGGCACATTGGTGATATTGACCCATATATTTTTTGGTAAATTAATCTCATGTTTTAAGTGAAATTTTGTTTTCTGATTGTAGAAGAATTGGAATTGGAAATTTTACAACAAAACTGATGGTGAAGATGGGATTTTGCTTATCAGATGAATTTATTGACAAAGTTACAATATTTGTATTGTTATTTTTGATGTTATAAATAAGAAAGAGAGATTAAGAGAGATCCAATTGTAATGATTTATTCATTTTCTACCTGACATGTTGATTAAATATGAATTTCAAAGGCTCTTAAATGGTCATAGTTAAGACATTTAGTTAAAGTTTAAAGAATTTAAATTTTAGATACCAGGTAGTTCTTTTTCCAATGTCAGACTTGGATGTGACCAGTCAGAATTATCATGCAGCTACCATCAATTTAGTGTAAGATTATGTTAAGTTTCTGATTTGGTCCACTTCAGAATTTTAAAGTATTGGTATATATATATAAATTGGATAAGCCTCCATAATATTAATTGCATGTAATATATGAGGCCCTATCCTCTTGGTCCAGGGACTTCAAAATAAATATCTTCAGGTTTCTGATTGCTTAGGGTATGTATTAAATGCTACAATTATATAGTGCTTGAATATAAACTAATGTTTTGAATGTTTGTGCACACAACATGAGTTATCTCCCATGTTATTAGGTGAAGAAAAAAAAATGTACTAAGATTAACATAGAAATTTTCTTCTTCTCTCGAGGAACCTGAAACTTGCTATTTATTTCATGATTTTTTGTCGAGCCTGCAACTTTTGTTGCAGAAAACTCGACTTAAGGATAGTGATCCAGCATCGGCGGCTACGGCGGTGTTAGCTAACTTCTTAAAAGCTTTATATTTTAGAAGGTAGAAGACCAGTGGATGCTTCATACTTTGTATATAGATGCCTCATGTTACGAAGTTTCAGTCACTCACATGTCCAATGTCCTTGACCTCATTTTCATGGTTCAGTGACTACTTGGAAAAAAGTTAAGATTTTTTGTAATGTTACATTCTCTCTTATTAGAAGTAATAGGATAACTATATTTGGTATGTGCGTACCTTGCAAGGTCCTCATGCCCGTCAGACAGCTTTCTCTTGACCTGGACCTCATTTCATGGATCAGTGAACAAGGTTTAGTTTTGGTGGTCAAGTCCATATCTTAGATACTATAAGCAATAGGTCTAGTATATTCGGTGTATGGAAAGACTGTAAGGTGTACATGTCCAACTGGTAGGTGTCATCTGACCTTGACCTCATTTTCATGGTTAAGTTGTAATAGTTAAGTTTTTGTGTTTTGGTCTGTTTTTATTATACTGTATGCAATAGGTCTACTACATTTGGTGTATGGAATAATTGTAAGGTGTACATGTCTACCTGGCAGGTATCATCTGACCTTGACCTCATTTTCATGGTTCAGTGGTCAAAGTTAAGTTTTTGAATTTTGGTCTTTTTTTCTAATACTATATGCAATAGGTCAACTATATTTGGTGTATGGAAATATTTTATGATCTATATGTCAGTCGTGCAGGTTTTATTTGACCTTGACCTCATTTTCATGGTTCATTGCTCAGTGTTAATCTTTTGTGTTTTGGTCTGTTTATCTTTAACTATAAGCAATAGGTCAACTATATTTGTTGTATGGAAGAATTGTTAGCTGTACATGTCTGTCTGGCATGGTTCATCCGACCTTGACCTCATTTGCATGGAATCGGTCAATGTTTAGTTTTCTTGGTTAATGTTAAGTTTATGTGACAGTTGTAATAAAGCTTTATATTTAGGACTATCAACATAATATCAATGATTATTAAAGAAGGCGAGACATTTCAGTGTGTGCACTCTTGTCTTATCTAAATGGAAAAACCTCATATTTAACAAAAAATGTGAATTAACTTTGAGGCAAATACATCTTTTAATAAGATCCAAAACTAGCCCATGTTTTACTCAGGTATGCTTTTATTCTTAAGAAATTTTTCAAAAGCTCCATATAAATTTGAATTTTGTTGTTATTTCAGTGGCATGACTTCTTAATAGGAATATTAAAGTATTTTTACTCCATAATGATAAAATTGGTTGAGATTCATCATATTCATAGCTTTAGATTAATTCCCATTTTAATTTGACCATATCCATAAAAAAAGTACAGATTTTTCATTGTATATTAGATAATAAAAAAAATGTAAATTATGTTTTTAGTGTTTCCAAGTAGTTTTAATATAACCTTTTTTGTTATATTAGTTCATGACAATTGTAAAGTTGAAATTTCTGTAGAAATTACACACCCATGCTTTTTCCCTATAATATAACATGTGCAATGAAATTGCATTGATAGGTTTTATAAAGCAGGGTGTCTGTGCATGTAATTATGCCACCACCACGGTTTAGGGGGCATTAAGTTTTACCCTTATCTTTCTGTATGTCCCAAAATTAGTTTCTGTTCTCTGACTTTAGTTCGCTTCAACCAAATGTTATGAAATTTCTGCACAATGCCTATTACCACCAAACACAGATCAAGTTTGAATTTGGGTGGTCAATTTCACCTTTCTCAAGTTGTGTCCCTTTATTAATAGAAAAATTAGCAAATTTGCTGTTTCCATAATCTAACTTTTATTTTGCTTCAACTAATGTTATGAAATTAATACACAATGCTTATTACCTCCAAACACAACTGAACTAGTACGAATTTAGGTGGCATAACTTTGACCATTCTTTTTTTATGCCCCTTTATAAATGGAAAATTGCCAAATTTGCTGTTTTGCACACTCAAAGACCAGGGCTCTCGGTCATAAAACTTTACTCAGTACTCAGAGTACAAAATTTGTGCTCTGAACACCAAATCCATGATTTTAATTGGTTGATTTCTGAGTGAGTACGAAAATCGTGCTCGAAAGTTTTATGACCGCAAGGCCAGACCATTCTCTAATGACAATATATAGAAACAAATGTCATTAAGTTTGAAAGAAAACAAAAGCTCATTAGGTTTGAATTAGGACATTAACACTTGCATGTTTACAAGCAGGGGCATCTTGTGTCCAGAGGACACATTCTAATTTGATTTTTTTAGATAAATTAGTTATTTGAAATATTTTCTTTTGAGAAAAAAAATCAACTTTTAAAGAAATGAGTTTGTCAGACTTATGCCTTGAGTGCAGGAGGTCATGGGTTCATTCCTGTTTAGGTCAAAATAAATGCTTGTACTGCTTCTCCGCCAAATACGCAACATTTAGGGACAAGAGCAAAAATGTTTTAACTTGTAGTCATAACTATGTCAGAGTAGGGAGCTCCCATTGACTTTGAGGTTTTCTTGTTGAAGACCAGACACTAAAAATAGACACATGTTAGTATTGGAAAGGGTTTCCAGATGAACTTGAGAATTTTTGCCTGAATTGAACCTGACTTTGATATCATCTCCTTTTATGATAGAAAGATCTCTATATACATGAATTATGCAGTGCAAATGTCTAAGTTCCAGGTCATCATTACTGAAAAATAGACCCAAGATAGTGCTGAGAAGTGGTTTCTTGAAGATGACTCTGTCATCTTGCTTGGGATTGGAACCAAAATAGATTATATGGTCACAGTTCAAAATCCCAGATGATGATGGGAGTAAACACTCTCATGGTCATAGTTTAGAAAAAAAAAGTAAAAAATGGTACAGAAAATTGTTCCTTTTTTGGTTAATACGCAAGAACCTTGTATTGGATTGCAAATAAATTTGGACACAAGGTCATGCTTAAAAAGAAGATTTGACATTGATATTAAGATCAATAGGTTCTAAAACAAATTCACAGTAACTAAAATTAGTGCAGAAAAAGGCCTGCATGATGTTACACCAATATCTTATTGGGAATGGACCATAATAAAGTATATGGTCACATGTAAAGAGCAGATCAAGCTCGAGTTTTGGTGGCGTCATTTTTACGGTTCTTGAGTTATATCCCTATCTAACGTTATATGCAAGAGGGGACATCATCTGTGTCCTAGACACATTCTCCAATTATTTTAAATCTGTTTTTTTTTCCCTGATAAATGAACTCACTTTTTATACGCCCGTCTTTAAAGGCGGGACGTATTATGATTTTTCTGTTGTCCGTCCATCTGTCTGTCCATTGTCAACACTTCGGATAATAACTCAATTTTCATGAAACTTGTGTGAATTTTTTATATCTATTGACGTAAGCTCCCTGTCGATTTTTATAAATTTTAGATTTTACATTTCTGAGTTGTGGGATTGTATTCATATAAAATTGCCGATTTTCAAGTTTTCTAATTATAACCTGGGACATAATATATTGTTAGTATAATAGTCCCAACTATAACTCAAAAATGCTTATAGCTTACTGTTCGGTGTGAGCCTAGGCTCCGTGTTGAAGACCATACTTTGACCTATAATGGTTTACATTTATAAATTTTGACTTGGATGGAGAGTTGTCTCATTGGCACTCATACCACATCTTCTTATATCTATTTGAGCAATTTTCGTTTTACTTGGGTGAATTTTTTATACCGGTATATGAATATATTGACACAAGTTCCCTTTTTGATTTTTAAAAGTTTACGTTTTGTAGTATTGGGACTTTATTCTTAAAAAAAAGGGGGATTCATCCAGATTTTGGACAATAACCCGAAAATGCTTTGATCAGTTTTCATGAACTTTTGGTGACTTGTTTAAATCTATTGAAGTATAAGCTCCCTTTTCTATATTTCTGATATGACATTGAAGAGTTATGGAAGTTTATTCGTTAAAAATTCGTTGAAAACTCTCCATTTTTGTTCATTTAAATCAGACAGACGAGCTAAAAGTGCTAAGGGCGTATCGTGCGCACATGGCACAGCTCTTTAATGTCTCATGTGAGACTAGGGGTTCCAATCCGGCAACGGCATAATCTAAAGCTTTATATTTCATAAGGTAGAAGACCTGGATGCTTTATACCTTATATGCAGATGCCTTAATGTACTAAGTTTCCGTCTGTCATATGTCCTTGACCTCATTTTCATGGTTCAGCGACTGCTTGAAAGAACAAATTTCGTCACGTATAAAACTGACTTATTATGAGTAATAGAATTACTATATTTGGTATATTGAATCCTGTGTTCACCTGACCTCGACCTTGATTCATGGATCAGTGATCAAAGTTAAGTTATCTCGGATACTATAAATAATAGGTTAACTATATTTGGTGTATGGAATGATTGTGAGGTGTACATGTCAGACTGGCAGTTTTATCTGACCTTGACCTCATTTTCATGGTTCATTGGTCAATGTTAAGATATTATGGTTTATGTTAATCAGATACTATAAGCACTATAATTGGTTTATGGAATGATTGTTAACTGAATATGTCTCTCAGTCAGTGTTATTCTGACCTTGATCTTATTTTCGTTGTTTATTAGTCAATGTTAAGTTTCATGGCAAGTTCCATTTCTCATACTATAAGCAATAGGTCAACTATATTTGGTATATGATATGATTGCATGGTGTTCATGTTGTCTGAGAGTTTTCATCTGACCTTGACCTCATTTTTATGGTTCATTGGTCAATGTTCATTTTTTTATTTTAAGCTCACCTGGCCCCAAGAGCCAAGTGAGCTTTTTTCATCACTTGGCGTCCGTCGTCGTTAACTTTTACAAATATCTTCTCCTCTGAAACTACTTGGCCAAATTTATCCAGGAACATATTTATTGATATACTGTTCCTAGATTTAACCAAACTTGGCCACAATCATCATTGGGGTATCTAGTTTAAAAAATGTGTCTGATGACCCAGCCTGCCAACCAAGATGGCCGACATGGCTAAAAAAAGAACATGGGGTAAAATGCAAGTTTTGTCTATTATTTTGAAAACTTTTATAAATAGAGAAAATCTGACAGGTGCAAAAATGTTCAGAATGATGAGCTCTACCTATAGTTCACATGGTACCCGGTCGTTCCGTCCCCAAACCGATCCGGCCCCAAGTCGATCCGGCCCAAAGTCGATCCGGCCCCATAATAAAATATCAATAAACTATATTGACTTTGGAGGATTTTGTGACAAATTTTAACAGTATAAATGGAATTTGCAAAAAGTATCGATGATGGATGACAACAGGTAAGTGAAGTATTGGTGTACCAGTCAAAGAATTATTTTAAATCGATACGAAACTGAGCGTGATTGTGTCTGTTTGTATAGCAGCTTCAACATATTAATATGAAGTTATTTTCCATGATAACTTTGAATGTCATGGCGATTTTATTTTATTTAATTCACACACAGATTAGCTAAATAGATATTCACAGTCCAATATGGAACCTATAAAATTTAACTCATCATATATAATGACTTGTTTAATCAAATCATTAGTCTATAATTGGTTTGTTTATTCAACAATTGTCTGATGATTGTGAACTAAGGTAATGCCACTCGTAATCACTTAATTCAATCACATCCTGATTGATTAAAGTTACGTAATCAACATGGTCTTTATAGTTTGATCGTTTGTTTGGTGTTATGTGTTATAATAATTAATTGTATTTTTTTTTCAGGTAACATCAGAGGCTTCTATAACACATGTTGTTTTTTTGTAATATCGAATATAATTCACATTTTCACTCTCTAAAATATAATATCAGCACTACTATAATATAACAATAAATTCATACACACTAACAAACACACTATCTCTGACACTTACATAAATATATATAACTTTTAAATCATTTACACTAACAGTTACACTGTCACTTACATAATATAAAAGGGGTCACACTTGCAGCACTACAATAACATATACAGTTACTATCATACGCAGTACATATATAATAGCACTATAATTGTTCAATTTGATTAGCTCACCAAGAACAAACGCACTATATTATTCTAAACATAAAGAATACTCATTAAGCATTTAATAAATAAATGTTATATAAACATATAGATTGTAGTCACATATGAACTAACATAATACAAGTCATACAGTTCACTCAATGTTAATTAAATCAGTCGCTGTCGTGTCTTCTTCTGGTTCTGGGTCTGGCACAGGAATGTCGTACATGTGTCCGACAGCACGAAGGAAGAAGGAGGTGGTGATGGTACCGTCTTGAAGTTGCTCCCATAGTGAAGAAAGGCGTCCCTGTGACCGTTGATACGTGGTGCGTTGCCAACGAGCAAGACTCTGTTCATCTACCAGACGCACTTGTCTCGAAACAGTCTTGGCTTCCTTGATGAGCGCTGGAACCATCTTGTAGAAGTGGAGCTTGTTTCCATTTGCTTTCCCGTTGAACCTACGATGCCAACCTGTTAAAAATTAAAAGCAAATGTTGAGTACATATTACAGAAAAGAATCAATATAGCAGATGACAATATTTAATAACAGTTTCGTATCATTTATTTTATTGTAGTATTTATCAGACTGTAAGAAGTTCAATAATTGCTTACTTCCATGCTCTTCATTTAATTCGGTTGAATATTTGTCTCATCGGCAAAAATACCAACTCCACTTTTTTGTAAATAATATATAAAAAAATAAATACCTTCCACATCATTATTGGTACGGATGGATAGTTGGTACACTGACCATTGGGCCACACTCCAAACGGAACACTGTAACCACGCTCTGTTAATGTAGACCATGAGTTGGTGAAGAAGAGGTGATGTAGGTGGTAATGTAAGTTGTCTATAAGCTGGGAGGATGTGTCCTGCTGGCAGGTAAGGTAAAGCTAACACCTTCTTGATGAACACGTTGACGGCTTTGTCTGAAGAGTATGCTGTCTTTAATCCCAAGTTGGCAACTTTGCGCATCACTGCCTGACCCCAGTGGAAGGCACATCCCTTAATGTCGGCGGTTGGAAAGACGGACTTTACTGCTGACCAGGCTCCTGCAAGATAATCGAATAATATAAGTTTTTTTCAATTATATGTAATACATTATATATATATATATATATTAAATAAAAATCAATCACATACAGTTCAAAAATCGAAGATGGCAGATAATACTTAGAAACAAATCTACATAATCATGAAGCGAATACTTTGTTGTGAATATTCATACTAATACTATGTATTGTGACTTGGATGGAGTATAGTAGACAGTGTTTGCTGAACGTAATTTACAGAGATGTAAAATAGAATTGCAGATGTATACTGAATTAATAATGTGTTGTTATATAGTATAGTATACCTTTGCTCTAACTACAGTCTTCTTGGTAAATTATTCCCTTGCTAAATGTGATTGAATTATATTACTAATAAAGATGTTAACAACATAATATGATTTTCTTTTCATGGAGAATAGTTGATTTAAATACAATATATATACCTTAGTAGTATTTTTATAAGACAATTCTATTAACTTACTGCTTCTGGTTCAGGTTCAGCTTCTGGTTCAGGTTCAGGTGCTGCTTCTGGTTCAGGTGCTGCCTCTGGCTCGGCTGGCACATGAAGATCACATCTATTTCTTCATTTACCATGCGTCTGTATTCCAGTAGAGATACTCCTATAAAGGAATTACAAAAATAATAAATATCTATCTTTATAATGTAAAATACAAATATATAATACAAATTCATGATGCAAATATATAATACAAATATATGATGCAAATATATAATTCAAATATTTAAACGGATAGTACGCTTTACTAAAATATTTTATATATCTAAATACTCTGTTTTGTACAAAAAGTCAAATAAGAATAAAAAAAACAATCTTTATTTAGAATTTATAAGCTTTTTACCATTTTACACCTGAAAACACGCAAAGTAATATTCCCAGATTTAAAACAAAACTATATACTTTTTTTCATATTTATGGTTTAATGATGAAAGCAAAGAACAAAATATTTAAGACTTATATACAAAATTACAGTTTGATTATACTAAAGCAAAAAGTGAAAATAGAATCTTACCGGTATTACAGAGACGGTGTTGCCACTTTGAACATTGCTCACACTGAAGTGCATGCTGCCGCGGTCTAACATGTTGGTCACATACCACACAAGGAAAAGCCATTGTGATATTAAAAGCAAACGCATTCTGTCTCCTCTTTTATAGAAAGGATTCGGCAAATCAAACAACATTTCTCAATTTGAGAAGTTTTAAGAACTTAAAACAAAAACAAAGTTTGTATGTATCAGCTTGGGGATCGGCTTGTACCGTTGTGTATGTAACTATTTGTTATTACACAGGATAAAAGACTTGTTAAGATCACAGTCAATTGAAAGAAAATGCTAATTACTGCTGATTAATGTTGATATCTGTTGATTGTACTAAATCTGTTATATACGTTTTATTATAATTATACCCAATAATCTTGAAAACTTGTAATGAAAACATAATCAACCTACTTGTTTTATACTCATCTAAAGAAAATATTTGTCAAAGGCCATTTTTTTTTACCGTACACCTTTTACATTATAATAAAATTCATAAACATTTATGAATTATAATTAATATATATCTTTATTTTTATTCCTTATAAATATATTTTGTATTGGGGCCGGATCGACTTTAAATATGGGCCGGATCGACGTTGGGCCGGATCGACGTGGGACGGATCGACTTGGGCCGGATCGACATGAAAGCGTTCACATTCGTCAAAACTGTCAGACTACTTCTTATAGGAGTTATTGCCCTTAAATGAAAAATTTTACCATTTTTTGCTTATTGTCTTGAAAACTATAATAGAAAGATACTTTAAATTGCAAAAAATGATCAGTAAGACAAGTTCTACAAATAAGCCCAATGGTCAAAATCGTCAGTCGACTCTTTGATGACGATTTTTACCAATTTTTTGCGTTTTTGTCATATCTTAAAAGTTATAATAGATAGATAGAAGCTTAAATTAGCAAAAATGATCAGCAAGACAAGATCTACAATTAAGACAATATAGAGGAAATCGTCCAACGACTCCTTATTGGAGTTATTGCCCTTTGATGACGATTTTTACCATTTTTTTGCGTTTTTGTCACATCTTAAAAGTTATAATAGATAGATAGAAGCTTAAATTAGCAAAAATGATCAGCAAGACAAGATCTACAATTAAGACAATATAGAGGAAATCGTCCAACGACTCCTTATTGGAGTAATTGCCCTTTAATGACGATTTTTACCATTTTTTTGCGTTTTGCCTTATATGATAAAAATTATAATAGATAAATAGACACTTTATATCACAAAAATGATCAGCAGGGAAAGATCTACTAATAAGTCGAATTTTGCCGATATAGTTAGTAGACTGTCCGTATACGGGAGTGATTGCCCTTAAAAGAGGATTTTTTTTTACCCTCTTTTGTGTTTTGAGCAAAAACTAAAGAAGATAGAGAGAAACTAAACCGACATAATGATCAGCAATACAAGATCAACAAAACAGAGATTTTTGTCATGAATTCTATTCTCGTTTACAAAGTTGGAGCATCTAGTTTTCTCGGATACTATATTATTAATAGTCTTAATTATTTTCTGTGTATGATATGAAATTCAATCATGATAAGTAAAGTAGGCGAGACATTTTAGTGTTTGCACTCTTGTCACAGTCAACATAACACTTTTACACTGACAATAAGGAAAAAAATACAAGTCGTAAGTCGATCAAAGTTGACGACGTCAGTGTGGTAACAGAACTGGAGAAACAATCCAATTATTTGACCGTGTCAAATGAAGAAAAAACGGGGGATGGATCTGAGAAATAGATCTTCCATACTTACAGCAGTGTAAGAGGAAGAATCAAATGTTAACACTGCTGAACAAGAAGTTAAAGTGATTACACCCAGACAGAATATTAGAGAACAATGACAATTGCATACGTGTATTAAAAACGGCTGAATATTGTAGATATAAAAAATATCGGGAAAGAAGAGATCTTTTTCTTCGTTTTCCTCTTCTTGTAAATATCACTTAATTTTCCTTTTTTGGCAACAAAATTAGTAAGACTAACGTAGATCGTGTAAGGACGTCTGCGCTTATTTCCCAAAAGTGTGTGTGTTTTAGTTTTTATATTTTTTTTCGTTTAATACCTAGAAAATACATTTAAAGCAAGTGCGTTTATGGGAAATTATTACTTTTTTTTCACTCAATAAATGAAAAGGCAAGTGTTAGAGTAGACACATATCGTTACAATTTGCCACTGGACGTTATGCAGAAAATAATATAATCAATTCGGCATATTTGATACAAAGCAAACTGGAATTGCTATCAGATTTATGTATAATTTTTTTCCAGCCAGCAGTGTACACGGAAAATTAATTGTAAAAACTGACTCAGTGAAGAATCAGATGTGGGTTATACGTCAAATGCACATGCAGCAACCCAACGACAGAAATAACCAGAAGTTCTACAAGGGACAGGTGTCCTTACAGTATGTCATATAAGTGCTATCAGATTTATATATATTTTTTTCCAGCCAGCAGTGTATTGGAAAATTAATTGTGAAACAGAAGGAGAATCAGATGTGGGTCAATTGCACATTAACCCATCGACAGAAGTAACCAAAACACCTAGATAGAGATATGCAGTCTGTAACAAATAAACAAGTGTCCACACAATATGCGTAGCTATCACAGTCTGTAACAAATAAACAAGTGTCCACACAATATGTGTAGCTATCACAGTCTGTAACAAATAAACAAGTGTCCACACAGTATGTGTAGCTATCAATTCTCGAATAGTGTAGTCAGCACTTCTGTGATGATATGAATTATCACTGATATGATCATGATTAAATATGAACTGTTTGTGTTGACATGAATTATCATTGATATGGTCATTATTAATATTAACCGTTTACAAAACAGTTTGAATTTTTCGAAAAACTAAGAGTTTTTTCTATCACACAAATAGATCAACCTAGATGTATTTGGAAAAACCTTTCGGAATGTTGGGCCCTCAATGCTCTTCAATTTCGTACTTTATTTGGCCTTTTTAATATTTTTTTTATTCGAGCTTCACTGGTGAGACTTTTGTAGACGAAACACGCGTCTGACGTACAAAATTTCAATCCTGGTATCTATGACGAGTTTGTAGGAAAAGTAGCATTTTTTCAGTCTCGTGCTGTGTCGATTCGTTATTCAGTCTCATGCTGTGTCCAGGATTCGTTATTCAATCTCATGTTTTGTGGATTCGTTAGTCAGTTTCATGCAGTGTGGATTCGTTATTAGTCTCATGCAGTGTGGATTCGTCATTCAGTATCATGCTGTGTGGATTCGTTAGTCGGTATCATGTTGTGTGGATTCGTTAGTCAGTATCATGCAGTGTGGATTCGTTATTCAGTCTCATGTTTTGTGGATTCGTTAGTCAGTATCATGCAGTGTGGATTCGTTATTCAGTATCATGTTGTGTTGATTCGTTATTCAGTATCATGCTGTGTGGATTCGTTATTCAATCTCATGTTTTGTGGATTCGTTAGTCAGTTTCATGCAGTGTGGACTCGTTATTAGTCTCATGCTGTGTCGATTCGTTATTCAGTCCCATGCTGTGTCCAGGATTCGTTATTCAGTATCATGTTTTGTGGATTCGTTAGTCAGTATCATGCCGTGTGGATTCGTTATTAAGCCGGTAACAGCTGTGTTGATTCGTTATTCAGTATCATGCTGTATGGATTCGTTATTAAGTATCATGCTGTGTTGATTCGTTATTCAGTATCATGCTGTGTGGATTCGTAATTCAGTCTCATAATTTGTGGAATCGTTAGTCAATATCATGCAGTGTGGATTCGTTATTCAGTCTCATGCTGTGGGAATTCGTTATTCGGTCTCATGTTTTGTGGATTCGTTATTCAGTATTATGTTTTGTGGATTCGTTAGTCAGTACCATGCAGTGTGGATTCGTTATTCAGTGTCATGCTGTGTGGATTTGTTATTCGGTCTCATGTTTTGTGGATTCGTTATTCAGTATCATGCAGTGTGGATTCGTTAGTCAGTATCATGCAGTGTGGATTCGTTATTCAGTATCATGCTGTGTGGATTCGTTATTCAGTCCCATGTTTTGTGGATTCGTTAGTCAGTATCATGCAGTGTGGATTCGTTATTCAGTATCATGCTGTGTGGATTCGTTATTCAGTCTCATGTTTTGTGGATTCGTCAGTCAGTATCATGCTGTGTTGATTCGTTAGGGAGCAACCATTTAACTTCAAAGGTGGGGGGGTATTGTTTTGTGTCTGAGTCAGAATTTTTTTTTTCGACGCTATCAATCAAATTATTATTTTCAAAATTTAACACTATAAGGTATGGGGAAATCTGAATTCAGAAATTTTTTTTTGTCATCTGCTAGACCACAATATTTTTTTTCATCAAATTGGGGATCAGAATATTTTTTTAGGAAAAAACAATACCCGGGCCGTTCCCTTAGTCAGTCTCATGCTGTGTGGATTCGTTATTCAGTCTCAATCAGTGTGGATTCAGTCTCATGTTGTGTGGAAACGTTATTCAGTCTCATGATTCGCTATTCAGTCTCATGGTTTGTAATTCAGCCTCATGTTGTGTGGAATCGTTGTTCAGTCTCATATGATTCGTTATCCAGTCTCATGTTGTATGGAATCTTTGTTCAGTCTCATATGATTCGGTATTCAGTCTCGTGATTCGTTATTCAGTCTCATGATTCGTTATTCAGTCTCATGTCGTGTGGAATCTTTGTTCAGTCTCATATGATTCGGTATTCAGTCTCGTGATTCGTTTTTCAGTCTCATGATTCGTTATTCAGTCTCGTGTTTTGTAATTCAGTCTCATGTTGTGTGGAATCGTTGTTCAGTCTCATGTGATTCGTTATTAAGTCTCATGATTCGTTATTCATTATCATGATGTGTGTATTCGTTACATTTTGTGCACATAAGAATTTATCAATATTTCTGATTAAAAATTATTCTGTTTCTTTAACAACTATTATCACAGTATAATATAATTCTAAAAAGAGCGAATGAACACGTGAAAATTTTGAGTTACCTCCCATTGACTTGTTTGAATAGTTAGTCGGAGACTAGTTCTGTTAACAGATGAACAAGTTGCTTTCTTAAAAAAAAGAAATGCAATCGTAAACCCAAATGCGTGTTTGAGCCAAGGCTCCGTGTTGAAGGCCGTACCTTGACCTATAATGGTTTACTTTTATAAATTGTTACTTGGATGGAGAGTTGGCTCATACCACATCTTCCTATATCTATTGGCATTAAATATCAGATAATTGTTTAATAAAGATGCATTGTTTTACTCTTGTTAAAGGAATCATTTTTTTAATCTCCGCACTACCGAAAGACAACATGCTAAGTCAACCATTGGATATTCCATTCTAAGGTGCTGTTTTTTTTTATATATAAGAGTTAGTTTTCAGGCTAAAGTTCAAATGTGAAGAAATTTAATCAATTATCATGATTATTTGTTTTTGTAGCCAGTTTGAAAAAGTTATAAATTCTGAGCTGCATTCTTTTTTGATAATCCCAAACTAGAACCTTTTTTTTTTTTATAATTGTATCAAACTGGTTTATATATATATAACTTTGTAAGTCTAGTATGTTTTTTAATTTTAGTTCATTTATATGTTTTGGAGTTTAGTGTAACGTCCATTTTCACTGAACTAGCACACAATTTTAGTTAGGGGCCAGCTGAGGACCACCTCCGGGTGCGGGATTTTCTCGCTGCATTGAAGACCCATTGGTGGCCTCGGCTGTTGTCTGCTCTTTGGTCGGGTTGTTGTCTCTTTGACATATTCCCCATTTCCATTCTCAATTTTATATATATATATATATTATTGGTTTATATTTTTAAAACTACTCAAAATATCATAAAAACAATGTTAAATCTGCAACTGCGGAAGCAAATTTTTGTTTTTTTCCTCGCGGAAATGCTTATGCCCCAGTCACACTAGACCACGATCGCACCTCGCTCACGACGATCGAAAATAATTTCAGATCGTTGTGAGCTCGCAGTATGAGCGTCATGAAAATGTAAATTTTCGTTTTAATCACGTTGCTAGTACTACGTCTTCATTACGCTTCTACAACGATCCCGCTACGAGTATACCACGTTCTCACCACGCTTATTCTGCGACCTCACTACGATTATCACGATCTTTCTACGCTCATCACGTCCCCACTACGACCATACTACGATTTATCTGATTGCAACACGATCTTACCACGCTACTACTGCGATTATAGCACGCTCTTACCACGACCATACTACGATCATACCACTTTCATACCGCGATCTTACTACGCTCCCAGCAATAACGTCAACATCGTGTTCCATATAAATACTGTATCATTCCTTCTATTTCTCATTGATACGTAGAGTTTCTCGGAAACAACGCAGTCATGCAACCAACATCTACGTAAGGGTAAGGGTAGAGGTAGGGGCAGAGGAAGATCTGATAGTAACGAATCATGATCGATCCAGAAGATATATGTCGGACCGACCAATCCAACCTGAATCACAACTTATTGCTGGTCCATCAAGATCAAATGACGATGTTTTAGTGAACGATAGTAGGGATGACACAGATGTGTCAAGAATGATTGAGCCGTTTGAGATAAAGGACAAGAGATCCAAATAACATACAGACAAACAAAAGCTGGAGAGCTTTTATAAATTTTATATGACAATAACAAAGAGCATGATGATCGTAGTATGAACGTAGTCGAGTCGTAAGAACAGCGTGATGAGGACGGCATGGGCGTGCTAAGATCGTACTATGGCCTTGAACAGCGTGGTATAAGCGTGGTATAAACGTGGTATAGTCGTAGTGGAAGCGTGTTTGGGTCGCGGTAAGAACGTGATGGTCGTAGTGAGGTCGTAGTAAAGTCGCTGTGAGATCGTAGCGCAGTCTTACCGACTAGAATCGCGCTTTCGCTACGCTGTCGCTACGATGGTACAGCGACCTTTGCGATCTTACCACGACCTTACTGCGCTCTCACTACGCTTCTACTACGACCTGATTTCGCCACGACCGCACCACGATTGTTTTGAACATGTTCAAAGTTGGCCACGCTCATCACGATCATGAAGACCTCACCACGACCGTACTACGACCTTACTGCGATCTGCACGATCATTTTTTTCACAGATCGTAGTGCGATCGTGGCCTAGTGGGACTGCGGTATTATAGATAATCACATTTAATGTTTTCTTTTTTAAAATTGGTGTTGTTTTGTTGTTTGGTCATTGGCTATCATATACACGATATTTTTGATTAATTTATAAATACCATGCACGGGCAACAAACTCAAACCAAGCTTTTAGAGTGAAACAGTTTGAAACCGGAATTATTATACTTTTTAAAACGAATCTCACTTTTTTATTTCTAGTCTGTCCTTTTGTAAATTAGCCCAAATAAAAAAGAAGCTGTAGCTTTGTTGTTTTTATACGGCTTTGTGAAAGAAACTGAGAAGGAAGCAGGAATGAACAGGCCAATGCAGTTTACATGTAGTGCATGTCCAGTACGCAATTTAAAAAAAAATATATATTATGTTTGCAATCGCCTGTCGGTTGAATATGGATATTGATTTTCATTTTAAGAAAAATAATTTGTACTAAGCTGTTTTTTTTTGTGTGTGTATTTAATTTGGCTTATAACATATATCGTCCTAACTTTTCGCCAAACACGCTCTGGGCATCTGTCAACTAGACCCTCTAACTTGACTTATAAATACAGATTGCCGCAACTCCTTGTAAATGAATTGACGGAATTCCCAAAACTTCATCTATAAGACTTTTAAGACACAAAGCTGTGCACCTGCTACATTATGTTTTAACTAGGTTTATTTGGGGAGGGGTTTCACATGACAAAAAAAAAAGGATGGATTTTAAATTTATAACTATATTTTTGGAGAGGGTAGTCGACACAGGTCAGTGTCCCTTTGAAAGCTCGACCCTCTCTCCCCAAACAAAAGAGAAAACAAACAGATCTCTGACTTGATAAGATAATCATCACTAAATAAGTACGTAAACAATATTGATAATCGCAATGACCACAAGTTTTAAAGAATTAGGAAGTCATCGATTAGTGTTCGTGAATCGTTTTATATAGATCTATAGAATAATTTCAAGGACTTAGTCAGACGCGTATTCACCAATCAAATGTTTCGATATGACATAATTTTGCATTTAATTGGCCAGACACTTATAATACTGTATTATATTTCACTGAATTAACACACCCAAAAGGTGCCTTCTAAATTTCGACTTAATTTCCAGCATTACCTGGCATTGTTTTCATATAAGATTGATAACAAATATGGATATATGTATGATTGCCAAAGAGATAACTATCCAGTAGAGAAATGAAGTGGAGGTGAGCTATTACTGGCAACCGCATGGTCGTACTTTATTCTGTTATTATAAAGAATTTAAACCTGCTTGAATGGACTGCGCTCTTTTTTTTTATTTCGCTAAAATGGCCAAATTTTAAAATCCTAAAACGCCCAATCTATTCACTGACAGTCACTTTTTCGCTTAAAATCTTATCCCAAATGGGAACACAGCTTGTTCTTCAAAAACGTTACACAACAGCTTCTATCAATAACTACTGATGTAGGATATCTGTGACAAAATATGTTAGTATAATAGTCCCAGAGGATATCAAATATATATATATAGTCTCGATAAACACTTATCTCTTCAACAACTGTATAGCGTTAATGAATATTCATTAGATCAATTAATAACCTATTACGCAGGTGGTCATAGAAAAGAACAGATGTATTCCGAAAAGACTTCCGGTGTTCCGAAAGACTACAGAGGTCGTCCAATATATACTGCGTAAACCCTCAGGGTTTACGCAAAAAGAAGGACACATATACTTGTAATGACAATAAAAATAAAAAAAAGAACCGAAATATGATTAAAAACAAGAGAAAATAAGTTAAAAAGATATATGAATTGGTAGGAAGTAAAAGACTAAGTTTGTTCGGGAGGGGGAGGGAATAAAGAATGTATTTTTTGGAGTATTGTTTTTAACACAACTTGCCAGAAACAATTTCAGTACATTAGTACATTAACATATATTAAGCTTAATTTCAAATTCTACCATTACTAGTTTAAGTAACACCTGTTTAACTGAAGAAAATGTAGTTAAGTCGTTTGTAACATAAGTTACCCGCATATGAAAGCAGCACAACAGCTGCACGTGAATAGAATCGATGGAAAAGATATAAAGTGGCAGTTCCGCGGAAAACAGATACTGATATTTAAAGGAGAGGTTCAAATTTCTTGATCTCTAAACCAACTAAGACACAATTTTCAAACTTTTTAGGATTAATTCTCCAGTTTGTTATGCTATATATATGATGGCTTTCATGGCGGCATCATATGACAATGTCTGATCTGTTCCAATTAAACCCTAATGAACATCATAGTGTGATCCGTTCTCCTCTACATGTATAGAAAGTCCTCATTCTGATCTGATCGGGTCAAGCATGTTTAAACTATCTGCAAGGAATATAGTAATCATAGCTCCACGAAAAGTCCCCCTTTAATACATGTACACCTAGCTATATAGTGTGGCATTGCGACTATGGTGTCAAATAGTACCTCTTAGATCTATCGCACTTTTCGTGTATTAAAAAAACACTATAAAACTGTATTAAATATTGGCAATGTGCTGAAGGATCGATATGCCTACATAAGATTTTGTAAAGTTGGTTCAGATTAGGTCGGATTTCAGTATAGCTCATGCAGAAAGACGATGAAATTAAAATATCAGGTGCGGATTTGGACCGTTTTGAGTTTTATAATAAAATTCTTCCTGAAAATTCATGCTAGATTTAAGTAATAAAAATAACACCAAAAAAGGTAACATCCACCTATGTGTGAAGAAACAAATAAGTTTCGTTATTTGGATTATATTTAATTAGTTATATTCAGGATGAAAATAAGGAGATGTGGTATGATTGCCAATGAGACAACTATCTACCAGAGTTCAAATGAAGTAATTATAAGCAATTAAAGGCAACCTTACGTATACAGTCTTCAACAGTGAGAAAATCCCTATACCGTATAGTCGGCTATAAAAGGCCCCGCATGAAATATGTGCAACAATTCAAACGAGAAAACTAACATAGTTTCAATTTCTTGGAAAATCGCCTCTGTGGTCTCGTGATAATAATAAAGTTCGCCTCATATGCGGGTTCGAGGTCATGACTTCAATCCTTCGTCGGGTCAAACAGAAGACTTTAACATTTGTATATGCTGCTTTTCTGCCTAGCACGTTAATTAAAAGTTTGTGTGCCACGTGGATTGATTTATATTTCTGTTTCAGTCATACCTACGATACTTTCTTGTGCGGGTCAGTTTAGTACAGAGTGAATTTTGTTCATATCAAATAAACACGAAGGCCGTCAATGACCTTTAGTTACTTACTTCTATGCCTTTTGCTGTCTAGAGGCGAGTGGTCTAATTGGCAATTATACCACATCTTCTTATTTTTATATGTTCTGGTACTGAATGCATTTGAAAAATTGTGCGCTGGTCGTTAAACATCCATCCAACTTTTATTTGAATTCTATCAAAACAATATTATTTTTTTAAGTCCTTTATTTCAATTTTTTGTAGAGTAGATAATTCTCAATTTTTATGCGTCATGTCATTTTCTGTGTATTATGCTTTTGGCGGAAAACTTACGCTTCCAAATAGATTTTGTCCTTTGTTGGATTACTGTATCCTTGACTGAGTTTGTCATGTAATTGAAGTTCCTTCATAATATTAGTTCCAAATGGAACAACTTGAATATCCTGGAATATCATTTCCACTGGAACAATACTACAGTATTTGTTCCAAACGGAATAAAGGTTATAGAATATTTGTCCCGACAGGAACACATATTATGGCATTGTTTTTAACAAAATTTCTAGTGTAACTTCTGTTAGGCGGAACGAACATACGTTAATGGAAATCTTTCAAAGACTTTTTTCGATTGATTTCATAAGAATTGAATCTTAATCTAAAGTTGCTATGAAGATCTCAGATATCATTTTTTTTCTTGAAATATTTATGAACAAGATAAAGCAAAAAAAAAAAAAGATGAATTTGAGCTGAATCTATCTTATATTTTTTCCCCACAAAAAAGTACTCTTACGCATTTGGACTATATTATAGAACTGCAAAAATTGATACAGAGTGAGAGTGATAGTGTGCGCGCTTCGGATGTGGGGGGAATCAGAGCTTCTACCCCGATAACCGGGTCAAAATTTCGATTTCTTACAACGGTCATTAGATAAGTGCTACTAAAAAGTTAAAATGGATCAAACAAAATAAATAACAGAAAATTTAAAATGACGAAGAAAGAAAAATCAACAAAATCATCAAACACAAAGCATTCATAAAACATAACCTTAGTTATTACATACACAAACATCGATTAACACACTTTAGAAATATTATTAAGCAAAGATAGAAAAAACTCATGAAGCTTAATTGTGTCCAAATTTTACGTAGTTATGAAGCAGCGGCGGATTAATGTATGTCCAACAATGCGCTCGGTCAATAAAAATATGTGATCAGGTTTGGCTGGACACCACCACGAGAAAAAAATAATAAAAAGGATATCGGACTGATTAATGTTTATTTAGGGATTTAATCTCACTTAAGCTTCTTAGAAAACACTTTAACACCAGGAAGAGGAAATGTTATATAAAACCCAATTATACTTCACAATTCCCCAAGTTCACCCCATTTAAGATGCTGGTAATACTACCCACATAATCAAATTCCTCTACACATAACGAGGAAGTAACTCGGATACAGCGGCTGGGTGTCTGATTCACCGATAAGGCCAAGCTTAGTTAATTCGTCGCTTATATTCAGTTACAATGTATACACACAATGAAGATTTTCCAGCACAATTTCTTTCAACTTGATTATTGCTTTTTTAACCAAATTGGAAAAATAAGATCAGCAAAACATGCTTTAAAACCTTGGCCTGGGTCGTTAATTGAAATTATTTAAGATTGGGAAAGCACATCCCGGCTGCTTTTTGCACTATCTGCAGTGATAAAAAATACTCATATATTTTCCCCGCATCTAACGATTTATTTTGTAATTGCAGTTTAAAGAAGACAAGTAACAGGATAATAGCATGACACACTGAAATACAAGATCTCCACTCTATATAGTACTGCTGGTCAATGTAAAAATAAGCAGGTGGCTGTAAGGCGTCAAAGCAAAAAAATATAATAGCCTTTCAAGACGTCATAATTATTTGGACTAGTCTATGTGCATGATTGCCCATAATGAAACAACAATAGCGAACAAGAGA
Source organism: Mytilus coruscus (assembly GCA_017311375.1). NCBI lineage: Eukaryota > Metazoa > Mollusca > Bivalvia > Mytilida > Mytilidae > Mytilus > Mytilus coruscus. The sequence continues at coordinate 9,855,237 of CM029607.1, read as the reverse complement.
CAACCCACGCCGAACGGTATAGAGGGCTAGTAATAAGTTGAAACCCAAAGCAATCACAGTTAACAGGTACCTGGCTTGGGACAGACACGTAATAAATGTAGTTGGGGTAAAACATGTTTTGTGTTTTGGAGCGCTCACCCCACCCCCACCCCACCCCCTTTTTAAACCTGAAACAGCGGCTGCCAAACTAAGAATTAGCTGACTTAAAGAGCTTAATTCGTCAGACTTTTTTTCTCAAAAACTTGGGATTTAAAAGTTCTGATCCATTATTAATTACTATTGTTATATTTGTGGGATAATTTTTGTCATTGAAATAGTTTCTATTTTTGTAATTTGCGAAACCAAGATATTTTCGGCATGTTTTGCTTTCACTTTCAGTTTATATTACAAAGGAACGTTTGAGGGTAGACATATATCCGCAAACAAAAATAAACCTTGTTGTGCAATCACGTGTTTTCTATTTAAAACCATTTACGTACATAACAACTATAAAAATAACAAGTCTTAAAACGGATATGAATCAAATCAGATATTAAAACTTTATTTACCCCACACGGGCATTTAATTTATTGCATTCCTGGGCTACCCTAGTGGGTATCCCAGGTTAGGCCTCTCACCCCGCCGCCAGAGGTCGCGGGAACAACTACATTGTCGTCAGTGTTAAACATGGCTGCACCCGATACAGACGTCTCATTACAAATTGAACCGAGTAAAACACCCGCTAACCTACAAGATTTATCAAAAGAGGTAAGCAAATACATTTTCATTTAATATTATAATTTTACAACTTATTTAAAGCTTTCCTGGTGAGTGTTAAGTCCTAATTAGATAATATTACGCGATAGTACATCAGATTGGGGTACAGCTGTTCTCGTGTGCATGTGTTTCATTATAAACTACCCTGGAATTTACACGTAGATTTGTATGGATTGTCGAAGCTTTGCATGATGTAGACTGCTTGTTTAGTGGCTTGTCATGAACTAATATTTATTTAATTTTCAGAAAAATTGCATTGAATATTCCCTTTCGGTGGTAACCTTTCGGGTGTTTTGAGTTCGATAGCCCGTGACTTCGCCAGCCATTTGATCATTGATGTTACTCAAGCGTGATGAAAGTGGGCGGAGCAAAATTAGTATATATTCAAATACACAAAACATATATATTGCATAGACAAAAGTAGTTTTTTGTTGTTTATATAGAATAATATTCATGATGTCTAAAAGTATTTGATTGAATTGTTTGAGGGCCTTGGTGAGGGCATTTTATATTTCATACACTTACAGTTGTTAAGAAAATGTTATTATAATATATAATTAATAAAATAAAAATCTGTTTGAGAGTCCTTGCATTTTATTTTAAATATTTGCAATTAAGAACAATTTTGAAAACAATAGGTAAAAGCAGACTAGTAATCATCATGCAATTGTGTGTTTTATACTACAAAAATTTTACCTCTGAAATGTATTTGATAGCGAAATGTAATTTGTAATTTGACATCATGAATAATGCAGAACTTGAGACAAATTAAAAGTAAAAAAATATTTTATGCAACAAAGTTGGAAAAGGGAGCTAAAGGAATAAGAAGAATGTAAAGATCACTAATTACTATAACTTTGTTAAAGAAATATGTTCAATAACTGATTTTTTTTTCTTTAACAATTAGGGATTCACTTAAGTGTCGTTCTCAGGTCAGGGCTTGTCTTATCTGAGGAGGAACCTTTCATTTTGAATTGCAAAAGTCCAGGACCTCCCATTCTTTTACTACATTGATGCTGATTATACAGGATCGACCTATGACTTCGTTTAGGGGGAACTTTCACATGAAAGTAGTAAAATGGTCCTGGAGGTTTCATTCTCATAATTAAATCTAAACCCCTGAAAACATTGTAAATAAACATGATTAATTTGCAATATAATTTGAATGACTATTAAAAATTAAATCCTTCATGAAATGACAACGGCAATACTTTCTGTTGTTTACAAATATGTTTTGAAATCTAATAAAAAAACCAAAAAATGTGAAAATAATCCATAGCAAAATGTTACTATAATGATGATGTCTGACTACTAAACACATTAATCAGATCAGAAAGAACCTGGGGTACACAACAGGGTGGTGTAGAGATGTTAGACAGGGATAAATTTATGACTTGTCAAAATGAACATGGACAGATGTTTATTATCATACAGTATTAGTAGATAAGGTGACCTGTGTATCTACCCTAGTTAACACTCATTGATAAGGCCATAGAAAGGAAATTTTAGTGAGATACAAAATGTGCACAGCATAATGATAAAAAATTATCATAAATATAAAACATCTATTAAATGCATTGTGAAAAGTGACTTATCATGTAGAGTAAAAAGATAACAAATTAAAGAAACTGAAGAAAACCAGTGGCGTACCTACTCGCAAATGATTTATTAACTACAATAATAAAAAATAATTGATTGCAAATGGAATTGTGAGAGTTAATGAGGTAGCAAACCCCACAACAAGATATTTTGTGGACATACAAATAAGAATATGGTATTAGTTTAAGATAAAAGAAATAGAATCTTAACCCATCAGGTGTCATCATTTTAAGTTTTCTGACAAATAAGACAGTACTTTATTATAGGTAAAAGTATATAAATTTGTGAGTAAAAAACAACCAGCTAGTTAATTATTGAAGATAATAAAAACCTGATGGATGATCGTGTGTGTGTGTCAAAAAACTGATAACTTGTATAAAAACCTGGTACAAATTTAATTTGTACAAAATTACAACTAGTACACAACTTAACAAAAATGTTTGTACACTGTCATGACTGTACAAAAAATATCCTTTCAGTCAGCATGAACTTACTAAAAGGGACACTTACATACATGTATTTGCACTCTTTACTTGGGTGCCCTTTACACAGTCCTCTGGGTTGGACCAGGGCTTTGTGTTACATACATTTGTGTACTACATTTTTAACTTGTCCTGAATGAGTTATATAAAAATTGAACTATTCTACATTCCTCATGTTCATGGAGGACTTTTGTGGATTAAAGGTACATTAGGTACTTGTACCATCTATAGGTTTTAAGTTAGTTAAATGTAGATTAAACAAAGTTTCCCCAATTTTAATTTTATTCATGTTGTAAATGTCTTTCATTTTGGGTTAACTGAATTGGCTTTATAAAACAACAACAGTAAATCTCTCAAAAAGCTGTTGTTCTGAAAGTGCTGAAAAATCAATGCTATCCCTGGTTCAGTTGCCTCAATCTGTTGACTGGGTTTATTATAGATTTGTATAAAATCCTCATAAATAAAATAAACCATCTTTGACAAATTGTTCATAGATATAAAATTTAGTGTGTGCTAATATGATGTTTTAACCTAAACAGTGAGTCATTTTATTATTTGCCATCAGTTTGCGTCTGTCGTCTGTTGTGGTAAACTTTTCTTTGAAAATATTCTCCTCTGAAACTTGAACTAATTCAAATCAAAGTAGGTCTGCTTCATCTGTAGGATGTCAACTACAAAGTTTGTTATTTTTGTCCAGGTTTATCAACCAACATAGCCACCTTGTCTAAAAATAGAACATACATTGTACAGGTCAAACAACAGTTTTGATTTAATATTTCTTAAACAGGGAAAACTTACAGGGTAAAAATGGTCAGCAGAACAAGTTCTATCTCTCAAGAGAATTTTGGATAAATCTGCCAACCAATTTTGAAGTTATTGCACCTGAAATGTTGTTTTTTTTATATCTTGTTTGGCATTTCCTTGGCACTGTTTTAAAGGAGCTAGGTCAAAAGTGTAAATTCAATAATAAACAGCATGAAAAGATGAACATATCTGCCATGAAAATCCAAGAAAAATGTATACTTTTTCTGGAGTTATTGCACCTCAGAAATATTGATTTTTCAAATTTTTTAGCAGTTATTGCTGTTATGTTGAAAATAGGAGTTGCACAAAAATATGTCAACCTGTTAGTTATTGCCCCTGAAATATAAATTTTAGGATTTGATTGTTCATGTAACTATAGGAGTTAGGTTAAAAGTGTAAACTGCAAAAAGGATCAGCATGACAAGATCTATTTCACTGAATGTTTAAGAATCCTTTTTGGAGTTATGCCCCTGAAATGTTGATTTTTCCTGTATTATTTTTGCAGTTTTGGGTGATCTAAAAAAGCTGTAGGAGATAGGTTAAACATGTAAATGAAAAAATGATCAGCAACATAAGAGTAACTAAATTTTGTGTTCATATTAAAGTCCTAATTAGCTAAGCGGCGATTTTTTTCACAAGGTAAGCAAGCAATACAGGCACAGGTGAGCCTTTTGTTTAATACTAAAGTGTTTTCTCGTAAGGTAACAGTAAGAATGAACATGTGCTTGGACGTTTTATATCTTACTTTATGGCATGGGCTTTGCTTGTTGATGATCATGAAGGCCCTATGGTGAACTGAAGGTGTAGATTGGTTTACATCCTAGTCCTTAAGTCTGTCTTATGGCATTCATACTACATCTCCTTATTTTGATAATGATTGATATTAATAAATGCCAAAAAGCGGGAGCAACCTTGAGTAAAGTACAGTAGTTCCTCCAAAATGCCAATAATATTGGTAGGCAAAGAAATCCTGAACAGACATATACTTTAACTTGGCCTGATAGGAACAAATAAGAGACAGGTGTATTATGAATAAATAATGAAATTATCAGAATTATATCACAAATGAATTTTATTTGTTTCCCGATTCCCAGGCATGTCAGAGTTTTAAAAAAGCTGTCAGCAACTAGTGAAATCCCTGTCAATACCTACCAATTGCATGCGAAATCTAGATAATGTTTTTGGTTGAAAGCATCACATTGTGTACTTTAAGAAAATTTATTTTCAATACATTATACATCAGTATGGTTTGATAATCTGCTCTTATAAATGAAAATCGCATCTTAATAAAATAAATTTCACTAATTAACAAATCATTGTTTTATATATCATGCATGTAATTATGTACATTCAACATTGTTCAACAACCCTTTCTTTCATGGGATAGTTCAGCTATGGCAAAAATAGATATTGTTTAAACGGCTCATGTGGTTTGTTCTGACTACATGTATATTGTACTTGTCCAAAGTGTATTTTATTTACATTTTGAAATGATAACAAATTTATATGTATACATTTATTTCAGTGCATGAACATGATGAATGAGACTGTTGGAACTTTTAAGCATGTTTTTGTTTTAGTCTGGTGAATTTCAAGAATGTATTTTATGGAATGTGGTTTGCATGATACATTTTGCATCTATAGCTTGTGACCTATATTTTTTCCTTGGAGATCGCCATAGTGATTGAGGTGAAGGTCAAAGGTTGGTTGAAGGAAATTTTATAAATTTAGAATTTAAAAAATTGTATACAATTGTTTGTGATTTGCATATCTGTGCTTTCTTGTAATTATTGTAAATATAATATTTTGTTACTATAGATTGCTTTAGTTCCCCATTTTGGAAATTTTAGAAACCTAAATTTAAGCATGTTTTAACTGTCAGTAGTGTAGCTTTTTTTAAAATTAAAAGTCCATTTCAACCTAGTCAGTTAATAAAAATGCCTGAAATTTTCTCCTGTATGGGGCAAGAGTTATTGCCCTACAATGTGATTTAATATATATTAATTTACATTTTTGTATACATTATTACATGGTACATGTACAATGAAATTGCAGTACTTTTTGGATTGACCCTACTTTAACCCTCAGCACATTGTACAAGAACATGTTATTATGATAGGTGGAAATTTATAAATGCATGTATGAGAATTATACATTTGAAAATGGGAATTTTAGTTGTACTAGAAAAATTGATATTGAGACATAGTGCTCATTATTTATGAGGAAATATTTGTATTTAAGACTTTACTTACATTCATATTGTTAATTAATGTAGTGTGATTTTGTTTTTACCAAAGTGTGATAACTGTAATTGAGAAAACAGGATTTCCCATTTATATGTATCTATCAAAATAAATATTATAAAAATTCAAGCAGTCATTTTGTCAAATATTTACCCTTGTCCCTGCACATAAATACTACACACAGAAGGCACAATTTTGCAGATAAAATTTTATCTGATTTGATTGATTGTTGGTGTTTTACACCACTATTTGCACTCTTGCCCGCCAGTCTTGGTCATATCTTGGTGGTCATTTTAAATAGTGGGGGTGGCCTGGAGAGAACCACCAACCTTAGACATGTTAAACAGAAAAAATGGCAGATCATAGTGGAACTTACTGCCACGATAGGAGTTCCAACTGACAACTTCAGTGTTGACTGGCTAGTGATTACTGTAAATGAACTACTTTGACCACTCAGCCACCAAGGGCCCTTAATCCAATTTGAAGCACCTGATGAAATAGATTTATAAAATGTATACAGACAATAGATCGGATGGTTGTTTCACTGGTCATTGCAAGTCAACAAAAGTGTCAAGCAATAGGTCAATTTGCCATTGTCATCAGATGCTTTATCTTATTTAAATCACTGAAAAATATCAATAATTGTGAGGGAAAGGATAATTAAAAAGGTTTAAATAATAATAGCCAAACTTTTAATTACCAGAATTCTGTTCTATAGTAAAATTCTAAACCATGTTGTGTCTGAGCATTAATTTTTTTTGCAATTGACTGTTTTCAAAATATATTTCAACTTTCCTGTTCTCTCATTTCCAAAAATCACACAGAAGTTACTAATTTTTATGCCCCCACTGTAGCGGTGGGGGTATTAAGTTTTACCCTTGTCCGTCTGTACGTACGTACGTCCAAAAATTGGTTTCTGTTCTCTAACTTCAGTTTGCCTTAACCAAATGTTATGAAACTTATAAACAATGCTTATTACCATAAAACACAGATCAAGTTTGAATTTTGGTGGCGTCACTTTAACCGTTCTAGAGTTATGCCCCTTTATAAATGGAAAAATTGCAAAATTTTTAGTTTCCGTTCTCTAACTTAAGTTTGCCTCAACCAAATGTTATGAAACTTATACATAATGCTTATTACCACAAAACACAGACCAAGTTTGAATTTTGGTGGCATCACTTTAACCGTTCTAGTGTTATGCCCTTTTATTAATGGAAAAATTGCAAAATTTGTAGTTTCCGTTCTCTAACTTAAGTTTGCCTCAACCAAATGTTATGAGACTTACACACAATGCTTATTACCACAAAACTCAGATCAAGTTCAAATTTGGGTAGCGTCACTTTTACCGTTCTTCAGTTATGTCTCTTTATAACTATATGATATGCAAGGGGGGGGCCATCATCTGTGTCCACATTTATTTTTTTTTTTTTACAAATTAATGAATTGTATTAACATAAGGGAAAACAAGGCTTGTTTTTTTCATTGATGAAACAGTGAAATCTTAATGACAAGGCACTCCTTAACTTTAGGGCAAGACACCTCAAGAGGCAGAGCAGTCATGGGAGGGAACTCAGGAGGAATCTTGTTCACAACAGAAAGATGATGCCAAGAAGGCATCAACACCAACAGAAGAGACCCGGCCACCCTGGAAAGGTGTTCTTGTGGAGTGTGCCAAATTATGGAGTTATTTGTCAGGAGTTGCAACTTTTGAGAGAACAAATATGTTGAGGAAAGGGAGAGAAGTACACAAAATTTATGTGGAAGTTATTAAAGGAAAGACATTTTTAGACGATCAGTTTACATTGACAGAATTCGGCCGAATGGTCTTGCAGAATGGCACTATAAGGGCAGGACGTGCTAAAAATGCCAAACAAATTGTGGTTGCTAGGGAGACACTATATTGTAGTGGATCTGGAGCCTGTAAAAGGGCCTGTGGTTACTATGGAGAATGTATGCCAGGTAGTTTATGACAAATTTAAAACTTGAAATAATTTATATTGTAACATATAAATAAACAAAATAAATGTGCAGCATACATAAATATACTTGGTCAAAATATATTGAAGGGTTCCCTGCCTAAAAATAAATGTTTCGGTAGCTCAGGATTTTTGGTTGTTGTCACAATCTAGAAAATTTCCGTTTGATTTACTGTAAGTTCATATGCAGTCAGTGAACAAAAGATGAAAATTAACATGGTTTTAATTGATTCTGTGACATATTTTGATTTAATAATTAAAATGGTAAATCAACTGATATGAAAAGTTTTTGAAGAAATCCTCATAAAAATGATAGGACAAGAGCTTAAGATTAGGACATTTTAGTTGCACAGCATTTATTTTGTACTACAAATAAGTTTATAATTTAATTATGTTGTAACAGGATAATTTGAAATTCAGTTTTTTGCCTCTCTGCTCATATCTTTTGTGTAAAAAAATTGTAACATGTTCAAAGGAGAATTAACAGCAAAAACTTGTGCATTGTCAATTTTTAAGCCACTTTAAGCATTTTTGAAAGAAATTCTTAGTTCCTATTGGTCATTTTTATATGACCGCAAAAAATTTTTGAAGTCGTGTATTGGTATGACATTGGCGTCGTCGTCGTCATCATTGTTGTCCGAAGACACATTGGTTTTCGCACAATAACTTTAGTTTAAGTGAATGGATCCTATGAAATTTTACCATAAGGTTCAATACCACAAAAGGAAGGTTGGGATTGATTTTGGGGGTTATGGTACCAACAGTTAAGGAATTAGGGGCCAAAAGGGGCCAAAAATAAGCATTTTTGTAACTTCCAGACAATAATTTGTGTGTTAGTGTATGGATCTCTGACATTGTACCACAAGGTTCCATATCACAAAGGGAATGCCAGGATTGTTTTTGGGGGTAATTGCCTCAAAATTTGAGGAATTAGGGGCCAAAAAAGGGGCAAAAAAAAAGCATTTTTCTAGTTTCATGACAAAAACTTGTGTGTAAGTGTATGGATCTTTCTGAAATTGTACTACAAGGTTCCATATCACAAAGGGAAAGCTGGAATTGAGTTTGGGGGTAATTGCCCAAAACGTTTAGGAATAAGGGGCCAAAAAGGGTTCAAAAATAAGAATTTTTCTAGTTTCCAGACAATAACTTGTGTTCAAGTGTATGGATCTCTCTGAAATTATACTGCAAGGTACCATACCACAAAGGGAAGGCTGGGATTGATTTTGGGGGTAATTGCCTCAAAATTTTAGGAATTAGGGGCCAAAAAGGGGCAAAAAACAAGCATTTTTCTAGTTTCAGGAGAATAACTTGTGTGTAAGTGTATGGATCTTTATGAAATTGTATTACAAGGTTCCATATCACAAAGGGAAAGCTGGGTTTGAGTTAAGGGGTAATTGCCCTAAAATAGATATAAGAAGATGTGGTATGAGTGCCAATGAGACAACTCTCCATCCAAGTCAAAATTTATAAATATAAACCATTATAGGTCAAAGTGCGGTCTTCAACATGGAGCCTAGGCTCACACCGAACAGTAAGCTATAAAGGGCCCCAAAAATTACTAGTGTAAAACCATTCAAACGGGAAAACCAACGGTCTAATCTATATAAAAACGAGAAACACTTATGAACCACATCAACAAACGACAACTACCTGAACATCAGATTCCTGACTTAGGACAGGTGCAAACAAATGCAGCGGGTTTAAACGTTTTAATGGTACCAAACTAAAAGTTTAGTAATTTGCAGGGGTCGACATTAACTTTTATACCAACTTGTCAAGTTGGGCAAGTGCCCTATTACTTTTACTTGTCCAAAAGTGAAATCTACATGCCCAAACTTTTACATGCTATTTTTGAGGAATTCCACTGAAAAAACTTGCCAAGGTTGATTGTTGTGCCATGATGGCAGCAACTAGACTTGACCACTGATATACTATGAGGCATATATGAGCCGAAAAGGGAGGGAAAAGATCGACGAATATACGGAATTAGATCATTTACATAGAGATACTTATTTCATAATAATTTATCTAAGAATTGCCATTTCAAAAAACCCTTCTTGATAAACTGACAACAACTGACAAATTTGTTAAAGTTTAATTTTATTTTCTCTTTCAAGCTTTTACGTTTTGCCATCTTAGGGAATTGAAATACACTTCCGATGTCAAATTCTAAAGTTAGAACAACGAAAATGGACCCCCGCTTTCCATTGGTCGGTGGGAATAACACGTGCGTCGGAAACGCCCTAGTGGTGTCCCGATTGATAACGATAATGACGAAGCAACGCCGCGGCAGACTGATTGGCCAATATTTTTAAACGTGATCTATTTTTGGTAAAATGGGGAATTCAGTGCGAATAAATGACGAAATATACGCATTGAAGGGGGGTTAATACCACTCTACTCAACCGTGCGGTGTCATCACTGAGTAATCTATGGACAAAACCACAGACACTATTGATTTTGTGAAATTTTAATCATTTAACACTTTTTTTTCACTTGCCCGTTTGGACAACCAAGATGATGTTTTTACTTGTCTGAATACGGCATTAACTTGCCCCGGGCAATCGGACAACCGTTAGTGTCGGACCCTGATTTGGGGCCAAAAAACAAGCATTTTTCTAGTTTCCAGACAATAACTTGTGTTCAAGTGTATGGATCTCTCTGAAATTGTACTGCAAGGTACCATACCACAAAGGGAAGGCTGGGATTGAGTTTGGGGGTGATGAATCATAAGGGGGTTCAAAAAATTTGAGGGGGGGAATATTTTTTTCCTTCTTTTCCTTTTTTTTTTCTTTAAAATTTTCCATTTTAAGTTGATTATTTCTGATTTATATATAAAAGCAAATAATAATGATATGGTTTGATTTCATCCATAATAGGTAAATTAAAAATTTTTAAGTTCTTAGACCACATTCATTCTGTGTCAGAAACCTATGCTGTGTCAAATATTTAATCACAATCCAAATTCAGAGCTGTATCAAGCTTGAATGTTGTGTCCATACTTGCCCCAACTGTTCAGGGTTCGACCTCTGCGGTCGTATCAAGCTGTGCCCAGCGGAGCATTTTATTTTAAGTTGATGAGAGAACATTATCTTATTTCTTGTTAGGGGTCATCCATAATTGTGAACCATTTTCCAAAGTGTACAAAACGTACACTTGGGGGGAGGGGGTTAAAAAATCAACATTTTTACCGTACGCTTTTTTTTATTTCCGGAATGCTTGATTGCTTGCTTTCAGTGTTATTTCTTTGTATATAATCTGCGTGTAAATGCATCTATCCCATTCATTAAAACCAACAAAACAACAAAATGGTATCTTTATACTCTTTATTCTGACAAAACACAAGCATCACATATAGATGTCATCAAATATAGTCAGATATGTTTCAATGCAAATTTCTATATTAAACTAAACTATAATAGACAGGATCTTCTTTTTATTAAGAATGATTGATTCTTGTCTTGAAATATGAAAATGGTTGATGTACACTTTTTGAGGGAGGGTGGGGGGTCTGAAAAAGTGTATGTTTTGTACACTTTGGAAAATGGTTGACAATTATGGATGACCCCTTACTGTACATTTAAGTTAATGAATTTTTGAAAATGTTAAATTTTGATTTCAGGATGTGACAAGACAAAAATGAGAGGCCATAAATGTAGCTACAGAGTCAAACTAACTATGCGACTTGGTTACGTCAATCATTGGTTCGTAGAAGTTCTTGGTTCACATGACCAGTTTGCTGCTTCTAACTACAACCTAAGCCAAAGTATCATGAACTCTCCCTTATCAAAGAGCAATAGTCCATCTTCACCAAACCAAAGAACTCCACCTAGTGGTAGAAAGTCAGAATCACCATGCCATTCACCAAAAATGACTATGTCACCAAATAAGAACCTGCCAAATAGTGATGCTTTAAGTAATGGTGCTATAAATACAATGCCAGTTAACTTGCCAACTCAGAATTTGCCAAATTCTCTTGCCCCACTCATAAATAGCTTGCCAAATTCAGTTTTATCTAGTCAAACTATGGGTTTGCCGTTAGGATTCCAACATGTGTTGCCACTTGCCTCGCCATCAGCCATATTTCCTAGTCAGGGCAACCATGGCAACTTGGCCAGTCTGTTTACTGGTGCCTCTAGTCAGTATTTTCCAATAACACTAAACACAGACCAAAATTCTCCACAAGATGTTCCATTACCTCTAGTCAAAGTGAAAAAAGAACCCATTGAAGTGGAAATTGAAAAAGCTGTTGCCATGGAAATTAATGAAGCTTTAGATAGAAATGGGATGGGTATGTCAAGTCCACCTCAGGAAAGAGCCAAAGCACGAAAGAGATTTACACCAGTCCAAAGAGAAAATAGAATGTTTTCATTAACCAGCTTGGCCACAGATTCTGACAGGAATGGAACCCGACATGACCTTGACTCACACGTAAGAAAAGAATTACGAGAATTAGTAACTCGACGTGAACATGAGCGTGGAGCAATGGGGTCAACTGCTGATTCTGTTTCTAACGATTCTCCCATTAATTATAGTATAAATGGTGATAAAAATTGTGATGATACATACACATATGTTTGGGATGGAGATACAAGATCTTCTGAGGTCGAGGTTAATGATGGGGAAGGCCAGCCAAAGGTATTTTCTCATCTCTTGTATATTGTAAAATATAATATTAGGAATATTTTATATTGTATGTGTTTCTTTATAGTATATATTAGGGAGAGGATTTTGCTAAATAAAGGCCTAATTAAACAAAATTAATTTATTAAGGGTAAAATGTTGAATTAACTTAAATTTTCTTTGCCATACGACATTTAAAAAAAAAGTCTTTTAGGCTTATCTTTGAATGTTGTCATAACCCAGTGAGAATCGTTAATAAAAACCAAATATTAATGCCCCAAAATTGTACATTTATCTGTAACATGGCTTCATGAATTTTAAATCCTGCTTGTGTAATGTTTCATGTGTGGTCAGTAAGTTGACAGTGATTAGTTTAAATGTGTGGGCACTTTTCAGATCCATCCGACACCTGTTTCCAGTTTGCTTTGCTTCAAATTTTTCATTTTGTTGCATGACCTTTATATTTTTGCATACATTTCTCCAAACAGAACAGACAACGTTATATTTTGTCAGCAGCTGTGGTGGGTTGTAAAATGTGAGCATTTTTAGGATCAGTCAGCCACCTACTTCGTGTTTTCCATCAGTTGCATAACAATGTATGCATTCTTGTTGGTTCAGCATGCAGTCTGCTGTGTGTACAAAAACTTCATTTAGAAAAACAGCATTTGTAATTATGTTACCAGCACCAGTTATCTTGAAAACAGCCAGAAATAGAAAAAATCTGACAGACACAAAAATGTTCAGAATGATGAGATCAACATAATGTCTACTTCCTATAGGAGTTATTGCCCTTACTCAATGAATTTTTCCAATTTTTATTTATTGCTCATCTCAAAAACTATAATAGATAAAACTGTCAGATGACTCTTTATTGAAGTTATTGCCCTTTACTGAGGATTTTTTTCCAATTTTTATGCTGTATTTTGATGTATGAATGTTAACTGAGTACATGCATTTTGTTTTAGGGCCTCACTGAAAATTAGACTAGTTCTAATTGAGTTACCCTCTTTAAATAAAGAATTTATTATTATAACTATTATAAACTTTAAATAGCAAAAATGATTAGCAAGACATGATCTGCAAATAAGCCAGAATATTGCTATTGGAATTATTGCCTTTAATAATAATTTTGGCCATATTTTTTTTTGCTTTTTTTGTCCATTATCTGAAAAACTGTAAATGATAAATAGAAACTTTAAAAAGGGAAAAAGGATCAGCAGGATAAGATCTACAAATACGTCAACATTGTCAGTTAAATAATAATAGAGTTATTCCCTGTTAAAGTTGTTTTTTTACAAAAAAGTGGCCATTGTTTACGGTTCAGGTGAGCAACACAGGTTCTTTAAAGAGCCTCTAGTTTATAAATTGTCTCTATTTTCGATAGGCATTTTGTTCTTATATAGATATAGAAAGATGTGGTGTGAGTGCCAATGAGACAACTCTCCATCCAAATAACAATTTATAAAAGTAAACCATTATAGGTCAATGTACGGCCTTCAACACGGAGTCTTGCTAACATATATATTTAATTGGTGACCAAAATAAGATTCAAGAATTTTGGTTGGAGAGGAATGTCCCTTTAAAAAAAATTGTGAAGAACCGCACATTCATTTTGAAAATGCAATTGGTAACTATTTTTCCCCCTAGATGTTGATTAGTAAAGGGTTTTGATAAATTTGTCCCAGAAAATCTTAAAATGATAATTGTTTGGAGATGATCAATAGCTGCTTTTAGGTTTCCCATCTTTTTTTATGGGTTCTATTCATTTTCATGCTAAAAGATTGTGAATCATTTTTCCTCAAATTTTAGCTACCCATTTAAAGTCTAAAGTTTTTCATCGATCATACTTATTGCCATGGCAACAACATTTATTGGTAAAATTGTAGAGAGCAAAATAAAGACCTAGTTTTGGGTGACAGAGAGGGAAATTGAGATATTAGCATATAAATGAACAAGATCTTCATGTTGTTTGAGGGTGGACGTTAATTTTAATCAATATCTTTACTGTGTGCTAATATTCATTTAATTCCGAAATGAAAGCTTGGTTAATGTGCTGGTGGCATGATATGGGTTTATGGTACATATCCTTTGCAATATGGGATTTTGATGTAGAAAGATTGAGGAGTGTTAAAAAAAGACAATTCATTATGGCTTTTGGAAATTGAAAATGATTTCAAATTATACACAGGTCATTATAGAGAACAGTGTTGTCCTTGTGTGTCATTTGTAAAATTTAAAGTCTGTTTTCATATATTTATATATATATATATAAACATGATAAGTGTAAAGCATTGTAATCTGTAGTTGATTTTGCTTTGCTTTGTACAAATATAGAGAACAACAAGGTTTATAAGTTTGGGATAATAAGGAATTATTTATAAAGAATTGACAGCTTTCTGGAAAACAAGGTGAAAATCTATATGGGAAAAAAGTTAGAAAGGATATCATTTTGGGCTTTACTTGTTTACATGAAGAACTAATTGGTAAGGGTATAAATTCTATCATGCCAAAAATATTTAATTTTTTTGGGCAGAAAGCCTGTCTGGTAAAAGCAAAATACATAAGTGTCATTATAATGTAACTACTTCCAAGTATGAATTAAAGAAGGTAGTCCTGAAGAAAGTTGGGATCTACTATAGAACCCCTATAATTTTTTTTTAAATATTTGATGCTTGCAGCATTGTGATTTGATGAATAACATGTAATGTATACATGTGATTGTGATTATAAAGATATACACTTTTTACAATTATAAAATTGGGTTCAAGTACATTTTAATGGGTTCTTAGACGGTAATTGTTGCATATGAAAGGTTCTAAATGGTGTTAGTTTTATTATTTTTACAAAAATGTATATTATTGGGGTAATGCAGGAAATCTCCTGCCCAATGTTTTGAATTGGACTCAAAAAAAGGTTCAACAAATTTTGGTTTTAATAAGAGGGGTGCTAACATTTAATATAGGGTTATTCCTGCAAGCATGGGTGTTCAGTAGACTTAAGTGTTAGCAATCGTACAGATTGTTATTTGTTTAGTATGGCTTTACGAATATGTTTGTATTTAATTTATAAAATACAATACATTTCTTATTTTATTGAATAATTATAGTCCCCACCTGACATTAAAACAAGTAATATTTAGGTATATGTATTCACTGGTATTTTCCTATTTTAATGACAAGTTTCTGTCATTTACAAGGAAATGAAATTACAATTAGATTTTAATTGTTCTACCTGTAACGAATTTTTGCCGCAGGACATGAAGTGAATGTCGTTTGTTATCGCTCTTTGGAACACAAATTCCTTGGATTATTTTTGTCATTAAGTCATAAACTTGTCTAATATTGTCAGAACAATACATCATTTTAGTATTCTATATTGGGGTGAAAGGGTGTTAAAGATGAAAGGGGTACATGGAAGGAGTAATATTTGTTCAACAAAACTAAGCAGAAAGGTAGAATTAAAGATGCATCGAAAGCTGTGGTCATCTTAAAAACATCTGCTTTAGAATTAAATTGTAGTGGCATCTAAAAATATATGGTCTTTCTAATCCCAAAAACCAAAAATTTATAAAACTAGTGTATTAAAGGGTTTTGTAAATGATTAACATTTATTAAATAGAATGTTAAAGTTACATCCTCAATAAAATTGAACGTGGAATTGTGGGTTTTGATCGTTCTGCCTTTCAAGTCTTGTGTATTGCATCTTTATGCAATACTGAAGAAATACATCAAAAAGTAAACACATTTAGTGCATCCTTTTTGTTGAGCCTGCCACATTTATGTCACGAAAGCAATACATAGCGATCCTAGATTGAATCAGCAGCAGCGGCGGCGTCAACATTTAGTTTTAGTCTGTGGTTTAGACATTAAAAACTTTGACATTAAAAACTTATACATTAAAAACTTTGACATTAAATACTTAGACATTAAAAACTTAGACATTAAAAACTTTGTCAAACCTTCATGGAATTTTAGGAAATTTTGACAGATATTAATTACTAAAAGACAGTATCCAGAGCAAAATTTTGAAAAAATTTGTTTTTATTTTTCCGTATTTTACTGATAAATGGATTTTTTTTTTTTACAGTTAACAAGTAGATACAGTCTGGGGTTAAAGTTTGTTACATATTAATTTATTTGTCAAACCTTCATAAAATTTTATGAAACTTTGGCAGAAGCTTTTTTTTATTAAGAGATAATATCTGAAGCAAACTTTTGAAAATATATTTTCATTTTCAGTATTTTTCTGATAGATGGACTTAGTTTTTTTCAGTGAACATTTAGACAAGTCTTGGATTAAATTTTTTTGACATGATAAATTTGTAGACCATCATGGATTGTTATTAAACTTGAGCAGAAACTAATTTTCAAGACCAAGAAATAGCATCTTATAAAAAAAGTTTAAATTTTTTTTAAAATTCTGTATTTTACTGGTAAATGGACTCAATTTTTTAAGTCAACATTACACTGACAACAGCAAACGTAGGCGAGACACAGGGGTCCGCGAAACCCCTTATGATTTTTTTATTACCTTAACTTAGCATATCATATAAAATTGATAATGGAAATGGGGAATGTGTCAAAGAGACAACAACCTGACCAAAGTGCAGAAGTATGCATATATCCAGTCAATTATATGTTTGTTGTGGTTTATGATCATTAGTATTGGTCACAAATGTATTTGTATGCTTATATATGACAATTATGACTTTTACTATTTACCCGGTAATTATCAGTCAATATGGTGAATGTACAAATGTAAATATTTTGAGGCTTTTTTTTACACTGATATTAAAAATGTTCCAGATTTCAATGCAATGGTTTATATATTAAAATTACCATTAAATACCATGATGAAATAATCACACTAAGTTTTTTGGTGTTGTTTTTTTTTTTTTTTGGGAGGGGATATGGAGTAAAAATGTTTGTCTGTTCATCCTTTCCTGTGAAGCAAACTTTTTGAGTCCAACAAACTTGGTACAATTACATATGATTTTTAACTCTTCAGCTCTAAGAATTTAGTATGTCTGGAATTTTTGCCCCTGACTTTATTCAGAAAGAACTTTATCTGCATTAACATGTCTATCATTACTGTAAAAATATAATAGATATTTGGTTCTAACAAAAGGTGGAAGCAGGGGGTATTTGTCCTGTCAATCAACAGTTACAGTGAGAGTAATATGACACATATTTTATCTTACCCCTATTGTAACAGTACTTTCATCATGTCAAAAGAATTTTCCTTTCAGCCAATGATTCATTTATAACTGGGTATTGATATATGTGTTAGCTATTAGTTACCAATTACTTGCACCCATTGACTCTGTATCTCACCTTGTCAAACATTTTATATCTTGGGTATCCACGGTTTTGTCAGAGAGCTAATAGGGTATGCATAAATTACATTCTAATCACCAACATCTTAAAAACAGCCTTTTATCAAAATCCATTTATAGCTTTCATCTGATACAGAAACTTATAAATATTAGTTACGATAAATTGTTACTGGGTAGGTCGCATAGGAGAAATTTCACTTCTCCAGGGTATGCATATTAAATGATATTATAATTTCAGTTTATTTCTTGAACAATAACCATATACCTTGCACTCGTGACCTAGAGTCATTGTTCATTTCTTGTGGTTGGTTACGGGTAGGTATCTGGCGTAGGAAGTATGTGGACCTGAGGGTAGGTGGTCTATCATCTGACATCTGTTTTATTGGATATCATTATTTTCTGGTTGTTTTCATTTACATTTTTATGCTACATCTTTCAAAAGCCTTGCAGCTTAAAATGTATTATGATTTTTTTGCCCCAATGAATTATATCTTGCTCAGTTACATTTTGTGAAGATAATTCATTCTTGTTGAAATCTTGTTTAAACATAACCTGATGAAATAGACCCTACTTTGTAGAGTTGATCTCAGATTTACTTTGCTCTTGAACAGGAAGTTTCTGGACATCACAAATAGGGCACTGAATCATAAGGCTGGGATTCTTACACTTGACACTGGGACTTATCAGAGTCTTGTAGGTTCTGGTTACAGGAAATTGGGGAAATTCTTCAAATTCTTCAAAATTTTAAAATGTCTTTGTGGACTCGTTGCATTAAAACAGTTTTAGAATTCCTAGATATGTCACAAATAGAATGTCATTTAAAACATTTAAAACGAATAAATCTGGTTGAATTTAATCATGTTAAATACTCAACAAAATTCTTGGAGAACAGCATTAGCCAATTATAAATACCCTTGAACTTTTTGGCATAATACATGCAATAGAAATACTGCTCTTCATTATTTTAGAAGCAAACTGTATTTCAAAACATAAACAATTCTCATACCATTTTTTCTTGAAACCCTTTGTATTCATCATTATTTTAACATGATATATAAACAAAATATTTGTTTAGTAAAATGACTACTGCAATGAATTATTTGTGATTGGTTTATTTTTTGTTGTTTCCCTATTGAGATTTAAATAAAACAAAATATATTTCCTCGCTTAAATTGGTATGGATCAGAATAAGAAAGACGAAAAAGGATTTAGAAATCTGTCGTGATGATTGTAGTTCACCATCTGCCACTGTGTTGATTGTAGTGGCTAAGTCGTCTGTCATGATGATTGTATACGTAGTTCGCCAATGGCCATTATGTTGATAGTACTGGCTAAGTCGTCTGTCATGATGATTGTAGTTCACCATCCTCCCACTAAGTTGATAGTAGTGGCTTAGAAATCTGTCATGATGATTGTAGTTCACCATCTTCCCACTATGTTGGTAGTAGTGGCTTAGAAATCTGTCATGATGATTATAGTTCACCATCTTCCCACTAAGTTGATAGTAGTGGCTAAGAAATCTGTCAAGATGATTATAGTTCACCATCCTCCCACTAAGTTGATAGTAGTGGCTTAGAAATCTGTCAAGATGATTATAGTTCACCATCCTCCCACTAAGTTGGTAGTAGTGGCTAAGAAATCTGTCATGATGATTGTAGTTCACCCACCATCTTCCCACTAAGTTGACAGTAGTGGCTAAGAAATCTGTCATGATGATTATAGTTCACCATCTCCCACTATGTTGGTAGTAGTGGCTAAGAAATCTGTCATGATGATTGTAGTTCACCCACCATCTTCCCACTAAGTTGACAGTAGTGGCTAAGAAATCTGTCATGATGATTGTAGTTCACCATCTCCCACTACATGAAATAGTTGAACAGCATATAAAAAAGCAGTTTACATACATTATATTGAAACATCCTATTTATTCCACCATTATTCAAATTAGCATTGCTGCCACCATGACATATAGTTGAAAGAATACAATTGCCATGATACAATAGAGGCAAATCCTTATCCGAGGGGCTGAAGGACCTTTTTAGGGACGGTGGGATTTGGCCTTTATTTTTGCAGGAATTCAGGATTAGGCCTGTATTTTTGCAGGAATTTGGAATTTAACCAGCAGGGTTCTCGCTAAGGATTTCTGAAGGCGAGTCCAGGGACTCGTCATTTTTAGCCATGATGAGTCCAACAGCAAGAAGAAAATATTTTATTGCAATATAATGTAATATTTTAGTCTCCATTTCCAAATAGAGCAATGAAATGACATTAAATTCAGATCACTTTTAAACTTTTGCTATAAAATGATGATATTTGTGTTTAACTGTGTTTCAGTTTATACAAAATATTTCAATCTTGATGCATCTGTGGACTCACCAGTTTTAAAAAAGGTGAGTCCAGACAGATTTTGATGAGTCCAGGACTCATGGACTCGCCTTAATGAGAACCCTGATTACCATATGGGGACTCGGGAAATAATGATTATTTTTTTCCGTATCCGGGAAAGAATGCTTTATTTTGTTCTGGAATTTGAGATGACACCCCTCTTACCACACATCTTAATCCATTATCTTGGTGTTATTTTGGATGAGGATAGGCTTCAAGATTACATTTATCAACTTGACTTTAATTATCTCCCTTTCATTATCTGACAAAAAAAGAAAGTAAGGAATTATATGTGACAACATATAGGGGATAAAAAAGAAAACGAAATGGAGAACTTATTCTGGTTAAGCTCAATATGAGTTTGTCATATCTATAAAAAAAAATTTGCTAAGTGAAAACATTATTTTGTTTAGGAGAATCGACTTAAATCTCATTGTATAGCAATACATGTTACCTTGGTGGCTGAGTGGTCAAAGTAGTTCAACTTCTGTATCACTATCCTGTCAACACTCAGGTTAGTTTTCCTGCTGAAGGCTAGAGGTTTACTTTTGGCACTCTGTCTTCATCCATCAATAAACACTGACCACAGCAAGTTAGCCAATAGTGCTGAAAGTTGTGTAAAACACCCAACAATCAATCAATCCTAAACATGTTACCAATTGACATGGTTTTAAATTTACATTGATTTTTTCCATCACTTGTCTCTTTCATACATATGTTGCTTTGTAGTTCATTTGCATATCAGATCATAGAACATATGTACATAAAACTAAAAAATGAACGAAAGAATCGAATGTCTGCAGGTTGCACAGAATATGAAAAAAAGGAGATGTGTTTGGTATACATCTAAGAGCAACCCAACAACAAAAATAACTAAAATACATCTAGAAGGACAGTCTTCCACAATAAATAGGAGTCTATATGACAAGCTCTTAATAATCCAGAGTCTATGAAACAGTAATGAACATGATTAATTATGATTTGAATAAATAGAAATGTAAGATGGGAATAAATCCTTAAAGAACCAAAATTGAAGGTGCACAACTTCAATATGTGTACAAACTGTGAAGTTTCAAGGATCGGTATTGAAAATTTCAAGTCTGGAAGAATGGGGAAAAATTCCTCACTTTTGTGCAAACTTAAATATGTTTACATTCTGCCTATAAAGTGTTAAGGATCTTAATTGAAAACTGTAAGAGATATGTTGACTACACAAAATTTGTACACCGTCCCTTGTAAATTTTGCTGAAAAATTAATAAGTTCCCAAATCTAGAAAAATCAGAAAAAATATCCTCAAACAAGTCCACAAAGGCAGGTGTGTGTGTGACTGACTGTGTGTGAATTATTTTAAGGTGACAGTAGTTTACTGATGTTTAATTCTCACTATTATAAAATTAGGAAGACAAATCAAATTAACATGAAAACACAGGAACAAATAACAATTCAGAGAACTTTTCTAACGTCAAATGTACTTTCTATTGTAGGTGTGATTCTGTTGTGATCTGTTATCATGAATAAAAAGAAATGTTGGGTATACATCAATGAGACAGAATCCATAAAGACATTTGTATAACAAAATGTATACATGTACTAAAGTGGTTTGAAAAATATCCTATCTTAAACATGATTTGTTATAAATACAATAATTTACAATGTGTCATATTTATAAAAATCTAAACTAAAGGTGTTTTTAGGCCATCAGGGCATTTTATCTATGATTAATGTTTGCAGGAATTTTTGTTCTTTTAAAACCATTTGCCACAAGAAAAATATTGATTAAGAAGAGTGCTCCTAAATTAAAAAAAGCTTTTCAATAGAAAATCCTTTCTGCTATAAATTTCTGACAAGCAGGAGTGATTTGTTATTGGGAATTGTTATAGCGAAGCAACCTCATTGATCAACCACTTTGGTAATATTGTCTATAATTACCTTAAAATGTTTACCCCAAAGGAAGAATTCCTCAGTGCAGGTATCAATAGAATGTGCTATTGATTTTTGCCATCCACTTGAAGCTGTCCAACTTCTTGTCTGTGCAAATTAGCCTGCATTCATTTTATATCATCAGAAAAAAATTGTGTGATAATTTCATGCTATATTAAATGTCAATATACTTTCGCATTCTCTTGGATTTGGGTTTTGTAGTTTAAATTTATTTATGTTGCTTTTCTTAACATCCAGTGGAAAATATTTGAAGCATATAATTAGAATGAGAGTTTTATACTGTATATAGGTTCTTAAAGTCTGAAATGTTTGCGTACTTTGAAAAGTGACAGATAATTTTGAATTCCACTGAAAAACAATAGGACTTCATGTACGGTAAGAAACCTGACTATAACAAGTTAGCTCAGGACCTCATAGAAAAGTTAAAATAGATTGTGTTCTTTAAAGTGTAAATAGAATGGCATTCTTCCATCATTTGCCTAGAATTCAACACCCCATTCATTTTTAAATCCCCCTGACTTGCCCAAACTATAGATGTATATACCCATCTGTTTATACATCTGTGCCCAAACTGACACTCTCTGTGCAGAGTTCTTGCTTCCAGAATGGGAAAAATCCAGGTTAACTTATTTCTATACCCCAGGTAGCTTTATAATATACTGCTCAAATTTTATTGCTGTAGATTATTCTAAAAATCATTTATATCTGTTTACCTCTTGGTGTTAAAAAGTACATATATATATTTATAAGTTGTTATTTCTTTCATTCAGATATATAAACAGATATAAAAATTAAAACAAAACATAATTACCTGAAATTAAAAAAAAAAAAAACTCAAAAAGTTTAAGTGTTTGTAGGATTTCTTTTTCTGAAAATATTTTAAATTTAACAAAGAAGTTGAAATCTTTTAGAAATTCTGAAAGGAATAATTTAATTACATGATTGTCTATATATGTTAAACATTTTTCACCATTTTTGGTGCTTTACATATATGTTAAACTTTTGGAAGGCTGCTGATCTTTTTATGTCTGTCACTTTTAATAAGTTATTGATGTAGCCATTGGGAGTGTGAAACTCCCCTTTAGCATCAAAGAAATCAGGGATCATCAGAAGTCATCTATATAATTATAGTATTCACTATTGTCACTTGTGATTTGTTTGTTTTACCAGAATTTAAAGACTGACTGACTTCCTAGTCAAATTACATGTATTTCTGTGAGTGTCTAAAGCCTCTTTGTTTATACTACTCAGACCCATCTGAAATTCCTTTTGGAATCTTATAAACAGTGTTTTCAGTTAGCTATACTCTTAGGGTAAAATCAATAAATCAATAGAAATGTATATATTCACATACTGAAGCATTGGTTGTTTTGTCCATCTACAATTTGAATCTCCATTGGAAGATTCCTTTGGACCCCTTTGATTGTTACCTTGCCTGTATTTGGATAATTATACACCCCCCTTTTTGTGCTGATTTTGTGTTTGATTGAAGAATTGTTTGTTTTATTTTTAGGACCTGATATCAAGAGTCCAGCAGTTAGAATCTCATGTCAAACAATTGAGGAATGTCGTGTTGAAGAACCAAGGGGACAGCAAACATTGTCGAAAACAGAAACAAAAAGAATTTGATTTTAAAAAGTATGATATCTTGCTTATATCATTTTACACTCCTAAAAACTATATGTATATATATATAATAGCTACTTGGCAGACTTCAACCTAACATGCACTTTTTTTCTGATTTTGATCTTTTGGGGCTTATATTTCCAAAACATGGAATATCAACGTGCTTTTATATATTTTATATATTACTGTAAAATTCAGAGTTTATTGTGATGTTTTTATTTTTAGATGGTCTTGAGTTCAAATAGAATGCAGTGATAGACTTTTTTTTTTTATGAACCTTTTGCACTGGTGACAGGTCTGCAAACAGATTCACAGTTAAACTTTAATTCTAATATGACGTTCTTCAAACCCTGTGAATAGACCAATCCTTGGTCAAATCAGTATAAATTCAAGCGCCATGAATTATTTCTTAATTAGACCACAAACTTTTTTTATAAAAAATTTCATGCAAATAAATTTACCCTTATGAAAGTATATTAGTTTTATGAAGTCTAGTCAGTAGATTAGAGGTTCAGTTCATTGTAAAACTGAGGCAAACTACCAGTTTTCCATGGAAAGTGCTTGTTCTATGGTAGACAGAAGCTCAAACCATTCTGCTATGTACTCTGTGATATTTCTTGCTTGTTCAAATTGACACTTTGTAATTTATTTGGTCACACGATGTGTGCCTGATGGGGATTATTTCAAAGTCATATAATTTCCGTATGGAAATCATGTCATATGTATTTTACCCTTGAAGTTGTCGTCTGGCGTATAAAATTTATATCCTGGTATCTATGATAAGTTTATTTACAACAACTAGGTCAATGCCACTGCTGGTGGAGGTTTCCTCCCTGATGGTATTACCAGCCCAGTAGTCAGCACTTCTGTGTTGACATGAAATATCATTGATATGGTCATAATTATAAGTTAACTGTTTACAAAACTTTGAATTTTTCAAAATACTAAGGATTTTCAACCCAGAAATAGATTTGCTTAGATTGTATGTATATGGCAAAACCATTCTAAATTTTGGGTCCTCAATGCTTTTCAACTTCTAACTTTATATGACTCTTTTCACTTTTTTGATTTAAGCATCACTGATGAGTCTTTTGTAGATAAAACATGCGTCTGGCATACAACATTTTAAATCTTGTTATTTATGATGAGTTTATTGTTGCATCCTGAATAATGTAGTTGTTGTATTTGAAATGATCACTGGTTTACTATAGTGTTAATCTTTTGTCATTAAAGGAACAACATCAAACATGTTTCCCTAAAGATTTGATTGGGAAATTTATTATTGATGTACGGGAGTGGACATATTTTGCCTTTATGTGTATATATACCAGATATATTACTCTATGAACTTTTTGTGTCAATATTATAAGTTAACTGTATTAACCAACTTTTCATTATAGGTTCAACACCAGGCATGTTGCCCTAAAGATCTTATATCTAGGTTGGGACTATCATGGGTTTGCTGTACAGGAAGACACAGATAAAACCATAGAATTAGCTTTGTTTGATGCCCTTATCAAAACAAAACTAATTGAATCAAGGTATTATAAAGCACTGATTGAGTAGCGTACAATATATAGATACGGCCACACCAAATTAATGTCTTGATTGTCTGAATCGCCACTCAGAATTTTCCTATTTCATGACATCTTTTTTAATTCTCTCGGAAACTTTTTCCCCCCATAGGTTTCTGGATGTTAGAGTTACATGCTAACTGTTATTTTATACAAGTTTGCCCTGCGGAGCCAAAAAATTTCTGGCTCCTGCAAATTCATAGAAATTTTTTTAAGCCCCCGCCGTAGCAGAGGGGGCATTAAGTTTTACCCTTGTCCATCTGTTAGTCCGTCGGTACGTCCTGAAATTGGTTTCCACTCTAACTTAAGTTTGCCTCAACCAAATGTTATGAAACTTGTACACAATGCTTATTACCACAAAACAGAGATCAAGTTTGAATTTGGGTGATGTCACTTTTTCATTTCTAGAGTTATTTTAATTTTGCTTGCTGCCTCTCTATTTTCATCTTATAAATCTGACAAACAATTATTTTTTTTGTAGTGGCCAAAATACAGATTGATAAAATTAGGTATTAAACATCAGAAAGATATCAATTAAGCAAGTCACTTTGACATGAAAAAATATAAACACCCAGAGATATAAATGACAAATTAGGATTAAAAAGTATGACAATGATGGGCAACATTATTCAATTTTTTCAGAAATGTTGACTATATTCTTTTAAAAAAGTACAAATTTTGTCAACCCCAATTAAAATAGAAACACAAAAAAAAAAAAAAAAGAGTTCAAGCTAATGGGAGGTTGTGATACTTTTGTGATATATCATTATGTTGAAGAGCACTATTGAGGGGATACTCCACTACAACTATTTGGTGTTTACACAGAAAACTATCTCCAGTGCAAGGAGAGGGATAAAAAGTACATGGATAACAAATATGTTACCATATCCAAATTTATCACAAGACAAAAAATAAAGCTCATTGCCATCTTCAATTGCCTCTTTTTGCTCTGTAAATTTAGATCATTTAAAGTAAAATCTTATAAATCTTAATCTTATGAAAACGAAATTAAATTTGTTCTTTATCTTTTCAGGGAAATATCAAATTACCACAGATGTGGACGAACAGATAAAGGTGTTAGCGCATTCAGTCAGGTATTGTAGAAAAAGGGAGATAAATAGATTTTTGAATTGTATGTTAAATGATCGGAAATAACAAAACTCAGCAAACATTCAAATTGAAAGCACAGAAAAAAGATCTTAATATTTTTATGTCATATTACTGATGAGAATAACATTTCATACCTGTGGTACGATTTATAGACAAGTAGAAGTATATACTTCATCATATAATAACATTGTCTTTTATGAACACCATATCTACAAAGAAATCTAACAAATGCTTTCATAAAATTACCAATGTTGTTCAAAGTAAAATTATGAAACAACAGGCATTTTCTGTCCTCTATTTTTATTTTGCTTTGAAGGGATTCTGTCTTGCTTTTGCTTTAGTTTTCAGTGTTGTATTTATTTTATCTTTCTACACTCTACTGTTTCTTCTGGTCTTGTTATACTTTATCATGAAAAAGATTGTCTTAATTTCAGGGACAAAGCCTTTTGATTTTGAGGTCAAAGCTTAAGGTCACAGTTTCAAAAATATCCAGGGTCAGGATCATCCCTGCTTTTTTTTTCAAAAAAGGGGGGGGGGTGCAAAAAGGGGTGTCTGTATATATTGAGCAACAATTTCATCAGATATTGGTTTCTAGGTGGAAACTATTATTTTTCAGGAATATTACAAGCATGTGGCCCAAAAGGTTTAGCCAGAGTCTGGGGAACTAATGCCCAATTTTTATACGACCGCAAAAAAATTTGTCGTATATTGGTATCACGTTGTCGTCCGAAGACATCTGGTTTTCACACAATAACTTTAATTTAAGTGAATAGAAATCTATGAAATTTAAACACAAGGTTTATGACCACAGAAGGAAGGTTGGGATTGATTTTGGGGGTTATAACAGTTAAGGAATTAGGGGCCAAAAAGGGGCCCAAATAAGCATTTTTCTAGTTTCCAGACAATAACTTTTGGAATGGTGTATGGATCTCTCTGAAATTATATCACAAGTTTCCATACCACAAAAGGATCATAAAATTGGCTTTGGGGGGTTATGGCTCCAACCATTTAGGAATATGGGGCAAAAATGGGGAAAAACAAGGGTGTCCTGGTTAATGGACAATTACTTAAGAACAAAACATAATTTAAAAGCAGTGTAAGGGAAGTAATTCTAACACAACATTTTGAATTACCTCCTTACACTGCTTTTAAATTATGTATAAAGAAATGTTGTATTGTCTTGAGGTGATTAGCTGTCAATTTATTTTTAGAAGTTACTATTTTAAAAATGCCTATGAAGGTAATTTAATTTCAGCCATGATTATGTATGTCATTTTCTATTTTAAGACTTTAATGATGTATTATTATGGTTGCAAACTCCATTGGAAATTTGAATTGAGATTATGACAATATCTTGAGGGAAAGAATTTTTTTTTGGAAAAAGGGGTGGGGGACAGTTTGTTCTCAAGATTTCAGAAATTTAAAAGAGAATTTCTTCGAATATTATTATTTTTTTTGAAAAAAAAAGGGGGGGGGGTCAATTCGCAACAACATAGTTTATTGCAAAAAAATGAATATAAATTCAAATCACATGACCAATTCAAGTTCTTTGACTACAGTTATTCTGTGTCAGAAACCTATTATGTGTTAAATATTTAATTACAATCCAAATTCAGACCTGTATCAAGTGCGAATATTGTGTCCATTTTTGCCCTAACTGTTTAGGAGTGGACCTCTGCGGTTGTATCCAGCTGCGCTCGACGAATCCACATTTATTTGTTCAAAGATTACTATAACTTTTTAATTTTCAGGAGGTATGGGGACTGTCCATCAATGTATGGTTATAGGATGTTGAAAGTTGTGATTTTTATGTTGACACCATTTTTTTAATTTCTTAATTGAGTTAATCCTGAGAGTCTTTTTTCGTAGGTGATATCAATAGATCTAAGAACCAATTTATTGGAGGGACTAGGAGTTAAAGTCAGAGAAGATGGTACAGCTAACGACCGACCAGGGGACAAAACCATAGAGATTAAATATGTCCACATTCTCAATAAAGTACTACCTCAAGAGATCAGAGTCTTGGCCTGGACTCCAGTCAACACAGACTTTAGTGCTAGGTTAATATGCACATATTGTTATCAAACCATTAACTACCTTCTGTCATAGAAATAATGAGGGCTGGGGTGAAACTTTACCTAATTTGGCCCTCAAGAAAAATTTGCGGTCGTATATTGGTATCACATCGTCGTCGTCCGAAGACATTTGGTTTCCGGACAATAACTTTAGAATTAGTAAATAGAAATCTATGAAATTTAAACATAAGGTTTATAACCATAAAGGGAAGGTTGGGATTGATTTTGGGGGTTATGGTCCCAACAGTTTAGGAATTAGGGGCCAAATAAGCATTTTTCTAGTTTCATGACAATAACTTGTGGAACGGTGTATGGATCTCTCTGAAATTATACCACAAGTTTCCATACCACAAAGGGATGGTTAGGATTGGCTTTGGGAGGTTAAGGCTCAAACCGTTTAGGAATTAGGGGCAAAAAAGTGAGAAAAAACAAGGGTGTCCTGGTTAATGAACAATTACTTAAGTACAATGTGTTTGAATTACCTCCCTTACACTGCTTTTAAATTTTGTATAAAGAAATGTATTGTCTTGAGGTGATTAGCTGTCAATTTATTTTTAGAAGTTACTATTTTAAAAATGCTGATGAAGGTAATTTAATTTTAGCCATGATTATGTATGCCATTTTCTATTTTAAGACTTTAATGATGTATTTAAATGGGTTATTATGGTTGCAAACTCCATTGGAAATTTGAATTGAGATTATGACCATATCTTGAGGGAAAGAATTTTTTTTTTTTTTGGGGAAAGGAGGGGGAGGTTAAAAAAAAAGGGGGGGATCAAAAAGAAAATTTCTTCAAATATTTTTTTTTTGTCAAAAAAAAAAGTGGGGGGGGGGTAAAAAAAAATTTTTTTTTGGGGGGGAGGGAGGAGGAGGGTCAATTCGCAACAGCATAGTTTATTGCACAAAAGCAAAAAAATGAATATAAATTCAAATCATATAACCAATTCTAAGTTCTTTGACTACAGTTATTCTGTGTCAGAAACCTATTATGTGTCAAATATTGAATTACAATCCAAATTCAGACCTGAACTAGCGCGAATATTTTGTCCATTTTTGCCCCAACTGTTCAGGGTTGGACCTCTACGGTCGTATCCAGCTGCCCTCGTCGAAGCAATTTATTGTATTCTTTTGTAATATTTTTAGCACAGAATTTCTGCACACTCTCACCGTATGTGTTTGGGATTTACACATTCTATTCCTATTTCCAGTTAATGACGAATGTTTTTGTGATTTTGGCTTATTTTAAAACTTGTGAAGTGTTCTAGAATCATTTACAAATATTTAAAACTTCTACTTGATGATGGAAAATAGGTTTTTCCATGAAAAATACACCAAATGATTGCAAAAGTCTTAAAATTACCTTAGTTTCACTAGATGTAATCAACAAATGAGAAAAAGTTTTGTTCCTGAGTTCCCTTGGCGAAAAAAGGGTGTGCGGACTATTTACCAATGATGATTAAAAATGGCGGATTATGGTTTTTAATTTGTTTTTTCAACTCCTACAATCTTAACTCGGATTCCATAAACATCACAGAAAGGTTGCAAACATGTTGAAGTTCTGCATCTTGCGAAAGAGAGCAGGGCGTCTTAAAAAGGGCACAGGGCGTCAGTTGGGAAAGGCAGTCCCCATGAAAATGATCAAGCTGGAACACTGTTTCAGCACATAGGATAACATTGGAAGAAAGCATCGTCAAAACACAAATACTTTCACATCCCACAGTAAATAACAATACTGAACACTAAAGCTACTGCAATAAAGATTGAATGAATTAAATTTGGTATAAATATCAATGAGACAACAACTGCAGAACACAATGATAATGAAAAATACTTTGTACTAAGTCTCTTAATACATGAAACAGCAACTGTAGATTATCTGAGTTTATGATTTTACCTCTAAGAATCTTTAAATAGCTCTTTATAATTGGCATTTTACAATAAGAATTGGTTTACAAAGGAATATTTTTTTATGTTATGTAAAAGTATATATGTTTTATTTGCAGATTTGATTGTAAAAAGAGAACATATAAATATTTTTTTCCAAAGGGCAACTTAAATCTACAGGTAAGATTTACAAACTGATACATTTTAAACAGGACATAAAGGTTCATTAATTTTACAGGAGTTTGTGAAATTTTATTACTGTGTACAAAGTATAGTCTAAAATTGTTAAAAAAAAAACCAGTTTAGTAAACAGATAAGGAATGTTATACCACCTATTCATTAGAAAGATCAGTAAAACTTCATAAAATCGATACTAGAGATAATTTCCAATACAACAATGTACTTGCTAATAAGCAAGACAAGACCATCTGTGGTTTGACCTGGCTGGACCTTGAACCTACAACTTCCCAAACAGGAGACAGGCAATTGGACCAATCTACATAGTTCATATTAAAATGAGTCTCAATTGTAAGAACATAGAAAAGTTTTTTTTAACTCAAGAGATGGATTGATGTCTATTTTACTTAAGACCTTGTGCATGGCAAAATTAGTCAACTTTTGAAGAATCTACAGTAATGGCACTACTGAATATCTGCCCTGTGATTCTGATGACTATATCTTTAATGGGAAATAGTGTGTATTTTATGTATCCTTATTATAATTATCAAGGTGAATGTTTGAAAAGACTGGGATGTTTTGTGCAGAGCTTGCATCAGACAAGGGAAAACATTTTGAAAACTATCCTTTTTATACGTCTGTCATCGACAGAATATATTATAGAATTCTTAGTCTGTACTTCTGTCCATATGTCAACATAAGGTTTGATAACTCAAATTTGCTTCAGAGTTACGAGACTTCAGCTGTCAGATTTAAAGCAATTTTTTCCAATATTGCACAATTACAAGAGTAATCTTCAGTGATATTTGGTATTCAGTTGTATTAGCATGTGTCAACAAATTGATACACTTTTCCTGAGGAATAGAATAAAAATTGAAAACGGGGAATGTGTCAAAGAGACAACAACCAAAGAGCAGAAAACAGCCCAAGTCATCCAATGGGTCTTCAACGCAGCGAGAAAATCATGAACCTGTAAGTGTGCTCCAACTGGCCCCTAAAAGAACATTACATTTGTCAAAAATACTATTGGTTTTGACTTTTTTTCTGATGGATAGATGGATGGCTGTTTAATTCCAGCAACAAATTATATGCATGGTCAGGATGAGAACATGTTGGTGCTATTTGAATATGAACCCTGTTTTGTACTAGACCTACAGCTGAGTTGGATTTTTAATTTTTACAAGTTAATAGTCCACAGGAAGACATGACACTATACCTGTACACATTATTCTGACTACGAAGTGATCAGTCTAAGCTCTTACTCCTTCATGTAGTGTGATTTGCAGAGAAGCAGCAAATACCTAATTAACAGTCTCTGGTTTTAGCAAGCTGAGTTTCGAACACACTACATCCTGCACTTGAGGCAAACACACTACCACGAGACCTCTGAACTTGTTCTTGTCTCTAATGGTATTATTAATGTTTTTAGTAAGCATATCTTTAAAGTATATTATTTACCAAAGATATTCATCACATAGATATTAAGTACTTTATCATGTTTATTGTCATGCGAATTATCCATACACACAAAATTGAATAAAACTATTATTATGTAACAGATAATGTCTGAAGCAGCTGACAAACTGGTTGGTGAACATGACTTTAGAAATTTCTGTAAGATGGATGTTGGTAATGGTGTTGTGAATTTTATGAGAAGAATTGTGAAAGCCGACATTGCTGTCCTTGATGAAAGGTAATTCTGTACTATAATGAAAAGTCACATATGTAAAAGGTGAGAACTTTGTCAGGGCTCACACTATAGGGATAAGTGACTCATCAGGGCTCACACTACTGCAGAATTGTTGGGACAAGGGATATTCATCAGGGTTGACACTACTGCAGAATGTAGGGACAAGCGACTTTCATCAGGGTTTACACTACTGCATAATTGTAGGGACAAGTGACTCATCAGGGCTCACACTACTGCAGAATTGTAGGGACAAGGGATATTCATCAGGGTTCACACTACTGCATAATCGTAGGGACAAGCGACATTCATCAGGCTTTACACTACTGCATAATCGTAGGGACAAGAGACATTCATCAGGGTTTACACTATTGCATAATTGTAGGGACAAGCGACATTCATCAGGGTTCACACTACTGCAGAATCTTAGGGACAAGTGACATTCATCAGGGTTCACACTACTGCATAATCGTAGGGACAAGTGACATTCATCAGGGTTTACACTACTGCATAATCGTAGGGACAAGTGACTTCCCTGACAAAAAGGTGCTTGTTCACTTAAAATGCTGCAATATCTGTTTGTAACATTCTGCTATTTTTCTATTTACAAAATTGATGATGAAGATGACTGTTGTAAATTTCTTGCTTCTTTAATACACTTTAATTTGATGGTTGAGATAAGTTATAGTAGAGAAGGCTACTTCTTCACCCAAGTTATAATCACCAACTAATGTGAGCCTTGTACATATTTGTTAAAAGCAATCCCAGAATGAAGAGTCAAAATTGTGTGCATTATTAGCAAAATTCCCTTTTGAAAATATATGAGTCTTTTACACTTTTTGTTCATGTTTCAAGGTAATCTCTGTATATTCACTTCTCTTAGTATATCTAATTATTATTGGAAAGGTACAACAATGGGGATAGAAGTAGCATATACCAATGGAATGAATAATAGGATACAACCAAGGTGTCAATGTAATAGTGCATTTACATGTATATTTTCATAATTTATTATTATGCATGAATTAATATCGTAAGGTTAGTGGGTCAATTCAAACCACTGATTGAAAAAATAGCCACCTGGTATCTACAAAGGGAGAAAAGTTTGTGCCTTCAAAGTTGGATCAATGCACATTGCTTTTAAACCAATTGCATTTCCCTTATTTTAACAAAGTCTTTATATTATCTGTTAAAAAAATGAATTCTTATTATAGTATAGAAATATAGAATATTACATTTTTATTTTTTTTCAACTGTTGTGTAACTGTTCCAATAAATTTGTATCATATTGTAGTGATACTGAGTACCAGATGTGTGAGTTAACCATTACAGGCTTAGCATTCCTTTGGCACCAGATCAGGTGTATTGTGACAGTCCTGTTCCTGGTCGGACAGGGAAATGAAAAACCACAGGTAACTTTATCATTCCTTTTGCCCCACATCAGGAAAATTATTTGTAATCCTTTTCCAGGTAATGAAACACAACAAATTTTCTTTTTATGACAGAAAATGGCAGATAAACAAGTTAATCATTTTAGACTTAGTAATCCTTATGAATTCCTTAAGAAACATTCTACATAACCTGGACATTTGAGTCTTGGAACAATTTTTAAAGCAATTGCTTTAATGCTATGGCGTATAGCCATTTTTGTGACCCAGATCAAGCCAAAGTTTTTGAGCAGATTCCTTGTCTGTTATTCTAAAAATCCTATGTATGTTTTCTATAATTGAAAATGATTACCTGTATTTCTCGGAAATTTATAAGTTTTGTGTTTTATATTCTGAAGTTTTAAAAATCATATAAATATTCAACTGAAAGAGGGTTTCTGATTGTCATAATTAAACCCAAATAATTTTATAATGTTTCGTCATGTCTCTGGTTTTGTGTAATGCGTGATCAGCGTGTTTTCATTGGATAGTTTTAATATAGACTTTACTAGCCTTGACCAGAGACAATATATATGTCTGTGCCTTGACCATGCAGAAAATCGTCAAGCGTATTTATGATGACTTCATGAAACTTTAAACTGAAAATATCTTTATTTAAAAATCTGTTGTTATATTTTTTTTATGTAATTATGTCAAAAGTAATGAAAGGGGTAAAGCGTGAGCCAGTTCACAGGTTAATCGACAGTTTCATGAAAATTTCGGAAGCCGGTCTTTGAATGAATGATTCTTATTCTAAATAAAAACTATAGTTCGGTAGAACACTAGCGTAACGGAAGTTGAAATCATCAACTGAATGGTCAAATTTAAACCAATTATGATAATTAAAATTATAATAAAAGCAATAAAGAAAATAAAGTCAGGTGGATTGTCACGTAAATTATTGCCCAGTGATAAACACTCTACTAGGGGAAAATCTATTATGATTTTTTTGGCAGTTATACGTTTCCGCAAATATATTTGCCTCCACCGTAAGCCTGGAAAACGAGTCGTCCCCCTGGGAAATGTAAAACATTGTAAATAGGACTTTCTGCTGGATAAGTCTTTAATTGATATTAAATTAAAACCTCCTTACTTCTTACTAGATAAGACTCCTGTCAGGTTTAATTCTTTTACATGTGGATGAAAGATAAAAGTAACAAAAACATTAACTTGGCAGCAATTGCTTTAACAGCCTTTAGGCTTTGATTAAAAATTAAAATAGTATTCTATCAGTGTGGTATACTTGTAGAAGGAATTGATTGGAAATCACTTCAAGCTATGTATTGATATCAAAGTTTATTTCCACACAATATTTTCAAAATATTTGTACAAAGGGAGACAATTCACAGTTATTGAGAAATATATCCTAAGGAAGACTGTAATTGTTCTTTCTCAAAATTTGACATTACATGTTGATCATACTTCATTTAAATGACAAAATTCTGGTCTTCAAACATAAAAAAAAAACTTTTTTATGATTTATATCTTTTCATACTATAAAAAAGAGCTTCTAAGCTTCTATGCTTTGAAAAATACATTTGTTAAGAAATCATTTCTATGTATGCATATGCTGCTTTTTGTGATCAAGTAAGATTTGTTGGTTCACAGCATGGAGACTTTGATTTTATGTGTTAGTAGGTCAGTCAGATCATTTGGTATAGAAATGCAAACATTTAGTTTTATCTGTATAAAGTAAATAGCAGAAAAAATATTTAGGCCAGACAGCAGATCTGGCTTTTGATATATAATCATTAATGTGTATTGTAAGAAATTCAAGAAGATATCATTAAAACTAGAATGTAAATTGGGATCAATATGGACGAGTATAACCAATTTCCTTACTTTTTTTTAAAAAACCTGCCCCTTTTGGTGACATTTGCCGGTCACTCTACTCTGCACTATTGAAGGTTTTGGCAAGCAAGGTTTGCATTTTGTCAACATTAGTGTAGGTATATGTCAAAACCCAAAAATATCATCCTTCACAAACTTTGTCTGAAATTTTTATTGATGGATTTAAAGAAATTATAACTTTTCTCTTTGCTCAACATTGTTACAGACCTCAGGTGCCTTAAATATTGTGATGTGTAAAACATGTGATATATTTTTTATATTGACATGACTTGACTCACTTGACACAAACAAGAATAGTGTGAAAATGCAAGTAGACTTGTTTTCTTTTCTAGATTATAGATGAGTTACTAGACATAGATAAACATCCAAGGAAACCTCAGTACACAATGGCATCAGAACTTCCATTGAATTTGTTTGATTGTGAATTTTCTGATGATATAGAATGGATCTATGAAGCTGGTAAAGTATTGTTAAGTTCTTTTCGCCTCCCTTTCAGTATTGAATAAATTTCTTGTTTATTAAATTCCAGATAAATGAAACTCTTTCAAACCGTCATTAAATTATTCACTTAAGGATGTACAGAACACCTAAGAGAGTTGACACTCTTTAAAAGTCGGCTGAACATTTTAATCAAATACTATTAGTAAAGAGAAATCAAGCTTCTCAATGATCAAAATTAGTGGTTGTCAAACTGCTAAAGATCCAATGAAATAATTCCTGTAAATTGTGTGGTTCAAATTTCTTGAAATTTTTATATTTTGTCAACAGGTCAAGTAAATATTTTGTCAATATTTTATGAAAATTAAAATCTATTTTAGTCAAAGTGTTGGGTACCCCTTAAATAGATGTGTATACAGTAGTATTTTAGATATTTTAATGCCCTGCCTAAGATAGTAGGGGGTGTTATGTTTTCTGGTCTGAGAGTCTGTTTGTCCTGCCATCTGTTAGTTGGTTCTGCTATAGGTAAAAGTTTTTGGTTAAGATAGATTACCATGAAGGTGTGGTCACATCAACTTGAAACTTAGTAGGCTTGTTCATGATGTGAATTGTGTGCAAAATTACAGTTTTGACCCTGATTACAAGGTTAAATGAACATCGAAATGTGATAGTGGGAAATAAGTACATTTTCAAGTTCAAGTTTTTGTTTGAGGTTGCTTACTATGAAGTTCTGGTAACCCCAACTTGAAACTTAGTACACATGTTAATTGTTAGGATTAAGCCCAGATTTCAAGGTTCACTGAACATGGGTATAAGATAATGCAAGTGGGGCATATGGACACATTTCCTTGTTTGTATTTATATTTTTCAAAAATACATTAACAACATTGAATAAAGTGTGATTTATACACCTATGAAATAATATCCAGTCAGTGTTCCTACACTTTAAAAAGAATTGAATTTTATTTCAGACTGGCACGAAGAGAATATAAGGCACCTACAACAAATGTGGGCACAGCATGCTGTCAGGTTTGTATAGTTTGTACAACTGTAGTTGTTAGTTGAATTGTTACTCTTCAAAGGCAGTGTTGTTATTCATTAATTAGTACTTTTTAAGGATGCAAGATGAATCTATTTAAAGAACTGCCCTGAATAAAACATGAATTTATTTATTGCTAAGAATGAAATCTAAATTTAGAAGTATTAAGGTTTTAACAAAAAAATAACCTTTTAAGATAAAACATGTATTTATTTATTCTGAAGAGTAAACCCAGAATAAACTATGTAAATTTTCAGAACAGACCATGAATTTATTTTTCAGAACTGCAATGTTGAAAAGAATGCTAGTAGAGATGGACACTGCCAAAGTAGAAACAGGTATCAACTTCATTTTCTACACTGTCAAATATTTTAATGGTTTTGTTTGTATATTATTCAGAGATGTCGTCTGTTAAAATCCAGTTAATAAAATAAAAAAAAATGAACCAGTTTCCTGTATTTGATGCATTTTCTTGATTTATGTTGATTAGGAACAAAGTGGTAGGCAGTTATTTTGAACATGGTTGCCTCATTAAGATTTCTGTACAATGATTGGTGACATGAAAGCTTAATAAACAAATCTATTACAACTGGATGTTTAAACGTTATGCAAATTGTTAACACCACAGACCCTGTATAGAAATCCCTATGTCTTGTAATCTGCAGCTTTCGTCAAAGGTGAGACTTTCATTTATAACCTGACCCATATTTTTGTTACATGCAAAGAAATACAAAAATTAACTTGCAATCTCCATGTATATATCTTTCCGTATGTCTTTTTCTATACAATGTGTGCAATTGAATGAAAATTAAACAAATTTGAGGTAAGGATTACTCTATTCATCATTTTGCAATGCAATTTTACTTATTTATAAATCTTAAAAAATATACATCTCACCAACCGAAAAAAGTATTATGTGTGATATATATTCTACAACTTCATACAAGTAACAAATAAGGAAACAGAAACTGGAATCCTTGTTTTTCTCTGTCTTTAAGTGGTTCGTACTGGATGTACTGGATATTAGATACTATGGAGTCGTAACATTTTTTGCCAGTATGGTTTGATAGTGATATTGGTGTCTCTCTGGAATGTAGATTCTCTGACTTTACATTATTGTGTTATATCAGACCATTCAATATAATGTTTTTAAAATTGTTTATTCTATTTGCAGATAGTGATATTGCCCCTTGGGTTGACCTAAGTCCTCCACTGTATTCCCAATCTGATTGGATAGTACCAGGAAAGGTCAAAGTTT
The DNA here is from genome assembly GCA_017311375.1 of Mytilus coruscus. Taxonomy (NCBI): domain Eukaryota; kingdom Metazoa; phylum Mollusca; class Bivalvia; order Mytilida; family Mytilidae; genus Mytilus; species Mytilus coruscus. The sequence continues at coordinate 9,816,946 of CM029607.1, read as the reverse complement.
ATAAACCATTGTTAGAAAGACAGAAATGTGGTAAGATACAATATCTTGGACATGATACTACAATCTTTATTACCCTTTATTGTGAATAATTGTTAAAAAAGAATTTCTCTTTCAAACTGAGATGCTTCAAAATGGTTGTAATTACTGTTCCATTAGGGACACCCATTCTGTTGCTCATGACAAGTTAAATTCTGGTGAAAAGATATAAGAAAGGAGGACAGGATTGTGGCTATAACAAATCGGACAAATACATGGTCATTTGTGATAAGAACTTTTATTGACAAGAGTAGACAGACTTTTGTTAACACTAGGCGAAGTTTAAAAAACGAGACTTAGGCCTGCTGTTTCCTTTGGCAGCTGCAATTATTTGTTAAGTTTGAGATTAGGTCAGTTTATGGGGAGCCACTCATGGTACGCCAGTGATATTTGGTATGTAGTTGTAGTAGCATTGGCACATTTAATTTTCATGGAATAGTATTGGCCCTACCCCTCAGGGGTCAATCTATTGATTTTGAAAATTAGCATAGTTAACATGTCAAAGTTTGCGTTTAGGTCAATTTGATGGAAACCACTAATGGTAGGTCAAAAATATATTTGATATGTAGTTGTATTTGTATTATCACATCTAACCTTCGTAGAGATTATATGGCCCTGCTCCTGTAGTCATGGCTCATTTACTTTGAAATTTTTGCTTATTTTACATGTTAATGTTTGTGATTAGGTCAGTTTTTAGCTCACCTTGCCCAGAGCTTTTCTCATCACTTGGCGTCCGTCGTCCGCGTCGTCGTCGTTAACTTTTACAAAAATCTTCTTCTCTGAAATTACTGGGCCAAATTAAACCAAACTTGGCCTAAATCATCCTTAGGGTATTTAGTGTAAAAAAATGTATCTGATGACCCTGGCTATCAACCAAGATGGCTGCCATGGCTAAAAATAGAACATGGGGGTAAAATGCTGTTTTTGGCTTGTATAATTTTGAATTTTGTAATAGATAGAGATAAACTGTAATTAGCCAAATTGTTCAGCAAAGTAAGATCTACAATTACTTCAACGTGACCAAAATTGTCAATTGACCCCATAAGGAGTTATAGCCCTTAAAGTCAATTTTTCACAATTTTTCGTAAATTTTTGTAATCTTTACAAAAATCTTCTCCTCTGAAACTATTGGGCCAAATTAAACCAAACTTGTCCTAAATCATCCTTAGGGTATCTAGTTTATAAAAAATGTATCCGATGACCCCGCCCATCAACCAAGATGGCTGCCATGGCTAAAAATAGAACATGGGGGTAAAATGCAGTTTTTGGCTTATATCCCTGAAACTAAAGCATTTAGAGCAAATGTGTCGTGGGTAAAAATGTTCATCAGGTCAAGATCTATCTGCCCTGAATTTTTCAGACGCATCAGACAACCTGTTGTTGGGTTGCTGCCCCTGAATTGGGTAAAATGCAGTTTTTGGCTTATATCTCTGAAACTAAAGCATTTAGAGCAAATCTGTCACGGGCATAAATGTTTATCAGTCCTGAAATTTTCAGACGCATTGGACAACCCGTTGTTGGGTTGCTGCCCCTGAATTGGTAATTTTAAGGAACTTTTGCAGTTTTTGGTTATCTGAAATATTATTATAGATAGAGATAAACTGTTCACAGCAATAATGTTCAGCAAAGTACCATCTACAAATAAGTTTATATGACCAAAATTGTCAATTGACCCCATAAGGAGTTATTGCCCTTTATAGTCAATTTTTCGTAAATATTTGTAATTTTTTACAATTCTCCACTTAATCTACTGGGCCAAATAGAATTTAACTTAGCAACAATTTTCAATAGGGTATCTTAATTGAAAAATGTATCCGATGACCCGATCATCCAACCAACATGGCCGGCATGGCTAAAAATAGAACATAGGAGGTTACTATAGTATTCTTAGGGAAAATTGTAAAAAAAACAATTTCAAATGGTCACAACTTGAAAACTAATTTTAAATAATGATAAGGGGTCTTCAGTAACTATTGTAAGACTACAATGGGATGAGCTGCTTTTAATTTAACTACTGGACCAAATTAAACCAAACTTGGCCTCAATCATTATTAGGGTATCTAATACTATTAATTATGATTTTAACCTTATTTTACATGATTTCCAAAACAACAGTCAATACAGGTGAGCGACACAGGCTCTTGAGAGCCTCTAGTTTTAGTATGCACTGGTATTAAAATTGAGAATGGAAATGGGGAATGTGTCAAAGAGAGAACAACCCGACTAAAGAGCAGAAAACAGCCCGAGGCCACCAATGGGTCTTCAACACAGCAAGAAAATCTAGCACCTGGAGGCGGGCTTCAGCTGGCTCCTAAACAAAAATGTGTACTAGTTCAGTGAAAATGGATTAGCATTGGCATATCTAATTTCCACGGAGATTATTTGACCTTGAACTTTCAGTCTTTGTTCATTTACTTTTGATGTTTTGCATAGGTTACATGTTATATTATTGTGATTAGGTCAAGTTAATTGGGATTATAATATATAGTACCTAATATTATTGACTTACCATCAGTGGTTCCTCTCAAACTGACCTAATCACAAACTTTAATCATGTAAACTGTGCTAAAGTTTCATAGTCAATAGACCATGACTGAGGTGGGCCAACCCAAATAATCTCCGTGGATATTAGATATGTCCATGCTACTTCCACATTTGCATTTTACTATCAAATTAACATACAGGCAAGACATATGTAGTGTTTTATATAAAGCAATTTAGCATGGCGCGACGCCAAGCCCTTTTTTTGGACGCCATGCCCTTTTTCTTCGAAAAATTTGACGCCATGTGCCTTGTAGCGTTATCTAGTTCAAGATCTGGTTGCGGTATTGGGTTTTTTGCTGATCGAAGGGCGACAAGCATCGACTAAGTTGGTTGCATGTATTTCATGAAGACAAATTTATCACTTCCACGAGACTAGAGAGCATACATGATTAAATCATTTAGTTTCGGAAAAATAAGTGTGTTACTTCATTAGAACGTGATGAAAGTTGCCTAAAGTAAATTTGTAATCCATTAATTGCATTGAAAATGTCCAAATTGTGTGCCAAACATCGTTTATTTTTGTTTATTTTCTTCGTCCGCCATTAAAATATTTGTACAAAGAAGGGAACTGAGTAGGAAACCGGACCAGCTATGAACAAAATCCTGATTCTTACGATAATGACTATGGACGCATGAATAGCACAGCTGACGGTAAAATATTGATCCAAAAAACAAAAAGTGCACATTCCACAGGCATGAACAGACTTTTGGTTAGATCAACTTGATTAAGGTATATAGTTCCATGTAGATCCATTGTTTCAATTTATTAATAAAAGTTGCTCAACTCTGAGACTATTATACTAATATCATTATAGTACCAGCTTAACTTTGTATATATCTTTTTTAATGAGAAAAACTGAAAAAGTGTAACTGACTAGTTTATTTATGTGCCCTATTTGGTACAGTCAACGTGCAAAGTGCCCTTTTGGCAAAAAAATTACTTTGCCCTTTTTAAGTTCTAGATAAAACACTAATATGTCTGTGTCAACTGTTGATTCATGAAATGAAATTGAACTGTTTGCAAGCGTTGAAATTTGAAGTTATGTGAATAAAGATAAGCCATGGACACAATATCCAACTCTGTGAAAAGAGTTAAGGTTGCAGTCTTGTAATTGAGTGCTCCATAGGCTTACATGCAAAACGGCTGATCTTTGAAAATTTTTTAAAATAAAATGCTACTTAGAAAAAAATTTCATGTACTAATCATGTATGTAGTAATGTGAAATTGTGATTTAATGCAACAAAAAAAAAGTGCCTCATGCCACAAAGAATAAAAAGTTATGAAACCATGAAGTCAAAACTACTTTTTTCTACTTTCCGTTTTCTGTTTTTACTAGTCTGCACCACTTCCAGTAAACATGATATCCTTCCACTTTCCTGGTTTGATATCACCAAAAAAAAAGACCTTAATAGATGTTTCAATTCAGCATAAAATTTAAATCAAACAGAAAAAATTGAATTCAGAAAAAAATTCAGAAAAAAAATGGACCATTTTATTTAACTTCTGTTTTGACATGCACCGGATACTGGAGTTGTAATACAAGAATGGTACCTATAAGTAACTTAAAGAAGGATACAATTTTAATATTTGTTTAAGGGGAAATAACTGAAGCTAATTTTAATACAAGTCCTGATGTCCCCTGATATATTATAATTCATAATTTCAATAAAAAGAGTCCTACAGGATACAGAATATTAATTACTATAATGTGAATTTGATAGTTTACCAAGTTTTTGTCTCGCCTTGACGGAGTCAAAAAGCAAGACATAGGTATGCTGTTTTCGGCGGCGACGGCGGCGTCAACAATGTATTAGTTTGTGATTAGGTCTAGTTCATGGTGAACCACTAGTGGTAGGTCTATGATATTTGGTATGCAGTTGTATTAGCATTGGCACATCTCATTACCATAGAGATTATTTGGACCCACCCCCTCAGTCAAGGTCTATTGACTTTGAAACTTTTCATAGTTTACATGTATTAGTTTGTGATTAAGTCAATTTATGGGGAACCACTAGTGGTAGGTCAATGATATTTGGTATGCAGTTGTATAAGCATTGGCATATCTCATTTCCATGGAGATTATTTGGCTCCGCCCCCTTAGTCATGGTCTATAGACTTTGAAAATTTTGGTAAGTTAACATGTATTAGTTTGTGATTAGGTCAGTTCAAGGGGAACCATTAGTGGTAGGCCAATGTTAATTGGTGTTCAGTTGTATAAGCATTAGCACATCTCATTTCCATGGAGAATATTTGGCCCCGCCCCTTAGTCATGGTCTATTTACTTTGAAACTTTTGCTTAGTTTACATGTACTAGTTTGTGATTAGATCAGTTTAAGATGAACTGCTAATGTTAAGTCAATGATATTTGGTATGCAAATTTATTGGCATTTGCAAGTATTGTTTCCATGGAGATTATATAGCCCCACCCCTGATCATGGTTCATTGACTTTGAAACTTTTACATAGTTTACAAGTTAATGTTTGTGTTTAGGTTTGTTTAAATGGAACGACTTTTAATAAGTCAATGGTATTTGGTATGCAGTTGTATTAGCATTCCATGGAGTTGTTTAGCCATGTACCTTCAGTCATGGTTCATCGACTTTGAATATTTGCATAACTTACATGTTAAAGTATTGCTATTTTAATTTCAACATTTGCATTATCAAAATTACAAAAAGGCGAGACATATCTCTGTGATAACAGTTTATTTTATAAATTAGATAGTATTGTAAGTAAAATCTTGGGTTTATTTATAAATTTCGAAAACATTTTGATAAAAAGAGACCTTTTTTTAAAACTAAGGTAAGTTACATTTACCAGTTTTTGGTGGGTTTGTGTTGCTTAGTCTTTAGTTTTCTATGTTGTGTCATCTGTACTATTATTTGTCTGTTTGTCTTTTCATTTTTGGCCATGGCGTTGTCAGTTTGTTTTGGATCTATGAGTTTGACTGTGTCTCTGGTATCTTTCGTCCCTCTTTTACTAGGCAATTCAACCTCAACAGGTTTATAATCAGAACAAAATCAGTATTTGATGAATTGAAGAGTCTTTCCATTAAATATTGAGTATTTTTGATGGTTACCTTGCAACTGTTGTAGTGACATCATAATTAGTCCTAACGGCAGATTACTATATTGACAAACAATTTTTTCAAATATGTTAAAAGTATATGAATCATATTAATCAAAAGAAATCCCCAACAAGTAGGTTCTCAAAGGATCAATAATGGCCCTAGAATCCCAACAAATAGGTTCATGAAGGATAATATTGGCCCTAGGATTAGATGAATTTTAATTTCAGTTATAATTGTAAACATGAAAAAAATGTGGCCAAATGGTGGGAATAGACCTTAAAATGCTTATAAACAGGAAATATGGTTATAATCTTTGTAAAATATGCTTTTAAAGCTATCAAATTTATTTAAAACAATCATTAGATAGAAAAAAATGTATATTTAAATTTGCATTTTTTAGGACTTGAATATTGTTTTTTTTTTTTTTATAGATATGATACATTTTCAGGGCCAAAATAAAGTCTTTCTTATTCAAAAACTTTAATAGATTTAACAATAACTTTTAAACAGTGAAAATGATCACCAATACAAGACATACAAAAATGCCTCTAAATAAGATCTTCTAAAAAGCAAACGTACCCCTGATGGCTAAAGGGAAAAAATAAATATCAAAATGCAATATTTTTTACCAGGTTAGCGATTCAGTCTCTTGGGAGCCTCTTGTTTTTATCAAAAAAAAAAAAACTTTTACTGTTCTGATAGAAAAATTGCAATGTTTTTTATTTACAGAAAGTTTGGAAGACAGAATAGATCATTTTGCAAAGAGGCGGAAAATTATGTCTGCAACAGAATCAACAGCAGAGACTACATGATGCGATGTCAAAGAGATAGTTGTAAAAATATGTGCATGTCTTACCAAACAAATGCAAGGTCATATGGTTTCATTTAACAATGAAAAATGATTAGTAATTTGAGGCATCAAATTTGAAAATATCTGTCTCAGTCTTCATGGAAATATAACAGAAAAAGACAAAAAATAAAAACTTAATAATAGTATAGATATGGAATCAAGATTTCATATTTGATTCATAGGCAGCAAGAAGAGTTAAAGAGAAGTCATTTGTCACCAAAGCAATACACCTATTTGATGTGTTACTGTGTAAACTGTTGCCATAGTAACTTTTTATGCTAGTCAATTATTAGCTGCATTTTGGTGCAGAATTATATTGTATAAGGGTGCTAGAGATTGCATTTCTATTTTTAACTTTATGTTTTGTTTTACAATATTTTAATTAATGCTGCATAATTTTGCGGAGAGAACATTAAGTGCTATTTTCAGTGGAGCAATACTTTGCATTGTTCATATTTATATATTTTGTATATAATGTTAATTGTGGGAAAAGGAAATACTCAGCTTGTGTTTTCCATGTTCTGCTGTTGTAACCTAGATGCATTTTTGTCTTACCTTGACGGAGTCAAAAAGCGAGATATAGGTATGCTGTTTCCAGCGGCGGCGGCAGCGTCAACATTGTATTAGTTTGTGATTAGGTCTGTTTATGGTGAACCACTAGTGATAGGTCAATGATATTTGGTATGCAATTGTATTAGCATTAGCACATCTCATTTCCATGCAGAATATTTGGCCCCGCCCCCTCAGTCATGGTCTAATTACTTTGAAACTTTGCTTAATTTACATGTATTAGTATGTGATTAGGTCAGTTTAAGATGAACCACTAATAATGATATTTGGTATGCATTTGCAAGTTTCATTTCCATGGAGATTATATAGCCCCATCCCCTCATCATGGTTCATTGACTTTTTCATAGTTTACAAGTTAATGTTTGTGTTTAGGTTTGTTTAAAGGGAACGACTTATGAAAAGTCAGTGGTATTTGGTATGCAGTTGTATTAGCATTGGCACATCTCATTTCCATGGAGATTGTTTAGCCCTGTACCTTCAGTCAAGGTTCATACACTTTGAATATTTGCATAATTTACATGTTGAAGTGTTGCCATTTTAATTTCAACATTTGCATTATCAAAATAACAAATAGGCGAGACATATCTCTGTGTTAACAGTTTATTAAGATATTGAGTAGATAATGATTTTAGCACAGTTGCCAATCCTTAATTATACATTTCCAGGAGTACCACAATAGATATCATTTTTTTCTGTTTTCCATTTTATATGTGCTTACAAAGGGAACCGTATTAAAGCATACTCTCTGCATGTTTGTCCCTGTAGCATACACTTTTTATGCCCCCTGCCATAGGTGACATCATGGTGCATTAAGTGTATCCCTTTACCATCCGTCCCATTTTTGTTGCAAAGCTTGAGCGGGGCATTCTTGTCCTCAGACATTCTTTTATTTGTTATTGTTTTATAAACTGCCCATGATTATTTTGGACATTTATTTCTTCCATGAGCTTAGGGTGATACCACCATTGTGTTTCCCAGAGTTCTCGAAAAGTGGTGGTCCGAGGGATTTGACCACCAAAATTTTGTAAGGACCAACACAAATTTGGTATTTTGCAATTGAAATATTAGTGGGGATCAGTAGATTTTCTTCAAGGACCACCAGAGGAAAAAAGATTTCGAGAACTGAAAGTTTCCCCTGTTATTGTTTGTTAAATTGGGATATTTCAAAATGTTCATAACTTTAGTTGAGAAATTATTAAATAGGACACTGTATGTTTCAAACATATTTTATAAACATATTTTATAGGAAGACTGAAAAAAAGGAGAGAAAAGTGCTGTAAAACACCCAAGAAATATGTTTTCTACTCGGAAAAATTTAAAGAAGAAAATGCTTGGTTAATTTCCTACAACTGTATAGTTCAAAGGGATAACAGAATCTGACGTACTATGTTTTGTTGGTGAACACCTTTAGACATTATTCTGATTATATTTTTATCCCCCCGCCGTAGTGGAGGGAGCATTAAGTTTTATCCTTGTCCCTCTGTACGTCTGTATGTACGTCCCAAAGTTGGTTTCTGTTCTCTAACTTTAGTTTGCCTCAACCAAATGTTTTGAAACTTATACACAATGCTTATTACCACAAAACACAGATCAAGTGTGCATTTTGGTGGTGTCACTTTTACCGTTCTAGAGTTATGCCCCTTTACAAATGGAAAAATTGCTGAAGTTTTCATTTCCGTTCTCTAACTTAATTTAGCCTCAACCAAATGTTATGAAACTTTTACACAATGCTTATTACCACAAAATACAGATCAAGTTTGAATTTTGGTGGTGTCACTTTTACTGTTCTAGAGTTATCTGCCTTTACAAATGGAAAAATTGCTGAATTTTTCGTTTCCGTTCTCTAACTTAATTAGCCTCAACCAAATTTTATGAAACTTATACACAATACTTATTACCACAAAACTCAGATCAAGTACAAATTTGGGTAACATCGCTTTTAACGTTCTTCAGTTATGTCCCTTTATAGGGGCATCATCTGTGTCCCATGGACACATTCCCCATTTATTTTTCTTGCACTGTATTTTAGTTTCATAAGGTGTGAATAAGATATTTTCTGTATGATATCAACAGTAAATAAACTTTTGATACTCTGCTCAACCAAACCCTTTTCTGTGTATCCATGTTTCTTTGTTATTACTTCTCATTTGTAACCAAAACGAAATTGACCAACTTGTTTATTACATCCTCTGAAGCTTCAATCAGTCTTGAGTTATTTCCCTCTCTGTTTTTCTGAGGTCTTTGGTCAATTAAAAGGAATTTGATGTCAAGGTCATGCTCATAATTTAAGACTTTTACTTGTTGTTTCTACTGCTCAGAAACAGATATCAACAAAATTTCTAATTTAAATTACAATCTTCATGTAAGTTGCTACATATTGTAACTCCAATGCATTCTGGTTGAAATGACATCTGATAGTTTAAGCCACTGGAATAATTGAAGTAAACTGTATAGTGATATAACTCATAAACAATAGATAGGAGAGTCCCAGGGTCTTTATATTTATGACCCTTGCTTGATAACCTTGAATTTGAGGTCAAGGTCAAAGATTAATTGATTGATGTTCAAGATCTATACCTTTACAGATTAAAGCTACTTCTCTGAAACTAAGAAAAATAAAGAGAGAGATGGAGCTAAATGTTTGGGACATTAAGGCAAAGATTTAAAACATGGAAGTTAAAAGCAATCTGATAAAATTTACATGAGTTATTATTGCTCCTAAAATATTTGAGTTAACAATATACTGATGATAATTTAAAATTGGTATACTGATAAGGAGACATGTGAGATTGAAAATAGTTAACCAGTTTAAACTGGAAATGTTTTTTTTGTGCACTTATTTCATGGAAAATATTGCACCATAGAAAGGGTTGGCAACTTGTAACTAGAATTATACTTAATTGAAACTTTGAATCTCTCATTCATTTGCTAGCAAATGACTTAAAGGCTAACTCATAGGATGTCAAAGTAAAAAGATTTATTAATTTCAACCAAAGCATTACATTTAGCCAGTTGGTATTTTGAAATATCAAATCTCACATTTTCAATGTTGAGATTGTAGAAATTAGTTACCATGCATATAAAGTAAAGTTAGATATTGAGAATTATGTATTTATTTACTTGTTTTGTTTATATTCTAAACAATTTTAAATGATGTTTGTTTACTTGGGGATAACATTGTATGTGCCAAATGATATTGTTACATGTTGATATGGAAACAGGTATAGATAGTGTTATGTTATCATAAACTTGGATTTATTGTCAATGTTACTATGGCGTCTAACATTGGAATTTGGTAAGCTCATTTGCAGGTACTTGTGGACTGATCCCAAAATAATTTCATATTGTTTAGCCATAGATATCATGTTGCTGTAGCAAATTTGCCTAAACTGACTTTGTTGCCATAGATAATATTTTATTTAATAAATCATCACCCCTGTTCTTATGAAGCCAAGGTTTTACAAAAAAAAAATATTCAGTCTAGTATATTTTTCTATCTTTCTTATTTCAAATGTTATTTTATCCATTGATCACAATTTTTGTATTTGAAAGGAAAAAATATTTTTGTGCAATTATCAATTTTGCAAAATGTAAATCAATGGGGGAAAATGCATTTTAATATTCAGGTGTTTTGTTAATCCATGAAATCTGCAAATATCTATAAACCAGGAATAAAAGTAATATGATTAAATGACTAAAGTCTTCTACAGATTTAAACAGTTTTTATACGACCGCAAAAATTAGAAATTATTTGGTCGTATATTGGTATCACGTTGTGGTCGTCGTCCTCAGCGTCGTTTGAAGACATGGTTTCCGGATAATAACTTTAGTATAAGTAAATAGAAATCAATAGAATTTTAACACATGGTTTATAACCACAAAAGGAAGGTTGGAATTGATTTTTGGGGTTATGGTCCCAAAGGTTTAGGAATTAGGGGCCAAAAAAGGGGCCCAAATAAGCATTTTTGCAGTTTCCAGACAATAACTTGTGTTTTAGTGTATGACTCTCTCTGAAATTATACCACAAGTTTCCATACAACAAAGGAATGGTTATGGGGGGTTATGGCTGAAACCATTTAGCAATTAGGGGCAAAAAAAGGGGAAAAACAAGGGTTTAAATGGTTAAAGGACAATTTAGACAATTTAAAAGCAGTGTAAGGGAGGTAATCCAATCCATTTAAAGAATACTGTTGTATATATGTTTGATTACCTCCCTTACACTGCTTGTAAATTATGTATTAAAAAATGATGATTGTCTTGAGATAATTAGCTGTAAATTTATTTTTAGAAGTTACTATTAATTAATATTAATTTTAAGCATGACATCTGCGGTCGTATCCAGCTGCGATCAGCGAAGCAATTTATTTTTTTTTTGGTCAGTAGATTTTCTAGTTACCTCTTTCCATATATATAGGGGCACTAGTTTACTTACTCAAAAATTTATGATTTATCGTAACTGACTTACATATTTTACAACTAGACAATACAATAGTCAATATGATATTTCCTCATTTAATGAACAACACTTTAAATGACTGCAATTCTGTGAAGGTAAAACTATTGCTTATTTATTGTTCAATATTATTCTTTGATTGAAGGTAACATGATGGTTGAAGAAAATAATGAATTAATTTAAAAACAGGGATTTTTTTTATCTGTTGGGCATTTTATTTTATTTGTACCCTGGTACATTCCGAGCCTCCCAATTTTTAATAATTTTTAAATTGTTTTTAAATTGTTTATGTTATGCTTGTGGTTGATTAATATGGTATTAGACTATATATGTCAAAATCTAGTGGATAGATATTTTCAAAAAATTTGTACATAAGTTGTTTGGAATGGGAAGCTACAGCTTTTTATTCCATTCCATAAAACAGTTTAAACATCATGCATGAGTAAATCATCATCAGCCAAATTCTACATGTACTACATAAGTGTGCTTTAAAACCTATAAAATGAAAAATAAATAACTGTCACCATATAAAAGGAGACAAAACATTTTGCATTATACTTGTTTCTACACTTAAGTTACCAATGAAAGAGGGAAATTAGTCAGTATTGCCTGCAACCAAAATGAATGCAATTGCTGCATTATATCAAAAAGTTCCAATATAATTACCACAGACTATAATACTCGCTATTAATTGTGAGATACTAATTTCATGGGTAGAGGTGAACAACAAATGTTCAGTGAAGTACAAATTTTCTGTAGGCTTGTATTCAGACTTCTCCAAAACTTTAACAAATATCCATGAAAATAAATGGTTTCCTCAATCCTAAAAATTGGTACCCATCACAATGTGTTTTATAAAAGTAAAACCTTTGAAGTTGTTTTTAGACGAACACATGTCCCAGATATTAACTAGAATCTGGAGTGTTTCTGGAATTAACTTAATTGAAAGATGGTCTATAGGTTAAGGATGAGCTTATAATTCTGTATATTAGATCACACAAGTGATATGAAATGTTGAAGTTAACAGCGTAAGATTTGTGAATTGTTTTGAAAGTTATAAAGTATTTTTTAAACCATGACATATTTTGTGCCAATTCAATGTTTATAATGATGCCATAAAAAGACTTGTAGAGAAAACTTAAACTTAGGATAAATGTTTGAATCTTTATCTTGTCTTTGTTTAAGATAAGCTTAGAATAGTTATTATGGTATTACTTACTTGTCTTACATATATGTTTAGAATATTTTTATTTTTAAACTTTTAATATTTTTTTTTCTCTATAATACAAGATGGTTCATATAGATTGTTATTTTAAAGGAATAAAAGTTATTTATTGTTTGAGATTCTGGAATGGTAAAAAGATACTCATTTTAATGCATTGGAAAAATGTTCTCATCCTGAAGGGAGAATCACAGATGAGAGGAGTTCCTTTACAAGAAACTCATTTTAATCATCCAAGATACTGAAGAGTATCATGGAGCTCTCAATCTAGATAAAAAATATAATACTTTCAAGCCAACATTATGATACCCCTGCCTTAAATTTGAAAAAGGCCATATTTAATACAATAGGAAGATTTTTTTATGTTTTTTTTTTTTTTCGTTTTGATTAGAATTTTGTTGTGTTTCAAATTGTGGAAGTATTAATATTCAAATGTTTTCAGTAAAAAAAAAAAATTTCGCATGATTGAATTGTTTGTAATCATAGTTTTTCCAGTCTCTTGTTTAGAAATCTTTATTTACCTAAAATCTCCTCTAAAGGAGACAGAAACATCTGGATTGTGGAGGTCTTGAAGGTCAATTGGTATGACAGAGGTCAAGCTTTTTGGTAATATATGTGAATCATGGTCACAACATGGTTGAGATTTCCATATGTGAATTACACAAGTAGTTTTCATTTGCATGAATAAACTAACCACACCTGAAACAAAGTGGGTACATACTGTTTTACCCCAGTGTGGCTGTCTGTCCCAAGAAATTTCTGTCACATTTTTCTCAGGAACTGCAAATCAGAGCTTTCTCAAATTTGTTATATGGCTTTTCTGGATGACGCATTTGCAGATTCATTGATTATCAACTTCCTGTCTCTAGGATACTTTGATATTCAAACACATAATGGCTGTTTATGAAATTTTCATTTCATTTTTCTATAGAACTTCAAATCAGATTTACCAGCTTCCTGAAATTAGCACAAATAAAAGCTTCCTGATTTATCAGACTTCATGTAAACAGGTTTTATCTAGCAATGCTTTCTCTTCAACTTCCTGATTACCTCAAGGCAGGGGTATCATTAATGAGCTCACAGTTCTACTTATTACTGTTTTTCTTTTTATTGGTAGTTAGAAGGTTTAAAGAAACTTACAAAGTATGACTTCAAAAGTCAACACTGTGCAGTAAATTAATCAATTGAGTGTATCTTTTGTTGTTTTGAAATGGTAAAATGTGTTGGTGTGCTGTAATTGTTTTTTGTTTTGTTTTTTTTTTAAATATTTATTTACGGTTACAATAATGTCAAGGGGATAAGAAATATTGCTCATATTAAAAAGAGAAGAGATTGAATTTAATAATTTTGTGTAGAATGTCCAATTTGTATGGGCTAACATGTACACATTTTTAGTGTGATGTGTCCATTTAAAATTTTAAATGTAAAATGTTTAATTTAGACCATATAATTTGTTTATTTAGAACCAAATTTGAAGAGCTGTATTTTAGATATATATTTTTTGTATGAACGTTTTGAAGGAGATTGCTGACCTGGCTTTGTATAATCAATCCTTTATCTGCTTATAGAGTTAGGATTGATTAAACATTAAATACATTTTATACCAAACCATACAAGTGTTAACCAATTTACTTGGATTATAATCAATAGAAGTTCCAGCTTAGGTGATACCATTTGACTTAACTTGACCTAGGCTCCATAAGAGAAGTATTTTGTGTTTCTGCAATCTTTTAAAATGACTATTGATTAAATAGGTGAGCTGTAGTTATCCTGGTAGATCTATTATTGTTAAGACATTGTTATTCTGTAACAATAGAGGTTTTCATGTTTTGTATTGATAACATTGTTTGTTAACAGTTACAACTATTAATGAAATGTTCCCAGCATTATTACTGTTGATGAAATGTTCACAGCATTATAAAATGTCTTCCAAATGCTTATAGAGTATTTCTTCTTCGTTTTTAGCTCACCGGGCCCTTCCCATGTGAGCCTATGCCATCACTTGGCGTCTGTGTCGTCCGTCATCTGTCGTCGTAAACTATTTCAAAAATCTTCTCCTCTGAAACTACTGGGCCAAATACCTTCAAACTTTAACTAAATGTTCCTTAGTAGCCATGGCTAAAAATAGAACATAGGGGTCAAATGCAGTTTTTTGCTTATATCTCAAAAACTAAAGCTTTTAGAGCAATCTGACATGGGGTAAAATTGTTCAATTGGTCAAGATCTATCAGCTCTGAAATTTTCAGACGAATCGAACAACCATTGTTGGGTTGCTGCCACTAAATTGGTAGTTTTAAGGAAATTTTGCAGTTTTTAGCTGACCAGGTGAGCTTATGCCATCACTTGGCGTCCGTCGTCTGCTGTCGTCTGTCGTCGTCGTAAACTATTTCAAAAATCTTCTTCTCTGAAACTACTGGGCCAAATACCTTCAAACTTGAACTAAATGTTCCTTAGGGTATCTAGTTTATAAATTGTATCCGAAGTTTTGATCCATCGACAAACACGGCCGCCATGGCTTAAAATAGAACATAGGGGTCAAATGCAGTTTTTGGCTTATATCTCAAGAACTAAAGCTTTAAGAGCAAATCGTGACATGGGGTAAAATTGTTCAATTGGTCAAGATCTATCAGATCTGAAATTGTTTGGTTGCTACCACCGAATTGGTAGTTTTAACAAAATTTTGCAGTTTTTTGTTATTATTTTGAATATTATTATAGATATATATAAACTGTAAGCAGCAATAATGTTCAGCAAAGTAAGCTCTACAAAAAAGTTAAATATGACCATAATTGTCAATTGACCCCTTAAGGAGTTATTGCCCTTTAAAGACAATTTTACACAATTTGTTCATCAAGTTTGCTAACATTTAAAAATCTTCTCCTCTGAAACTACTGGGCCAAATACCTTCAAACTTCATCTAAATGTTCCTTAGGATATCTAGTTTATAAATTGTATCCGAAGTTTTAATCCATCAACAAACATGGCCGCCATGGCTAAAAATAGAACATAGGGGTCAAATGCAGGTTTTGGCTTATATCTCCAAAACTAAAGCTTTTAGAGCGAATCTGACGTGGGTAAAATTGTTCAATAGGTCATGATCTATCAGCCCTGAAATTTTCAGACAAATTGAACAACCCATTGTTGGGTTGCTGCCACTAAATTGGTAGTTTTGAGGAAATTTTGCAGTTTTTTGTTATTATCTTGAATATTATTATAGATAGATATAAACAGCAATAATGTTCAGCAAAGTAAGATCTACAGAAAAGTTAAATGACCAAATTTGTCAATTGACCCCTTAAGGAGTTATTGCCCTTTAAAGACAATTTTACGAAATGTGTTCATCAAGTTTGCTAACATTTAAAAATCTTCTCTTCTGAAACTATTGTGCCTAATACTTCTTAATTTTGAATGAATGTTCCTTTAGGAATCTAGTTTATGAATTGTATCCGAAATTTGGATTCATCAACAAACATGGCCGCCATGGCTAAAAATAGAACATAGGGTGAAATGCAGTTTTTGGCTTATATCTCAGAAACTAAAGCATTTAGAGCAAATCTGACATGGGGTCAGACTGTTCAAAAGGTCAAGATCTATCAGCCCTGAAATTTTCAGACACACCGAACAACCCATTGTTGGGTTGCTGCCACTAAATTGGTTGTTTTAAGGAAATTTTGCAGTTTTTGGTTATTATCTTGAATATTATTGAAGATAAAGATAAACTGTAAACAGCAAAAATGTTCAGCAAAGTAAGATCTACAGAAAAGTTTAATATGACCAAAATTGTCAATTGACCCCTTAAGGAGTTATTGCCCTTTAAGGACAATTTTACACAAGTTGTTTTATGTTTTTTAACTTTAAAAATCTTCTCAAATGAATCTAGTATAAATTTTGTATTTCATTTCCTTGTACGTCAAGAAACATAGACACTATGGCTAAAATGGAACATATGGGTGAAAAGCAAAAATAATCATTGATGAAAGATTTAAGCAAAAAAAATAACAGGTGAGCGATTCAGGCTCTTTAGAGCCTCTTGTTTAAAAGATCTTAAATCAGTTGAAAGTTGAAACTTGTCAAGTTCCAACACAGAACTTGTTCTGTCAGGTGTTGCATTTTTTTACTTGTACATTAATCATTTTTTTTCACAACAGAGTATCATAGTTTTGAACAGTGCAAGATATTTTTTATAGATAATTTTGTTGCTGGGGCTATCTCTGCTTTTTCCTTTATATAGGATTGATTATACATAGGAGAAATGATTTTAGAAATTTTGCTGTTTCTGAAACAGTGAAATGAATTTTCTGATGCAACAGATATTTATTTGGGTTACTTTTCTCAAGAATGATTTGTTTTTCGAGTTTCGTAATAAACTTGAATATTAACAAGTTCATGAAAGTAGAAGTCTTTGGATTAATTTCTATTTATAAATATGAATGATTTTATAAAAGGTTTGGAACAAGCCTCCACTGTACACACTCTTTAACTCAATCAATTGCAGTAAAAACTAAGTTCCCAGATTTTGAGAAACATCTCTTCTAAATCTTCAATAAAATATAAAGAATTAAGAATTGCCACCATTTCCAAATTGCAGCCAAATGACATTTAAAAACTCATAGTGCTTAGATTGAACACGATATCCTGAACTTATTCCCCATGGAAAATTTATTCATTGGATGCTATTTTTTAAAAATGGCCACCAAAATATGTAAAGAGTAAAGTGCTTATATTTCATTTTTAATATGGCTGTGAATTTTTAGAAAAACGTTACAGATTATAATATAAACTTTCCTAATGTTATCTTCTAATAGAACTAGGATGAAATATGAAAATTTATTTTTTGTTTGCTTTTACAAACTTATCACAATTAAATTTTCCACTAATTGGCTCTGCCAATCTTATGCTGGTGGACATATGCTTTATAGCATATTTTCTAAATTGCTTTGTATGAGTATAAATAAGTATTTTTCATGTGCCTTACACAAAAATGTGCAAGCAGGGTAGTTGACATGTCAGTTTTCACATTTTATTTAGGGAAAATATTAATAGGCAAAACTATCTTTCAGCCAAGATGAAATATTCTATGATAAAATGTGATAAAATGAAATAAAATTCCAAGTCTTTTGAATTTAAGGATTCGTTATATTTATTGCCCCAATATAGCAGTGTCATGCTGATCCTAAGTTAAGCAAGCATTCTTCATCAATCAGATATTTGGCTATAAAATCAGGATGAATATACCTATCATGTACTTTGTAATACTAAACTTCAATTACAAAAAGTAGGAAATGTGATTTCAATAAATTTTGAATAAATGTGTTCAGTATTATATACCTATAACTATTTGTCCACCATTTCTCAGGACATCACAAATGTTCCTGTAAAATTTTGACAACACAAAAGAAATTGACGCCATGATGCAAAAGTTTAAAGTCATTAGTTCAAGTGTCACAAAATCTTGTGTCAAGTGTTGCAGAATTCAAAATAGCTATAAGGTCTTACATTTGTTAGTGACTTAAAAATGAAAAAAAAATAAAAGGTGATTACTGATAACACTTTATGACAATTTAAAAAGTAAATAAACATAAATGAAATTTAATGTTTGTTGTTGTTATTTTTCAAACGAAATTTTTGTCTACAGTGTTTTTTATGCCCTGGGCTGCTGCAGGTTAAGTTTCACCCCTGTTTGTTTGTTGGCTCATACGTCCCAAATTTGGTTTCTGCTCTCTAACTTACTTTGCCTCAACCAAATGCTATGAAACTTGTACACATTGCTCATTACCACCTAACATAGATCAAATTTTGAATTTGGGTGTATTACTTTCACAGTTCTTGATTTGTGTCCTTTTTAGTCCCCTACTGACGAAGTCGAAGGGGGCTTTAGGTTTGCACTCTGTCTGTCTGTCTGTCTGTCCATCTGTCCATCCGTTAGTCCAGCAAATCAGTTTTCCAGACTTTCTTTCTTCATGCTTGAAGATATTGATAGATATTTGGTGTATGGTTTTATCATGACAAGTTACAGGTCAAGTTCGATTTTCATGATTTTAGCTTTTCTCCTTGTTCAGTTAAAGCCCTTTCCCTAGAATTAAATTTTTGATGAAATACTTATTAATTACAAGATTTCTGTTCAAAGGGAAATAACTCATTTTTTTTAAAGATTTGTAAAAGACATTGTATTAAGATAAATGACATTTTGGATTTTTTTCCTTTTCTGTAGTAAATTGTTTGAAGAATTTAGTGGTAGGTTTGTTTGTTATTTTATGTAGCTTACACCATGACAAGTTATAGATCAAGTCAGAATTTCGTTCCATTACAAAGAATTTTTAACTGGTAGGGAACTATGTATTGCCATGCAATACTCACAGAATGCTTGTTAAATGGAAAAAAAATTCAATAGCTTTGCAAGCGGAGGTATCTGTGTCCCATGGACACATTCTTTTTTTATTTATTTTTTAGCTCAAATTGCCTGAAAGATCATGTTGGTTTAATCTTCACGGTTCTTTAAAGCAGAGATGATTTATCCATCCTGGTTTTTAACTCACCTCACCCAAGAGGCCATTGTGAACTTTTGCCATTACTTGGCGTTTGTTGATGTCTGTCATTTTAAATGGCCAAAGTTAAATTTTACAAAGATCATTTTCTCTGAAACTACTGATCCAAATTTAACCCAACTTGGCCACAATCATCATTTGGGTATCTGATTGTAAAAATGTGTCTGATGACCCGCCTACCAACCATCATGGCTGACATGGCTTAAAATAGAACATAAGGGTAAAAATGTTTAGTCTATTATCTTGAAAACCACTGAAGATAGAGAAAATCTGCTTGGGGAGGGAGGAAACTTCATAATGATGTGATCTACCTTCTGTCTACTTGCATCAAAACTGTCTGATGACTTCTTGTAGGAGTTTTTGCCCTTAAATGATGAATTTTACCAATTTTTTTTATTTTTGCCTCTTATCTTGAAAATTATGTATATATGCCCATTTTTTGGGTAAAGATTGCATGAAATGCAATTTAAACCCTATGGTACTGACCATATCTAAATCTTCCAAGGTTTATCACTTCTTTTGAGATACACAAAATATAGTGCATTGATCATAACATTCTAAACATCCTATCCATGAACATTTCCAGAAATTTATCAATGAAATATATACATGTACTCAGATATTCAAGTTACAAAATGATGTTATACTTGTCAAGAAAATTACATAACTTGTGCAAGGTGCAGAAATCTAATATTTGTTCTAAAAATATCAATGATGCCATTGTTAAAGTAATCTTTAAAATTGGAGTTATCTTCCTTTGTCTGTAATTGTAGTTGAATCAACTACAACCAATGCTTTGTACAATGGAATGTTTAATTTGACTTCCCACTGATAAATTAAAGCAAACTTTACCCTTCAGTGCTTAAAAGCACTTTGATTTTAAACTTTATGAGAAAGAGAGTTTTAGAGTGCAAACGTGATCAGCAAGACTAGATCTGCCTGGCCGAAATTGTCAGTTTGCTCCTGATTGGAGTAATGGCCATTTAATCATTAATAATGACCATCTGTACAGTTTTGTTTTGTTTTTTGCCTATATCTTGAAATATATAATAGATAGATAGAAACTTTAAACAGCCAAAATGATTAGCAAGTCATGATCTGCAAATAGGTCAGCATACATGTTGATGAATTTGTCAATGGTTCTCTAATACTAGTATGATTTATTGCCCTTAAATGAATATTGTTTTACCCTTTTTTGAGTTTTGGGTAAAAACTATAGAAAATAGAGAAAAACTGTGAACAGGATAAGTTGTTATATATATATAAGTTAAACAAAAAAGAGATTTTAGTCATTTATAATATTCTGGTCCACACTGTTGTAGAGTATCCATTGATGAAGATGCATAGTTGGTGAAAGACTATGACTTTTTAGGGCCTCTAATTTTATTATACCCCATGTAACAAAGTTACATTGGGTATAATGTTTTTCACCCGTCAGTCCATCTGTCCTGTTCTTGTCATTGCAACCGCTCTGAAACCACAACAGAATTCCATGAAACTTTGTAGATAATAAGGACATAATATGTAGATGTGCATATTGACAGGAAATTATGATTTAATTTTTTTCTAGTAGTTAAGCCCCCTTGACCTTAGTATTTTGGCCTATATATACTACTACAACAGTTTATCATCAAAACTCCTCTGGAACTTTACCACAGAATTTCATGAAACATTGTAGTTAATGAGGACACAAAATAGTAGATGTGCATATCCACAAGAAATTTTTGATAGTTTACTTTTGTAGGAGTAACTCAGTTGTGAGTCTTTGAATTTAGAAATATGGTGAGATTTTGTTTGCCTGCCCATTGACAATGTTGGGTCATGGGATATGTAAGCCTGCTCACAAAGGTTCTTTCATTATATATAGTAACATAGTTATTGGCTTCATGTACTGTACAGTCATTTCTGATTTTTTTTTACTAGCAAAATCATTCATTTAAATATTGCATGTTATCGACTATAACATATATGTCATATTACTATAAACAGAAGATACAAAATTATTTCAGATATCCTGCATAATATTTGTACATAGCCAGTTCTCTAGCAAACTTTGCACACATGGTTCATTTACAGTCTCCTTTACAGTTAATGGTTGATACCTCCACTTACCTTCACTGTTAAACAACATCTGTTGTTAATTTAGTGACAAAACATACTTTCTACAGATAGACATTTCTTTATCAATATGATATTGTATAAAGTAAAAGCTGAACAAAATATTCAGCAAAAATTATATTTGAGAATATGCTGAACCATATTTCTCAGCAATGTATCAAGTGATAGTCTTGTATGAATTTATTAAATGATTATGGTGGAAGTGCTGATAGTATACCCTCTAATCTAAAAGTGGGGATTATATTGCATTTTAAGTGTCCAACCCTTTAGTCCAACAAATTATTATCATCACCGTGACTTTCCTCATTAATGACAGGACAGATAAACTTCCTATTTGATCAGCAATTTTTACAGTTGATTCCTGGAGGTTGGTGGATTACTAAGGGTTATGACTATGGTAGTTATTGTTTACATGAGGATGTTGGTAGTTTACAAGGAGTTTTTACAGTCAATTGGTAATGATTAATGATTAACAATGAGCTTGACAGTTAATTGGTGAAGGTTAATGGTTAACCATGAGTTCGACAGTTAATTAGTGAATATTGGTGGTTAACCATGATTTGATTTTTTTTATTTTTGGTGTTTTAACGCCACTTTTAAGCACCGCTTTTGGGCTATTTCGTGGCGGCCAGTTTTTATTGGTGGAGGAAGCCGGAGTGCCCGGAGAAAACCACCGACCTTCGATAGGAAAACTGACAATCCTAGTCAATTAAGATTGGAGTCGAGTGCACCCGCACGAGCGGGGTTCGAACTCACAACCTCAGTGTTGACTGGCTAGTGATTACAGTAGTAACTACTTAAACCACTCGGCCACCGAGGCCCCTTGTGGTTAACCATGAGCTTGACAGTTAATTGGTGAAGGTTAATGGTTAACCATGAGTTCGACAGTTAATTAGTGAATATTGGTGGTTAACCATGAGCTTGACAGTTAATTGGTGAAGGTTAATGGTTAACCATGAGTTTGACAGCTAATAAGTGAAGGTTAATGGTTAACCATGAGCTTGAAGTTAATAAGTGAAGGTTAATGGTTAACCATATGTTTGACAGTTAATTGTGAAACTTGATGGTTTACCACGAATTTGACAGTTCATTGGTGAAGGAGTTTAAAAGTCAATTGGTAATGGTTAATGGTTAACCATGAGCTTGACAGTTAATTGGTGAAGGTTAATGGTTAAGCATGAGTTTGACAGCTAATTAGTAAAGGTTAATGGTTAACCATGAGCTTGACAGTTAATAAGTGAAGGTTAATGGTTAACCATATGTTTGACAATTAATTGGTGAAGATTTATATTAAAACCATTAGTTTGACAGTTAATTGTGAAACTTGATGGTTTACCAGGAGTTTTGACAGTTCATTGGTAAAGGAGTTTTTACAGTCAATTGGTAATGGTTAATGGTTAACCATGAGCTTAGCAGTTAATTGGTGAAGGTTAATGGTTAACCATGAGTTTGACAGCTAATTAGTGAAGGTTAATGGTTTACAATGAGCTTGACAGTTAATTGGTGAAGGTTAATGGTGACACCATTAGTTTGACAGTTAATTGTGAAACTTGATGGTTTACCAGGAGTTTTGACACTTCATTATGACAGTTGATAGTTTACCAGGATTTTTGACAGTTCATTGGTGAATGCTGATGCTTTACTAGGAGTTTTGACAGATAATAAGTGAAGGTTGATGGTTAACCAGGAATTTGACAGTCAATTGTGAATCTTGATGGTTTACCAGGAGCTTTGAAAGTTCATTGATGAAGGTTGGTAGTTTACCAGGAGTTTGGTTTGTTGGTTTACCAGGATCAACCTACCTGGAATGTTACGAAACATTGACAGAAGCTTTTTAAAACAAATTTGAATGTTTTTAGCTCACCTGACCTGAAAAGTCAAGTCAGCTTTTCTCATCACTTGGCGAACGTCGTCGTCGTCGTCTTAATCTGTTAACTTTTACAAAAATCTTCTTCTCTGAAACTAATGGCCCAAATTTAACCACACTTGGCCACAATCATCACTAGGGTATCTAGTTTTAAAAATGTGTCCAATGACCCCGCCTGCCAACCAACATGGCCGACATGGCTAAAAAAAGAACATAGGGGTAAAATGCAGTTTTGGGCTTATATCTCTGAAACTAAAGCATTGAGAGCAAATCTGATATGGGGGTAAAAATGTTCATCAGGTTAAGATCTATCCGCCCTTAAATTTTCAGACGAATCCGACAACCCAAATGAATTGGTAATTTTAAAGAAATTTTGCAGTTTTTTGGTTATCTTGAATATTATTATAGATAGAGATAAACTGTAAACAGCAATAATGTTCAGCAAAGTAAGATCTACAAATAAGTCAACATGACCAAAATTGTCTGTCGACCCCTTTAGGAGTTATTGCACTTTATAGTCAATTTTTAACAATTTTTCGTAAATTTTTGTAATCTTTTACAAAAATCTTCTTCTCTGAAACTACTGAGACAATTTAACCATACTTGGCCATAATCATTATTAGGGTATCTAGTTTAAAATATGTGTCCGATGACCGCGCCTTCCAACCATCATGGGCGACATGGTTAAAAATAGAACACTGAAACTAAAGCATTTAGAGCAAATCTGACAGGTGACAAAAATGTTCATCAGATTTAGATTTATCTGCCCTGAAATTTCAGACGAATCCTTGTTGGGTTGCTGCCCCTGAGTTAGTAATTTTCGGAAATTTTGCAGTATTTTGTTATTATCTTAGATATCATTATAATATCTAATATCTAATACTATTAATTATGATTTTAACATTATTTTACATGATTTCCAAAGCATCAGTAAATACAGGTGAGCGACACAGGCTCTTAAAAGCCTCTAGTTAGAACTAATGTGGGTATATAGGAATGTGTACATGAACATGGTAGTATATCTAATCAATTATTTAATTGTTGCAAGTTTCAGATTTTGTATTGAACGTTTGATAAAACTGCTGGATGAAAACTTACGTGCATGGTGCCAAAGGCAAAAATAGGTTTAGTAACCTCTCGACTCTGTCAGTCCGTTCGTCCGTTTTCCAAATGATCTTTGGTAGGAAACTTTCATTAAAGTTTTCTTGGCTTCAATTAAAGGGAATCCCGGTATTGGTCTTGTTTTAAGACAACACTGTTCAATATCTTATCTTACCTCAACTTTTTCGAATCCGTCATAAATAACTAACTATACACGTAAAATTACCGCGTACCTTCAAATGTTTCCTAGAACTAACTTAAAGAATAAACATGATGTCAATCTTATACTGGATCGTTCGTTCCATCAAATGTGTCAATTTCGTTCTCGCCAACAAATAATCATTGTACAATTCGTTGACAAAACCGTCAGAAATTCCTATCTTTTTAAGCTATTAGTAGTGGCAGCAGCAACGCTTTTTCTGTGTTTTACTGTCAATTTTCATCAGTAAGCTTTGGCGAAATACTTTGACCATGAAATTATCAGTCACCCTAAGCAAAAATTGAAATATATTACCCAGCGCACATCTGACGGCAAAAAACACTTAAGGGAATGGTTGGGGTATTTATAATAAGAAACAAGCAAAGACATCGAACATATCCAGGCCTGGGGTAATGGTAATTTGTAATTGTAATGCATTGTAATATTACATTTTTTTTATGTAATGCAAAGTAATTTGTAATGCACATTTTCTGCATTACAATTACATGTAATGTAATGATTATTTTAGTTAAAAATCAATGTAATGCTTCCATTACTGTACATTACTTTTCATAACAAATTGGTAAAATACATAAAATTGAAGAATATTGTAAAATAAATGATCTTAGTTTCTGATATTTGTATAAAATGATAGTGGGAATATTTTGGTGTTTGGTGGTCCATGAAAAATCTCTAAAAAAATTATTAAACAAAACTATATCATGTATATAGATGAATGGTAAAAATATGAAGATGAATTTTTCATAATTCTATACACACCTTACATGCATTTCAATGAAAGATTGAAAATGTCAATCAACATTTTTACACCAAACTGTGGTTTGGGTCCTGTCTGTGTTGTTATTTCACCTAATTAATATCAAAATGTTTTTATTGCAATCAAATCTTCTCAACTTATGTTTGTCCTCACGGTTCATTCCTCCTATTCCCACTTTTTATAAATCTGGTAAGAAAAGTTAAAATTTCATGTGGGAATAGGGGGAAACTTGTGCAAACAAAGGATTATACTGTATAAACATTGTTTAATCAACTTTTAATTGACAAGTGTTTTTTGGATAGGTAATAGGTTATTTTTGTATGTGTATGAATTCTGTGTTTTTAATTAAAATAAATATGAAAGAAATGGAAACAAATATAAGTAAATTATTTTATTTCTTTTACAACACAAATTCAACAGTAGATTCAAGCAAACATTATAATATGAAACAAACAATACAAGTTAACAGCACTAAAACAAATCACACATTAGAAATTCACTGCATATATATATAATAAGTCTATTAAAGTTTATTAATCTATTCAATGTGAAGAAGGTGGGAGGCTGCATCACCAAACTGTACTGTTGTGATTTCCTGGTTGCGGTGTCTAACCTTATGCTCTTCTAATCTGTTGTTGATTTCGACATACTTTCGTTTTTGGGCCACTCTCTTCCCACCGGCTGCATACTGGATCATGGTTAGGGCGTTGAAAGCTTCCGCATGTTTCAGTAGTTTAATGAGTTTAAAGATGTTTGGATGTGGGTGCAGGACATGTTTCTTCAGCTTGCTGTGCCACCCCTCTAGTCCTTTGTCCCTGTGTTGTGTAATGGTCCCAAAGGTGACTGTTCTATTCGACCCAGTATGTTGTTACATAGTCTGTAAAGGGCGTGTAGTTGATGTTAGTATCAATCAGATCTATGTCTGTTAGGGGCATTAAACCACACATCTTCGACCTCCGCAGTAGGTTCAAGTGGAAGGACAGCGGTACAGCGTACTAGTTGATGAATGTTGTTGTCTTCCTTGTATGGAACCTGAATCCCTGTTTCTTGTGTTTTTCTCCATATGCATTGTGTGTAGTGGAGAAAACAGCCTTTTGCGTTGATGCCAGGAATACAGAATAGGCTGCATTTCGGATGGCGACTGCATAGTCCAGGAAGATAGTGGTAGGCTGAAGTTGTAGTGGGTGTTGGTGGCATACATCTTTGAGTTAAGTCAGGAACCTTGTGTATACTAGTTCGCTCTTGGCTGGAAGAAAACTATGTACCAGTGGATACATTGCGCCGTCAACCATTGCGTGAAATGTGTAAAGTTGGAAGAATAGGCTCGGACAGGAATGGGTCACCTTTGGTAGTACGTGCCCAAATACCATCTTTGTTGATTTCATCAACAGTTTTTGGTAAAACTGGTAGGTTCTTCTTGCGTTTGTTGTACATGGAAATCTTGCAAGATGGGAAACTTTGTTATAATATTATCTACCATCAATTTATTTGTTCGGATGACAATTTTTTAAGTTTACAAATTCAATGTTTTTTAATCTTACTTCTGTTTATCTGACTTATTCTTTATATTTAAATAATTCTTTGAAGAAGAAAAAACATATTACAAATAAACAGTATATTAAACTATTATTTTTTTAAATAATATTATACTTAAACAGTGTAAAAAATATGTTTTTTTTTTTTAAAAAGACAGGTAAATCTTAGGTGAATTTTTAATTAACCTTGATTGTTATAAAAACAAATTATTTATCAAAACATCTATTGTTATTTGCATGTGGGAATAGAAGGAATAGTGATTTTTAAAAAGTGGGAATAGGAGGAAGACACCGTCCTCACAGAGCCCTTAGACATTTAACAAGATAATCCTTTAATGACACATTTATTATATCCCTTTGAAATTCCATTATGATGTCTTAATGATTAAGTGATCAATGTTAAAAACAAAATTATATGATAATTAGCCATTCCCTCCACATCAGCTCCTGTAGAAAGGCTTTCCAGTATCGCTGGAAAGGTGTACAGACCTGATTGTTGTTCTCTTAATGACAGCACATTTGAAACACTTATGATGATAAAGTGCAATGGACATTTCAATTAATCTATGTCACTAACACTGTATATATATATATATATATATATATAAACGCCTAAAAAAGTGTACACAACAACACCAAAAACAAAAAAAGGTAACTATAAATGTAATTATTTATAAATATTTCGGATAACAGATATCCTTCCTCAGTAAGATTCTGATGTTAAATGAATCATCTTTTAGTCTTCTTAGATTAAACTATAACAATCTGGAAATTTATACAATAAAAAAGTCAAACTGAACATCAGTTAAGACGCTTGCACCATTCTAAAAATTTGTTAAACATGACATAGGTTATATGGCTAATTACAACAGAGAGTTCACATATATGCTTTAAATAAAAATAATAATGTGCGATATGAACTAGCACAATTCTGAAGCTTTAATGGTAACGACAGTTATGATGGTACTAGAACGATTACGTCAATAAAAATACCAAATAAACAGTACTGAACGATCTAAATCTATAAATATTTCAAATTGATAGAGTAGAGTAGTTGCAACAGAGTCTGCGTATTTAAACATCGCAAACAAACGGCCGTTAAAATATTATAATAAGTTTTGACTTAGGTAAACTAGTTGAACGTGGCTTGGTACTTTTACATCCCTCAAAAAGTAAGCAATTTGAATTGGTATATTCAACAAATTTATTTTATAGATGAGTAAGGTTAAGAAATAGAAACAGAGGCTGTAATAATAAGTAATATAACCTAAATGTGAAGCATTTTAACGGCCGTTTGTTTGCGATGTTTAAATACGCAGACTCTGTTGCAACTACTCTACTCTATCAATTTGAAATATTTATAGATTTAGATCGTTCAGTACTGTTTATTTGGTATTTTTATTGACGTAATCGTTCTAGTACCATCATAACTGTCGTTACCATTAAAGCTTCAGAATTGTGCTAGTTCATATGGCACATTATTATTTTTATTTAAAGCATATATGTGAACTCTCTGTTGTAATTAGCCATATAACCTATGTCATGTTTAACAAATTTTAGAATGGTGCAAGCGTCTTAACTGATGTTCAGTTTGACTTTTTATTGTATAAATTTCAGATTGTTATAGTTTAATCTAAGAAGACTAAAAGATGATTCATTTAACATCAGAATCTTACTGAGGAAGGATATCTGTTATCCGAAATATTTATAAATAATTACATTTATAGTTACCTTTTTTTGTTTTTGGTGTTGTTGTGTACACTTTTTTAGGCGTTTATATAATTTATTTATTGTGTACATGTATCGTTACTCGTAACGATCCAGCGCCCTCGTGGGGAAAATCGTTGACTATTATTCAGACGTTATATATATATATATATATATATATATATATATATATATATATATATAGTGTATATATATATATACCCCGGTAATATTTTTCAATTTCTTATAAAAATCTGTTTTTGAAATGTTTTTAGTTTTTATATTGAAAAAGTAATGTGTAATGTAATGCATTACACAGGCAAAGTAATTGTAATGTAATGCATTACATGTGAGAAAAAATGTAATTGTTATTGTAATTGTAATGGAAGAATCACAAAGTAATTGTAATGTAATGCATTACATTGCAATGTAATGGCCCCAGGCCTGAACATATCAAGCCCATACAGTATATTATAAGCCATTACAGATCGTTCCAATGTTTCCAGACGCCCTAACCGTAATAAGGTATCTCATAATAGACTGATCGTTGGGCACCGACAGAAAACTTTATGATATAAATCTCTGTCAGCAATATTATTTTCACGAGACTTTCTACATCTCGCTTTGGTATTGCCCTTATAACCTTAGACTTATCTTATTCTATTGTACCTAGTTTTACCTATCTTACAAGAAATACAATTATAAAACACACTGAATCCGTTATATCCTTTAAAAAAATCCCAGCTCGCTCTAAAAATTCGAATTTTTATTACACCCTTGAGTGCAAGAATGAGATTTCGTCGAAATATTTGTTTCATAAATATGCATTTGGACCAGAGATACATACACATGATACAATTCTCGGAGACTGATTGGTTTAGAATTGATGAGTGCCAATGAGACAACTCTCCATTCAACTGAGTCACAATGTATAAAAAGTTAACAATTATAGGTCAAAGTACGGCCTTCAACAATTCAAACAGGAAAACCAACGGTCTAATCTATACAAAAAACGAGAAACGAGAAACACCTATGAACCACACCAACAAACGACAACCACTGAACAACAGGCTCCTGACTTAGGACAGGTGCATAAAGATGCAGCGGGTTTAAACGTTTTAACAGGCGCCAACCTTCACCCTAACCTGAGACAGTAGTGTAACATTACAACATAAAAAACAGACAAACTATAAAAGTCAATTGAAATGGCTTAACTCGATCAAAAAGACATTTAAACAAAAACAAGCATACCTGTCAACTGACCCGTATCCTGCGGGTCACATCCGAGAATTTCACCCCATACCCGAGATATTTTAAATATCCACCTGGTCGTTAAATGACCCGGGAATTCGGAAAATGACCCGTTTTCACTCGGATTCTTGAGCCTCCAGACTGCTTTCATAAGTGATTTTCCTTTGATATACCGGTAAATTCGTAATTCTTCCTGGACAGGAAGTTCAATTAGCTGTGTTAACTGTCAAATTAAGTGACCCATTAAGTGCATGGCTTCACTTGACAGCTTTGGTGTCAAACACACTGTTTATTAACACCAATTACCTTAGCTTAAGGTCATAAATAATTTGTCTATTTCAAAGTTGTTTGACAATAAATTTGAGTTACTTCCCTTTTTTTGTCACCTTTCACAACGTAAATTAACACACAATGAACGAATAAATTTGATCTGTGATACCTGAATGCAAATACATAGTTAATAAAAATTATAAGGGATAAATAATTAAGGTCAAAAGTAAATAAACAGGTTTAAACAAAGTTAAAGTATGATACCACTGTGAAATGTTAAACATTTTTTTATAAAATCATCACTTTTGAAAAAAACCTGCGTCATATTATACACAGGTAAATGAAAATAAATTTGTTGTTAAGTATACTTCTTCTTCTGTGTGTATAAAATCTTCCGTTTAGGAATACCAAGAAATTTCTTTAATATCAATAAAACTAATCTAACACTTGGTACATATGGGGTGAATATCAACAATAAAACTATACAATTAGTGCTAGATAAAACTTCCTGTACAGGTGCAAGAACAGTATTTAAGGAGAAATGAAATAATTTTGATGTTCATAGTACGAAGAAGTGAAAATTTGTAGTAATTCCAAATAATCAAAGCTGGTATATAGACAAGATCCATGTTAACATTAAATAACAAAAAAGCATTACAAATAGTATCAACAGGTCAAATTAACAAGAAAGTACGATTTGAGAGTACCCGCAGTTACTGACAGCTAGTTAAAAGCCAAAAAAAATAATAATAAAAAATCATGCATCAGAGACTGAAATCAACTAAAATACATCCCAGGGATTTAGTATTTTAACGTCATAAACAGTCAAAGAAGACATGACTTGTGCAATGCCAAAAATAAATGTATCGACAGGTAGTAGGATAGTTAGGAGTGACTTCTTTATAGATAAAAATGAACGTGTGTGTGTCTCTATACATCCCGTTTGAAAAGAAAATACAAATGTTGTTGTGTCTTAATTTGCTAATGACAAAGTCGATATTAGTGCCAATGTAAACTATATTCAGAGATCTAATTACAACATTGGTACGATTACCCTTACTAATAAGTTTGTTTAAAGGTTCGATGAGTTTACACAGTTGTCAGAAAGCAGAAATATAATCAAACAGAAGGACTTTCCTGTCAAAAATATCGAATTTCATTTATTTATACTACCAGACTAGGATAATATTCATTATTAAGTTGAAATTGAGACTGATTTTATTCTTAATAGAATAGTTAACATTTTCATATATACTTGCATTATGTATCACAGGTTTGAACAGTCATTACATTCATGAAAATTATATGCAACGTATGAGCACCTGCGTACCCAAAGTTAGCTAAATATCTAAATTTTAAACGGTCGTGAATGAAAAAATACTTGCATGGTTAATTGGTTCACAAGGACATTAAATCCTTGCATGTCACAAAAACATAATAAATATTTTACAATAATCATAACAAAATTTAATTACTATCATAATGTTAATTATTTTATACTGTTTTAGAATGGATTTATAAGTTTCTGCTTAAATTCTGTATAGCAATATATATTCATATAGTGGAATGTTAGACTTTAAAAAGAGATTGATTTGATAAATAAAATGCCCATCCGTAAATACTTGACGTTTGTGTTTATTGATATTATAAAATAATATTCTAGATTTTCGGGAAAAAAAATCACTAACAGGTATGTCATTCTTTTTTTGTTAGTTTGTTTTAAAAGTTCAACCTTACAGCATCTAAATATTTGTACTATGGTACAAATGTGTATTCTTATCCAGAGTATCAGTGCGTATGCTGTCTATTTACTATTTCTTGCGCAAAAATACCACGTGCATGCATGCATATTAATTTCATTCGTGAATGCGAACTTTCGCTTTTCTTATCTAAAATTCAGGACACGGCAGCAAGAGCGTGACCTGTGACTTTCAAGCACGGTTATTATTACTTACGGTATTTTGACCTCTAGCTGTTTCTCTTCTTTTTTTTTTTTTTTTTTTTTTTGAGTCCCTGTCCTATTATAATTTTTGAAATTTTCGAAATGCTAAAGATTTTCTATCAAAGGAAAAGATTACTTAACTTCGTACTTTATTTGGCCTTTTTAACTTTTTTTTTTATTCGAGCGTCACTGTTGATTCTTTGTAGACTTAACTCGCGTTAACAACATTTTAATGTGTCTTTTTATTTCTACATATCTTTTTATATAAATTGGTTCTTTTGAGAGTATGTTCAGGTATTCACAAAACTTCTGAAAATTAGATATTTTTCAAAACCAAGTTTTCCTGTAGAATATTTGGATTGATTTAAGTAAAATCAGGAAGTCCTTAAAATTTGAGATGTTTGATGAGACCAAAATAAGTCTCTATATAAGAGGTCACAATGAAGCTGGTGTGTTACTCTCAACAAAAATATACGAAACCTCCTTTTATAAGTTGCATGCCACGGGGTTTCACTTCACATGGAAATTCGACTTTAAATGTATCTATACAACATCTACCATGAGTACAGATAGCTTCAGTAACGAGTTGAGAATAACAGAAGGCATCCATGCAGGAAACAAAATATGAAGATATGATAGATAAAATAAATGCATCCAGATTATTAAGCAAAGTGAGTGCTTAAATTCATATTGCGATTGGTTTGTGCAGTTTGAATTAGACATCCAGTTTGTAGAAACTGGGATTTACAAAAGGGTTATGAAAAAATTATGTACATTCCCAAGTAATAAACAAAATAGCCGAGCCTTAAAATGTATATTCAAATAGAAGCTGTATATATACACTTTTCTATTAACAACTATCCAACATTGCTTTCAACTGACTTGTGCAAGAATCTACACACAATTGCATATTTTTAATAAAGGTGTTTTAACATCATCATTAGCTTATTCTAAACACAGTCAATTATTTCAATTCAAAAGCAAACAAAAATTCAGCAACAATTTTTTGGTGATCAGTCAGCGGTCTTGGGTTCACGTATTGCTTTTCTTTTTTTAAAGAAAGCAACTTGTTTGATTGTTGGTTGCTTAATGCTTAATGTCCAGTGGCAAATATTCCATGCATGTTTAGGACAAATATAATAGAAATCAAAGAATAAAGAATAGAGTGAAATGGTAAAAATTGAAAAGATATAGAGATATAGAAACGATGATCTGACCCCCCTCCTTTCCGCACACACACCACAACCATTACCACCCACACTCGCACATATACATCTCTAAACAAATATCTAATTTTGGTTTCATGTGCCCCCCTCCCCCCGACATCGAGGTTCTGGATCCGCCCCTGGTGCAAGACTGTCATGGGTAGTCAAGGTCGTTAAAAAACCCCCTCGTCGTATGAGAAAGTTCACATAATGATACACACTGCCAAGGGCAACAAGTAGCCTGAGAAAATAAAGATAAAATAAAACAAGTAGCTTGTGAATTGATGATACAAGAGGGGGTATGGTTTGGCTTGAAATGACAAAGTATTAAACATTTTAAATATTTCAAGAGCTTATTAAGCAATGAAAAAATAAAATTAAAGTTTTAAATTATTATCAGTTAGTACTTCACCATGTGAACGTATTTTGGAAGCTGTTCGATTTGAAATATAAAGAAATATCCCCTAAATACTTAAATTCAGCTGAAAAAAAAAGTTCGTACGCGTTATGACCTGAGATTTTCTTCTTCAATGCAGGTCATGACCTTTATTTTCATTTTCATAGGTTGACAGGTATGAACAAGTAAACATACACAGAACTAATAGGTTTGATCTATGACACAATATAAATACAATTTTAAAACGTTGGTGCCTATATAACATAGACGTTACATGTAGTAATAAAAAAGATGGGACAAAATGGCGTTAAATAAAACAAAGTGCACAGGTAAATTTAAATATAATAATTTTGTTGTTAGGAGTACGGAAGTGAGAATTTATCGTCATACTAAATACTTATCAAAGGTGGTACATGTTAAAAATAGTGAGACGAGATATAACACAAAATAAGTAAACATTGAATTACAGAAATGCATTAATGTATTACAATTTGTGTCAACAGGTCAAATTAACACGAAAGTACGATTTGAGAGTACTCGCAGCTATTAAGAGCTAGTTAAAAGCCAAAAACAATTAAAAATAAAAAAAAAAGTTGGTTTAAGTCACAATTTGAGTTTCGGTGATCAATATAAAAAAGAAGATGTGGTATGATTGCCAATGAGACAATTCTCTACAAGAGACCAAATGACACAGAAATTAACAACTATATGTCACCGTACGGCCTTCAACAATGAGCAAAGCCCATACCGCACAGTCAGCTATAAAAGGCCCCGAAATGACAATGTAAAACAATTCAAACTGGTTCTATGGGTTTAAAAGCTGGGTTTCGATTGCTTCTGTAATAAACAGATTGAGATCAAACGTTTCCTTAATATGGTAGGCAAAAATCAATTTGCTTTCAGTTTCTGATAAAATAAGTATACAGGTACAGTTTTTGAAAAAAAAATCAACTGCTGTACAATAAAATTAACTCTTAATTGTCAAAGGAGATCTCTCTTTTTTTTAAACATTTTTTTTGCTTCATTTCTGTAATCTTTAATTTTTTCGCTCATTTTTCTTTATCTTTAAAAATAATGGCTATTCTGTAAATACTTGATAACTGTATTCAGGACATTTTTCTTTACTGTTAATCGTAAATATAAAAATAAGAAGATTTAGTATGATTGCCAATGAGACAACTCTCCACAGGAGACCAACTGATACCGAAATTAACGACTTTAGGTCATCGTACGGCCTTCAACAATGGGCAAAACCCATACCGTATAGTCAGCTTTAAACTAGTTTGAAGACGCAAACCCTCCCTTTACCTGGGACAGTTCTGTAACAGTACAACATAAATCAGTTGAAAAAGACTTAACTCATCAGATGGATACAAATAGAAATACATCTAACATATTTACCCAATTCTTTAATTTTTGTAGTTATTCTTTATATTTTAGCTCCCATTATTCTCTCAGTATTCTTTATATTTTAGCACCCCTTTATTCTCTATTCTTTATATTTTTGCAACCCATTATTCTTTATTCTTTATATTTTAGCACCCCATTATTCTCTATTCTTTATATTTTAGCCCCATACCCAAGAATGAAGGACACTAATGGCCGATTACCCTTATCAGCGACACCCGGGGTGCAATGTTTTTAATGATGTTCGATTAATATAGAAAGTAATGGGAAAATAAATGGGTACCCTTCATTAACTCTTCATATTATTTTTATTAATCATCTGAACTCTTATTAACACATACGACCGAATTCTACAAAGATTTACCTTTCTGGTGGTATAAAAAAAATCAGTTTATTTTATCTCATTGTTAGGTCTCCGATTTTTTTAAATTTCATTATCTAAATTCCCTTACTCACATCAGTAAATAACGATGAATTACCTCAAAAGAAACGAGACAGCAGTAACTAAAAAAATTGAAGCACACTTAATATGCGAAGGAAATACTATTAACACATACTGTTGAATACTCCTGTCAAAAAGCTATATTTTGATGTCAGAAAAGTCAGTTTAAATTAAGAAATTCGTAGGTCTCCGGCGTTCTGAAAAGTTGTCTTTGAAAAAAATAACCAACACAAATGTAATAATATACGAAAACAACGTACATTAGCGAGATCATACTTATACATGTAAAATAAATTCCAGTTCTTAAATAAATGAAATAATACATAATAAGTTCAAATTCAAAGTGTTCACTGCGGCTATTTTTATTGTTCAAATAGAAGCGATAAATATTGAATACAAAATAAAATTATATATAATTATATTAAATTGTATTCGTCGGGATAACCATAGATATAATAACTCATCTGTTCAAAGGACAAAATATAATGGAGTTTTACTATAAGGGTTCTTGTTCATGATAGTTCATAGTTCGTATAATTTCATATAATAGAGACTATAAAAATATTTTTTATTCATATTTGGCGAAACGTATTTAATGATAAAGTATACATTTACATTTAAATAATAATAAACGATTCGCTGTTCAATTTTTTTTCTCACCCGTACAACATTTTTCCATCATTTGTATTTCGATAATATTTAAAGAAAATGAAAAGGTGGTATATTAAAAAAGCTCGAAATTGATATATTGTCAAATGAATTTTATTATCAGCAGGCACCCTGTCGCTTGATTGTCTTTCCTATCTCCAATTACGATGTCTTATATATGCTCAACAGGATGCCACTGTTTGTTTTATTAAATTGAATCTGAAACAATACAACTTGTGTTAATTGGTGACATATGTACATGTAATGAATGTATGCACGGTTTGTTATGGGAGTACTATCATCCTGTAATGACATTACATCAATGTGGTGGAACTATTAAAACAAATTTGAGAACTCGAAATCTAATGCAAATCTTTCAAATCACTCTTTTTAGGGAATCGTGTTCCTCGCTCTTAAGTTTCTCTTTTTAAGGGAATCGTGTTCCTCGCTCTTCAATACAATACAATATGCTTTATTTAAAAACACTCCGTCACATTGAAAAGTGAAACAAGAGGTAAATATATACAATTTACAATTACATACAATCATAGAAATAAATAGAACAACTTAGAAATGAAATATATTAATAATTACTTTACTTTATAATATTTTCGTTAACTTTGAGGAGGCGGACAGGGGGTACCTTTCTACTTTCTCCCGCCTCCTCTCTCCTTTCTCCCGCCCCCTCTCTCCTTTATCCCGCCCCTCTTCTCTTGTCTCCCGCCCTAAAACATAAAAAAACTAATGCATAGGAAGCCCATTTTAAAAGAAATCGATCAAATGTCTTGTTTTTTTATGGCTCATCCCCGTATTGTCCTTTCACGAGATAGAAGTGTTGTTTTTTCTTAAAGAATCTCAATAAATCTTTCACTAAATGTTAAGCTTTCTGTTTACAATGACTTTGTAAGTCTGGTGCACGCCGTTTCCTGATGAATTTTTCTTTCAAAGTAGAAATCCAAATTATAGAATCGCAGGATAATGTTTGAAAAAACGGGGAATTTTTGTGCCACTATTAGTGCAATTTCGTTTGGATGTCAACACTTAATGTGCACCCGATGGGACGAAATAAAATTATATCATTCAGATCCCGTTACATATTTTTCTTTCAATTCGACAAATTATTTCTCGAAATTTACAATCACACGATTCATTAAAAAAACAGTGGCCAACAATAAATGAATAATCGGTACTTTGATGAAGTTCAATCCAAAAAAGCGCTCCGAACGCAAAAAAATAAATTAAAAAGAGATACTTTTGTTTACCTATAGTCCGCAACTACGCACACAACAACTATATCAAAAATATGTATTATTTTATTTATCACTTTTATAACTGATGGAATGTTTTTTTTATAAATAACCTTTTTTGATGGCTACATTAAATTAAATGTGTCTTTTAGACACAACTATTTAAAATTGTATTGTATTGTCCTGATAATGCCTGAAATATTTGCCACTGGATAATTTGCAACCTCAAATCAATTAATTCAAACTGTACTTGAAAATCACAGTGTACTTAATCAAATTTTTGAAGCACTTTATCCATGCATGACAACAAAATAAAAAACACCATTCAGATCCATCCCATTACATATTTTTTCAATACCTCTGAGTAAAAATAAAGTTACTCTACATTCAGTAACGTCATTCCTTTTCTGCCAAAATCTTTGCATATCAGTCATTTTTGAAGCAATTTGTCTAAAAAAAAAAGGGATTTGACATGTGTTTGATTTGATTTTATGTGTTATTCACGCCCTTTTTAAGTACCACTTTTTGGCTATTTAGTGGCGGCCAGTTTTGATTGGTGGAGGAAGCCGTAGTGCCCAGATAAAGCCACCGACCTTCGATAGGAAAACAGACAATCCCAGTCAATTAAGATTGGAGTCAAGTGCACCTGCACGAGCGGGATTCGAACTCACAACCTCAGTGTTGACTGGCTAGTGATTATAGTAGTAACTACTTTAATAGACCACTTGGCCACATATGCAAAACAATTCAAACTGGAAAACTAACGGCCTAATAACTTTACAAAAAATGAATGAAAAAAAAAATGTAACACAGCAACAAATGACAACCACTGAATTACAGGCTCCTGACTAGGAACAGGCACATACATACAGAATGTGTTGGGTTAAACATATTAGCGGGATCCCCAACCTCCCCCTAACCTGGGACAGTGGTGTAACAGTACAACATAAGAACGCACTATAAGAATCAGTTGAAAAGGCTTAACTCCGATGGATACAAATATAAATACATATAACAAAAACACAGAATGGACGTGGCCGGGTACTTGTACATCCCAACAACACAAAGACACAAAGTACAGATCTGAGAGTACTAGCCGCAGTTACTGACAGCTGGTTCAAAGCCACTAACAACTAATAAAACAAAATCATGCATCTAAGACTAAATTATCACAAACAACAGAGAAAAATATAGGATCTGTATCGTTGCATTGCACAAGATCATGTTTTTCTCTGCTGTTTATGACATCTTTACACGACCTGTATCGTTGCATTGCACAAGGTCATGAATTTCTCTGCTGTTTATGACATCTTTACACCAAATCCAATGGATGTTGAATGTGTACTGAATGATAATTTTGAGGTATTGACAGATTGTAGATCCATGTAGACTCAGTATAAAATCCTGGAAATTGTTAGTTTTTAGTCTTTCTCCGAATATATAAGATCGTAATGAATGAGTGACGACGCTCGGAGTATTTATGGGGTTGTTTTCGTTACTATGACATTTATTATCACTTTCTTGAAGCTTTTTATAAACTAATTTAATAAAATAATTGTTTTCCAGCTCACTTTTATTAATATTTATATACATTTTGTACATTTTTGTCTCCCTTTTCTATCCTTTTTCTCCTTTCTCCTGCCCCATCTCTCCTTTCTCCCGCCCCTCTCTCCTTTCTCCTGCCCCTGCTCTCCTTTCTCCCACCCCTCTCTCCCTGTCTCCCTTTACCCTGTCCGCCCCCTCAACTTTGAAACGAATAAAGATACATTCTTAAGTACATTAATATTAACCAATGATAGTAGTCCTTTCATTTTTGCTGCACTGGGATATTTAATATAGTATTCTGGAATGTGCTGATTTCTGATACTTTTTACTAATACAGAATTGCATTCAAATAAATAATGGTATTCATTACCAATAGCATTTAAACACAAATTACATGTCCTCTCGTCTTTTGGAATATTGTACCATCTACCCAGCTCTACTGGAATTTTTACATTACAGCATCTTAATTTTGAAATATATTCACGTTCGATTGGTGATAATTGTAAAAGATAGTTTTCTAAGCCAAACATTGTTTTAAAAAGACCATAAAATTCTCCTCTGGATGAGTTGTCAATTTGACTATGCCAATTTTGAATGAATGCATCTTTAAGTTTATCTTTCAGAACGATTTTAGTTGATTAACATCTAATGGTAATTGCTGAGTCCAAACATAGCTAAGTCCGGAATTGTCTAAAATCGATTTAATATAGTCAATCCATTTGAACATGTGATCGTCTTTTAAGTTGAACATAATTTGATAAAGTATACTGCTTAGTTTATTTTCATTGGCGAGAAGTTTGTTCCAAAAACACATCATTCTACATTTTATAACGGTATCTATTGGTGTACGACCAAGTTCTCCATATGTCATAAAATTTGGTGTCGAGGATCTAATTTTCAACACATTCCGGCAAAACTGTAGTTGGATTTTTTCCAGCATGTAATTGTTTCCGAATCCCATATTTCACACCCATATGTCAGAATTGGAAGTATAAGTGCATCAAACAGTTGTAATTGTAAATCGACAGGTATTGAGAGGTTACGTATCTTTGTATAAAGACTAAAAAGTGTTTTCTGTGCTTGTTCGCTAAGACGTTTCTTCGCTGTTTCAAATGAACCATTGTAGTTAAAAGTTAGTCCTAAATATGGATAAAAATCTTGAATTCCAATAGACTGGTTAAATATTTGAAACTTTGGTAATGTTCGTGATTTCCGTTTGCAGAACACAACAACCTTTGTCTTCGATAAATTAACGTTTAACTTCCATCGGACACAGTATCTTTCAAAAACATTTAAGGCTTGTTGCATTGATTCGGCCGTTTCAGATATAATTATAGTGTCGTCGGCGTACAAAAGAACGAAAAGTTTTATATAGATATGCAAATAATTGCGGCAAATATTTTCATAACTTGCAAGTTCTGAACATCATTTTCAGCAAAGAAAGACTCAAGATCATTTAGATAAACAGCAAATAAAAAGGGGGATAAATTTTCTCCCTGTCTCACTCCAGTGTTACATTTAAAAACGGCTGACACTTCGTTACCATTCCTAACGCACGATTTAACATTACTATACATGCTATATATTACCTTAAATTTTTTTTCCGGAAATATTCGCCTTTTGTAATTTTATCCATAAAGATGTATGACAGATTGTGTCAAAGGCTCTCGAAAAATCAACAAAAGTGCAAAAGAGTTTTTTTCCAAGAGCTTGATAAATTGATATTAATGAATGTAATACAAATATATTATCCAATGTACTATAACCTTTTCTGAATCCTGTTTGAGCCTCGGAAATCAGATTGATCTCAATTAAAAGTTCCCCAAGTCTTTCATTTAAGATCGATGTGAAAGTTTTCCCTAGACATGACACTAAAGTTATTGGTCTGTACGAGCTAGGATCATATATATTGCCTTTATTCTTGAAGATAGGTTGAATAATTCCCATTGTCCATGAATCCGGGACCTTCCCAGTATTTAAAACAATGTTGAATAACTTGTGATAGATGGGCAACATTTCCTTAACCGTATGTTTAATATGTTCATTCACAATACCATCATATCCGGAAGCCTTATTGTTTTTAAGTTTTTTGACGACATTCAAAATTTCTTCTTCTGTGATTGGAGAATTTAAATTCTGTTAATGTTCTCTGGCGGTACCTTTGTTAAATCTATGTCTGAGTTGTCTTCAATCACTTCATCTTGGCTTAGACGTTTAAAATGTTCATATAAATCTTCAATTTTAACAGCATCAGTTTTATTTGATTTGTTGGTATCTATACTATTTTGTTTTTCCAAAGCCGTTTTGGGTCAGATTTAGCCAGTTTTCTAAGATCTTTCGCGGTATTCATTTGGAAGTCATTATAACTTCGATTTAGTTCTTTTTTATAAGATTTACTTGCTTCTTTCAGAGCGTTTTTATTTTCTTCACTCTTTATGTTCCCGTATCTTTGTCTAGCCTCTTAAGTTTGACCATGGAAGTAAATTGATTATAG
Source organism: Mytilus coruscus (assembly GCA_017311375.1). Taxonomy (NCBI): domain Eukaryota; kingdom Metazoa; phylum Mollusca; class Bivalvia; order Mytilida; family Mytilidae; genus Mytilus; species Mytilus coruscus. The sequence goes on along the minus strand of CM029607.1, from coordinate 9,775,503 downwards.
TGTTATCTATGTATAGATAGTTTAATTTGCTGCTTTTATTTTTTTTATTTCTTCTTTTGTCATTTTCTATATTTATGTTATTTTTACGTAATGGTGCAATACAAAACACATGTAATTAAGTTGACTCTCGGTCATTTTTCAGAAATACACTGTTTAAAATGTTCTTGTGTGAAAAAATGTAACGCTTACAATACATTGAATGTTGGTTTCTGTTATAATGATGAATGTGTTGTCATTGTAAATGAATATTAAAAAGCAGATTGCTGAAGACCTGGTGACAAGTTTTAATCTTATGCACAGCAAAAGAAGCCCTTCTTCGTTGATATATTGGGTTTTCCTTGTATTTCAAAACACCTTTTGTCTGGTGCATATGCCACGACTCATAAAATCTAACTTATATTTATTAATTTGTTTTGTCCGACGAATTTGTGTCCCTGACTTTTTTTTTTAATTTAAACTGATTAGCCGTTTTTTTATCGTCTAAAAGAAAGTGTACGTTTATTGTCATGCACCAAAAATTACCGTTAACATCATTTGACATGAATTTTTACTTTTATTTGTCATGAATGTACCATCCATCATGACCATCATACAGTGTGTTGAAGTCGAGCACATTTGAAATGTTAATTAAATCTAAAAAAAATCACAGAATCATGTTATCTATTCAACTTAAGTTCTTTATTTTGATTAATTTTTAAATTCATGACTTATGATGCTTGATTTAAAAAAAATACAGATATATAACAAATGAAATAGTATTTTATCATTTTATATATGTTGTAGCAGGGGTGGATCCAGCCATTTTTAAAAGGGGGTTCCAACCCAGGATAAAAGGGGGTGGGGTCCAACCATATGTCCCCATTCCAAAGCATTGATTGTTAAAAAAAGGGAGGGTCCAACCCCTGGATCCCCTCCTCTGGATTCGCAACTGTGTACACAAAGGTCTAATGAATAAATACAAACAAACAGGTTATTCATGGGACCCTTTTCATGAAAGAAAATACTGTTAAAATGAAGACCGTACTTTGACCTATAATGGTTTACTTTTACAAATTGTGACTTGGATGGAGAGTTGTATCATTGCCATTGGCACTCATACCACATCTCCAGATGATGATGATGATGATGATGATGATGATGATGATGATGATGATGATGATGATGATGATGATGATGATGATGATGATGATGATGATGATGATGATGATGATGATGATGATGATGATGATGATGATGATGATGATGATGATGATGATGATGATGATGATGATGATGATGATGATGATGGATGATGATGATGATGATGATGATGATGATGATGATGATGATGGATGATGATGATGATGATGATGATGATGATGATGATGATGATGATGATGATGATGATGATGATGATGATGATGATGATGATGATGATGATGATGATGATGATGATGATGATGATGATGATGATGATGATGATGATGATGATGATGATGATGATGATGATGATGATGATGATGATGATGATGATGATGATGATGATGATGATGATGATGATGATTAAGAAGACTGTACTGTACTACAATTAAATTTTAGAATTTTCATTTTTGTATCTTATTTTCGTTACATTGACAACAGTCAGTTTTTACTAATCCATTTTGTCATAACCGCTATAGGGTATAAGATGAATATACTTAAGACAAAAATTTCATGAAATATTTAGAATTACATATAATACAATGAATAAAAAACACATAGGCACAAGTGATGCTGAGGTGAAAGTGTAAAGAAAATAATAATATTGAAAGTAGATCTGTCTGTCAGTCTGTCTGTCTATTCATCAATCCTGTTCTTGCCATCCCACCCCTCTGAAACCATATCAAAATCAAACTGTGTAGGTTACTGTTAAGGACATAGTAAATAGATGTGCAAAATGACAGGAAATTATGATTCAATTTTTATTCTTCTTAGAGTTATGCCCCTTTGAACTTAGAATTTTGGTCTAAATATACTACTGCAACAGTTAGTTGTAGCAACTCATCTGAAACCTCATAACAGAATTTCATGAACCTTGTACTTAAATAGGACATAATATGTAGATGTGTATATCTACAAGAACTTATCTTTTGTAGGAGTTATGAGTCTTTGAACTTAGGATTCTGGTGAGATTTTGTTTGTTCGGTGACAATGTGGGGGCATGGGGGTACATGAGCATGCTTGTTACGATTCTTTAAGTTTCAAAATTGAAATAACAGCTTGAATGAATAAGTTTAAAAAGAGATGTGGAGTATATGCCAATGAGACACATCATAACAAAACAAAAACAATAGGAAGAGATCTTGATATGATCTTCAACAGATGCCTATATAATGTCAAAATCATTAATGTGACTATAAGAGCAAAAAAAATCTTCAAATTGATTTCAACTGTGTCTGTTACTGAAATATTAGAAATAAAATTGGTGACATTCCAAGATTATTACAAAAAACCTGTATCCAAGACTGCAATGGAAATGACTGTAACATGGATCTTCATTCGAGAGTCTTACTCTTTTAATCTTTTACTTTACACCATTTAAATGTATGGATGAAAATAAGAATTTTGTTTAAAACAAGAAACCATAGGTTTTAAAAATACACGATCTTTCTCTATAACACATCCCAAACCTCTACTTTTATTCTAAACTGTGGGATGAATTAGAAATTGACCAACACTATCATGAGGTGCATCAAGTTTATATAAGATTTTTTTCTGCAAGCAACCAATAACAACTTTGTTTGTATATTGGAAATAACTATTCAAAGAACTGATTATGGTCCCACACAACAGTCACAGATTTGGTGGATATTATAATGGATCATAATGTCTCTACTGTAGATGAACAGCTTACACGTATCTAATAAAGTAATATGTGTCTGTCCGTCTGTGTCAGGTTACTTTTATACTATTCAATTTACGTTAACCAAACTTGGTATGCAGTTGCATCATGGGCTTCAAGGGTGTGTCATATCCAAAAGTCAGGTCACTCATAATTTTTGTACCATAGAACTTAGGTGGACCAATTTTGTTATGCTGATACAACATGGAGATTGGGGTGTATCATTTACCAAAGTACGGTCACTCTGACTTTGAAATTGCCCTATGACCCCCGTGATAGTAAAATGTTTTCTGATTTGTGTTTGGTGTATAACTATTCTTCTTTATCACATTATTCTGATCTTGATATTAACACCAAAACACCAAAAATCAATCAATCAAACTTTTAAAAATATGCTGAATCTACTCTTGTATTCAGATTTTGGGCCCCGTTTTAAATTGGTCCACATTGGGGTCTAAAGTGTCATCAAAAATTGCATTGTTGAGGTTCTTTGATATGCTGAATTTAACTGTGTATTTGGATTTTTTTTATTTTTGCCACATTTTACTATGATAAGGGCCCAAAGGGTCCAAAATTAACTTTGTTCATATTGTAAAAACGTTTTTTTTTTAACTGAGTTAACCTAAATATCAGTGTTTAGGTATGTACTCATTTAAATGCTTTACTGAGACAATATCATGCAAAATTTTCAAAAATTATGCAGGTTATTGGAGCCTCATGTTTTTAGGTTTTACTGTTCATTTTCCCTTTAGGGGAATGCTTTATTATCTGAACAAAATTCTGTTACATATTTTGAGAAACACCTTGTGTCAGGTTTCATTTATTATATTTTTCTACCCAGCCAGTTACTCAAGTATGAAGTGAGTAGATTTCAAGTGAAAAGATTTTTACCTGTACGTATGATCATGTGACTTACAGGTTAGGATTTGAATTCAAATTAGTTTGATCTTTACTTGGACAAAGACTTGCATTATTTCCTTAAAAATTTTTGAAGACATGAAAAAGATTAAAGTTTCATGACGAGTTTAAGGTATTTAATGTAGTAATAATTATTTACTTTAAGGATTATGTACCCTTCTGTTGATTCAACATGTTCAATGCTAAACATATGGAAATTTTATAGAAAATCTACAGCCTTTCCTCTTGTAATCTAATATTTGACAATTCGGTGCTTGATTGATAGACGATAATTGCATGCAGTGCTAGCAATGATTTCCTTAAACAAAATTATAAATTAAGATATTGGTTAAAACAAATGTAAATACGGACCTATTCAAGTACACCTTCTAGGGTGCGCTAGACTTTAATGACTCACCACGAGTTTTTTTGGAATTAAAAGGTTATTTAGGACTTTTTGTAAACAATAAACGCTAGCACACCATGGACAAACAAGTAAGTAATCTATGTTTAGAATTTTATAACGAAAATCTCAGTATTAAAGTCTGTGGATTTTCTACAAAAATCTCTTATCTTATCTTGTCTTATCTGTCTCAAAATTCCCATTTTCTATCGAATGCAATGAAACTATAAATAATAATGCTTTGTTCGAAGTTTCCCCTTGGAACATTACTTTTAAAGAATTAAAGATTTCACAAATTTTTCATACATAATAAGGTTGGATGGGAAACACAATGATGACTCTTAACCATTTCTTCATGTTGGTTTATTTATTTGAGAAGTATAACATTTTTTCATTGACTTGTTTTAATATTTAATGTTTCTTTTCAGTTCTTGGATTCTAGGAACTTAAAGTCATCTAAATTGGTATTAGATAGGAAAACCAGACACTATACGCCATTATATAGATTTTCAACAATGCTAGACTCGAGAGTATATACAGTCAGCACAAAAGTGAGTTCCCACTGAAAACTAAAATCAATATTTTCAAAGAAATTGTACTTTCAGTAGCTATTTAAAATGCCACAAAAGTCAGTAAAGACATTTAATTAAACAAGGAGGTTATAAACACCATCTCCTTGAGTTTACTAATATAATAAATTGGGACCATGGTATCTATTTGGAAAGCTTATTATATGTAATTTCCTTTGGTTTTAGTTCATCATAATCATTTGGCAAAGTTGGCTGTGTTAACGCAACAAATGTAATTTTCCTTTTCAAAATCTAAGGACTATGGGCAATCTCATTGGCTGTACACCAAAAAAAAACAACGTTATATCATTGATTAATTTCCATTTTTAAGATTTTTTTAAACCAATCATAATGTTTTTGTATATGCTTTTGAAAATATTACAGCAAATTGATCACAGAAAAACCAGTGCAGCTGAAAAAGGCATATATATATGGAAAAGTAAATTGAATTTTGTATTTCAGAGAATTTAAAAGACTATCCACAATATTCTCATTTTGATGAATTGTTAAACCACAGAAACTTAAAGAAGACCTACAGAAAACCTAGGCTGTATATTATATACAACAATATAAAAGAATCGGCCAGTTGTGTTCATCTATAAGGTTTGTATTGGTTGAATATTACATTTCCCTTCATCAATTTTCAACATTAAAATGATTTTTTTTTAAGTACAATATTAATTACCTTGCTTATTAAAAAGGCTTTGAAAGGCATAAACATGTTGAAAATATACTGCAGAGCCCTGTGTTTTGAACTTTGTAAAGAATAATAGTGCATATGAACTTAAGATTCCAGGATATGATTTTTGTCTCGCTTGACAGAGTAAAAAAGCGAGACATTATGTATGCTGTTTTCGGCGGCGGCGACGTCAACAATGTATTAGTTTGTGATAAGGTCTAGTTTATGGGGAACCACTAGTGGTAGGTTAATGATAATAGGTCTGCAGTTGTATAAGCATTGGCATATCTCATTTCCATGGAGACTATTTGGCCCTGCCCCCTTAGTTGTGGTCTATTGACTTTGTAATTTTTGCTTAGTTTTCATGCATTAGTTTGTGATTAGGTTAGTTTATGGGGAACCACTAGTGGTAGGTTAATGATAATAGGTCTGCAGTTGTATAAGCAATGGCATATCTCATTTCCATGGAGATTATTTGGCCCTGCCTACTCAGTCATGGTCTATTGACTTTGAAACTTTTGCTTAGTTTTCATGTATTACCCCCAGTAGTTTGTGATTAGGTCTGTTTATGGGGAACCACTAGTGGTAGGTCAATGATATTTGGTATGCAATTGTATTAGCATTGGCACATCTCATTACCATGGAGATTATTTGACCCCACCCCCTCAGTTATGGTTTATTGACTTTGAAATTTTGCTTAGTTTACATGTATTAGTTTTTGTTAAGTTTGTCTAAAGGAAACTACTTATGATAAGTCAATGGTATTTGGTGTGCAGTTGTATTAGCTTTGGTACATCTCATTTCCATGGAAATTGCTTTGCCATGTACCTTCAGTCAGGGTTCATTTACTTTGAATAATTGCAAAACTTACATGTTAAAGTGTTGCTATTTTAATTTCAACTTTGCATTATTGAAATTACAAAAAAGCGAGACATTTCTCTGTGATAACAGTTTATTTACGAAACTTTATAGTAATTTTTTTTTTTTTTTTAAAAGGAGTTCCTTTTGGAAATTGCATTGTCTATATTTACAGAGGTTCAACCTATAAGCTAACAAATCTGAACAGAAAGAAAAAAAAATGACTTGGTTTGACAGTATAAATAATACTGGTATTAATAAGATGATGTGGTATGATTGCTACTGAGACAATTTCTGTTTATAAACAGCCATAGGTTATGGAACAATAACCATAATCAAAGTTAATGATACTTGCATGCAAAAAAATTTTGATCGGTTATTTTTACAGGACAATATTAATATCTTTTTGAGATAAATATACATGTACCGGTACTGTAAATTCAGAAATTGTTGCATGCATTTATTATTGCGAATTTGTCATTTTAGACTAAAATGCAATTTTATTTTTTGTGATATTGAGAAAATCCTGTATAATAAAAACATTGCAATAATTTCTAAATTTACAGTATTAGAATTTAAGTGAAAGATAGCAATGATAAAAGGAGATGCATCAAAGAAAACATATGACCATGATGACTGTCTTAGATTGAAATTTTTAAAGAACCAGAAATAATATAAGTTTACACCCTTTCAAATATTATATAGAAAACTGATATTTTTCAGGAACCCAAAAATTGAGCAATGACCTTGAAGAGTAAGCAATGTGTACAGTAAGATATCCATCTTTGTAGTTACCAAAGAGTGTGGTAAGAACCTCGTCTATAATTATACATGGTAAGTATTTTTTTGTTGGTTAAAAATTATGCATCAGGACACTATAATTTTTTTCTTAGATCCTCATTAGGAAAAAAGGGGATGCAGGTATACATCAATGAAGCAGCAACCCAATGAAAGTATTTTTTTCATATCTCAAAGCCCACCCTTAGAAATGAATTGAAAAGTGCTCAAATTTTTAAACCTGTTGATATGAAAACTTGTGCAATGCCTAAATCAAACTACATAATTTCAAGCAGAATTATTTTTTGAACGGCTTCAAAGTTTAGATTTGCTAATTTATGTTCTTTTAAACAAAACTACCAGATGCAACTAAATATTTTTGAAACTCTATGAGATGACACCAAGAGAAAAATTCAATCCTGTTATTTTTTAAATACTTTATCATTGGCCTTTAACATTGTTAATTTATCAATTGCTCTGGTACTTTAATTTATTCAAATTTTACAAGTGAATGGAAGTTGTTTTGATGAAAATCACCTTTTATCAATGGGAGGTAACTTTGATAGCTTTTTCTTATGTGTTTTTAAATGAAGCAAAATTTCATTTTTAAAAGAAACTGAATTTCTTCTCTCAATTGTTCCTATTTGTTATGTCTTTTATATTCATAATTGATAACTGAAGATAAAGAATTACAGAAATTGGTTATATAACATAACCCTTTGCCATGCTTACATCAACACATTTTTTTTTCATTTTCCACAAAAATAAGGCAGTGATGTAGGATGTCATTCTAACAAAACATCACAGCATGGAGACCCAAATCATCACACTAACATGTGAAAAAGAATTTTTATTTAAAAGATTTTACTCATTTCTACTCTGTAGAGACTATTTCACCAGCACTTTGACTGATGCACAGAGACTTCTGACAAATAAGTACCGGTACTCATGATCAATAGAGTTGAATGCACTATTGGCGACCTGGTTTGAGGACGTGGAGAGCACTCTATCATTGTGGGTAGTTTAAAGTGCTTTGATCTCTTAGATGAGGTCTCACATAGAAACATATGTTCCTTAGTTTCATATAAATGTTCAGTGCATTATAACTGCCAGACATCTGATTGACTTTGACTGTAGACTTATTTTTAGTGTCTGCAGAGTTTAAATGAGTTTGATTAAAACCCAGCTTATCTATTCCAAGTGTTGAGAATATTTGATTTCAATATTCCATTAATTTATATTTTTTACTTTTGATAGCAAGGCTGAGGGTTTATGCACTAGAGTAAACTTTTTTGGACAAAGAGGTTGTCACTGTTCCTCAACAAAAAATTAATGAACAAATTTGTAAAGCTAATCTAGAGACACGCTTAGGAAAGACTTTTTCTTTGAGGTTGAAATGGTTATAAAAAACGTTTAATTATATTGTGTATTTTAGCCAGCTTCCACTCTTTTTTTAAAGTTTGAAAAAAAAAAACATTTAAAATATTTATTCCTTAAAGGGTAACAGGATTTTTTTTAAACATTAATTAAAATGAAATAATGAAGTAATAATTTGATTTAAGCAGCCACTTGGATAAATTTTGTGAAATTGAGCTTAAAAACATAGCTGATATATTATTGTTTTCCAAGACGAAAATTGAATCTCATTTTGGTCTGTATTGCATGCAACATTTAATTTGACCAATAAAAGTGGATGGTTGCACATATGTACAGCATGGTCAGATCTTTAAAGTAAAGAAATGTCAAAATTTAATAAAAAGGAAGCAACCACAAAAAACAGCATCCCTGACTTATTTGGTCCCCATAAAATATTCTTTCACAGGTAAAACTAAAATTTTTATGCTTCCATTTTTGACTAGCTTGAGAGAAATTTTCTTCGAAAGTAAAAATCTTATATTATTTTTTGACAGCAGTCTTATTCCCTGCAAATTATATGGTAAAGTGAGGTAAAAAAAACTTTGAAAAAATATAATTCAAGTTTCTATAAAGGTTTAAAGTTACTTAAAAGAACTAAAAAAAAGGTTTTTTTATATATAATAATCTTCTTTTTTTTTTATATGTTTATGTGTAATGCATATTGTATACTTATTGACTGTGTATGACAATAGTTGCACCATGAGGGACAATAAACTTACTTTTCCACAAATATCCAGTCCGTAAGTGTTTTATTATATTAAAAAAAGACAACAGACAATAAATGGCTGTGATAAATCAACTATCGTAATATATAAAGCAGAAACCCAACCATAACGTTTACTTCATAAATATTCTGAAATGCTAAGGCATACATCTTGCACTGACGTCAACCCTAGATACAATAGGTAAAAATTACTCTCCCCGGTATTTTCAAAATCCTCCATTATAGCTGCATTGGAAATCCCGTGAAATATAATGAAGCTTGCAGTCAAGTAGTTTCAACAAGGTCCAATAGCTGGAAACTATTGACCGGTCCAATAGTTCAAAGCTTGTAAGTCAAAATATTGTGTACTTATTTTATATAGAAAATGATAATTGAGGTATAATAAATATTTATATTTCATTTCAGGGGGCAAAGTTACTTCAAAGAATTGAAATAAGGTTGGTTGATCCATTTTATTTTATGTTTTATGTGTAATGTTTTATATGTATTTCTATTTCATTTTAAGGTTTACCAAAGACATTTAATTTATGAATTTTATTTTTGTTACAGATGCAGCTGGGAGGATGTTTCAGTCATAGACCTTGGATAGACTCCGTTGTAGCAGACTAGGGAGAGTAGCATATAGTTCTCGTAACGCTATACAATAGTAACAAGATCATTCTACTCTGAGATTGTTAAAGGGCCTGTTTGATAGAAGTGATGCCAACATTCCCCAACACTACTAATTTGTAAATTTAATGTTTGTTACAGATGGGGACCAGAGGCAGATTCAGTCATAAACCTTGAATATGGCTTATTAGAGATCTGCTTCGATGGAATTGACAATTTTCTCAAACACATCACTAATCTTTATTATCTGTTTCCATTACAGAGTTTATACAGAGAATATAGGTATACCGTATTTTTAATTATTTTTTGGTCCTATGTTTGTAAGTTTGTCATAAAGAAATTGTATGTGGTATTAATGTCAATGGGATAAAACACACAGAAGAAAATAAGTTAAATACCTTTATAAGTATGGATGAAGAAAGACAGACTATCCTACAACCAAAAGAAAGGACAGACAAAAATATACAAAACAATACACAAACTAAAAAATGTACAACAACCCAATCAAAGACCAAGGATGAACTCAGGTGATCCAGGAAGTTGGAACCAAAAGAAATGACAGACAAAAGTCTACAAAACACTAAACTGAAAACTAAAAATGTACAACATCAAACCAACCAGACACCAGGGGATGAACTCAGGTGACCCAGGACAGAAGTACTACTAGGATGGGTTTTTTACTACTAGGACAGGACAGAAGTGGGTAATTAAGTAATTGATATGTTAACAAATTTACAAATTGACAAAGTCGAGGGTGTTTTTTTCATTCATTCTTTCTTCAATTCTAAATTTTAAATGTGACAAGATAAAGATGGCACATAATTTTCAAATATAGTTTTTTAGAATTATTATTCTTTGTTTGTTATTTTGAAGTATCTTCATGTTTGACAAAATTTTAACTTCAATTTAACTTAAAAAAAATATGCTCCAAAATTTATTAAATTGATACACCTTTTTTTCACAGAAAGTATTGGTTATCTATTTTAACATTCATGTGAGTCAAGTTAAGATAATGATGACTCAGTCTTACTCCATGAAAACACTGGTATCTTGCATTATGAGGGGCTTTAGCAAGGGATGGTACCAAAATTTGTGTAAAAGAATAAAGCTTTCACTCACGGAGTCAGAAAAATTACTCATTAATTCCAGAGTTCTGTCTGATAAGGGTGAATCAAATTCCCACGAAAAATAAAGTCCTTATACTGAATTCCCTTTGGCTTCAAAAATAAATAACCTTGAAGTCTGTAAAAAATCCTTATGCCCCTCCATGATGATAGAAAATTTTTAAATTTCACTGAGTGAAGGGGAGGTAACTCATATGAAATGAATTTACAAATTTGAAAGAATTTAAACTACATGATCCAATTGAGCTATACAATTGTAAAGTAAGACCCAGGGACCATGCTCAGAGAAGTCATTTGTGTATATTATTTTACATTAAGGAAGATGAGTCAGTACAATGTGTGGATACAGCCATTTTGAAAAGGGGGGTTCCAAACCTAGGAACACCATGAAACGTTCACATATTAAAAAAGAGGAATCAGAATAAAAGGAGGGATTCCAACCCCCAGACTCAAAAAGACTCTAGATATTTATGTGAAGTATTTATCAATTGAAAAAATAGGACTGGGTTCAGATTATTTAAATTTCATATTTTTACTCTTAATATGTACCGGTATTTAGAACAAAATTTGAATGCAGTAATTTTTTAAATATTTCAACTTTTGATGATTTGAAAATGCACACATTTACTTCTACTACTACTCCTATGTGGTTAATCTGCAGGCGAAATTTCTATAACACAGATGTACTGTGTGTGTCATCCAGTACACCCCAAGTTAAAAATACTTTAATTCTGAATTAGTTATTTTTATATGAAAAAGTCTTCTTTTATATTTGTTATAAATATTCACCATTAAAATTTCTAATATTTCTGAAGGATTATGATGTGAAAGTTTTCATGTTATTTATTACAACAGTAGCCAAATGATCATTTGATCCATGATAGCCAAGTACCTGTACTCAAAACATGTCTATCTTTTCTTCTTGAATGCAGTAAAAGATTTGTCCATAATTTTCAATAGTTAAATTATGCATTTATTAATGTGCAACAACATAAGAAGCAAAATATAGAAGTTGGAGATTAACCCAGGGTATAATAGATATAGGAAGATGTGGTGTGAGTGCCAATGAGACAACTCTCCATCCAAATAACAATTTATAAAAGTAAACCATTATAGGTCAATGTACGGCCTTCAACACGGAGCCTTGGCTCACACCGAACAACAAGCTATAAAGGGCCCCAAAAGTACTAGTGTAAAACCATTCAAACGGTAAAACCAACGGTCTAGTATATATAAAAACGAAACGAGAAACACGTATAAATTACATAAACAAACGACAACTACTGTACATCAGATTCCTGACTTAGGACAGGTGCAAACATTTGCAGCGGGATTAAACGTTTTAATGGTACCAAACCTTCTCCCTTTTCTGAAACAATAGTATAACATCACAACATAGAAAAAACACGATAAAACATCAATTGGAAGGCTTAACTCAATCAAAACGTAAATTAACACACTATGAACGAATAAATTCGATCTGTGATACCTGAAAGTAAATACATAGTTAATAAAATATTAGGGACAAACATTCAAGGCCAAAAGCAAACAAACAAGTCCAAATAAAGCCATGGCAAAACACTACCGCAAATATTAAACCCTTAGAAAATAATCACTTTTGAAAAACCGGTTTTCATAATATATACAGGTAAATGAAAAATAACTTTGTCGTTTTAGGTATACTTTTTTGTCTATATAAAATCTTCCAATAATTAGGAATACCAAGAAAGGTCTGTCATATAAATACCTAATTTAACACTAGATACATAAGGGTAAATATCAACAATAAAACTTCCTGTACAGATTAAAGGAGAATAATCTTGATGTTAATACAAATGTAGTACGAAGAAGTGAAAATTAGTAGATATTCCAAATAATCAAAGCTGGTATACAGACAAGATCCATATTAATATAAAATAACAAAAAGTATTAAAATAGTATCAACAGGTCGAATTAACAAGAAAGTACGATTTGAGAGTACTGCAGTTACTGACAGCTAGTTAAAAGCCAAAAACAGTTAATGATAAAAATCATGCATCAGAGACTAAAATCAACTAAAACACATCCCAGGGATTTAGTATTTTAACGTCATGAACAGTCAGAGAAGACATGACTTGTGCAATGCCAAAATAAATGTATCGACAGGTAGTAGGATAGTGAGGAGCTACTTCTTAAGAGATAAAAATTAACGTGTGTGTCTCTAAACATCCCGCCTCAAAAGAAGATACAACTTAGTTATGTTTTAATTTGCTAATGACAAAATCGATATTAGTGCCAATGTAAACTATATTCAGAGATCTAATTACAATATTGGTACGATAACCCTTACTTATAAGTTTGTTTAAAGGTTCAATGAGTTTACACGGATCACATAGTGATTTCCTCGCTTTAAGTACAATATTACCGTAAAATTTAGGATGTGAAATACCATTTTTAATAAGTTTTCTACAGGTACAGCCAAATTTACTAATCAAATCTTTGTATCTATGAAAGAATTTAGTAAAAGTTTTAAGTAATTTATGGTATCGAAATCCCTGACACAATAATTTCCCAGTGATGCATTGATTACGTTCGTTAAAATCTATGACATCAGAACACACACGGGCATACCGAACGAGTTGGGATATATAAACACCGTATGATGGAGCCAAAGGCACATCGCCGTCTAAAAATGGAAAATTAACAATAGGAAATGAAAAATCGTCTCTTTTGTCGTAAATTTTAGTATGTAGTTTCCACTTAGAAATTAAAATGTCTAAATCTAGAAAAGGGCAACTGCTGCTGTTTATGTTAGATTTAGTTAAAGTAAGTTCTTTTGGGTAAATTTCGAAGTATATTTAGAGAACTCTGGATTATTTAACGAAAAATATCATCCAGATAACGGTAGGTATTGTTGAATGTATCAACTAAATATAACAATGATGGGTCTTTACTGAGTTTGGTCATAAACTGAGATTCATAGCAATATAGAAATAAATCTGCTATTAAAGGGGCACAGTTAGTGCCCATAGGAATACCTACTACCTGACGATACACTTTATCGCGAAACGTACATAAATGTTATCTAGCAGAAAATTTAAAGCTTCAATCATATCCTCACATTTCCAGTAAGTGTATCTAGCATACTTTCCTTTTCGTTACAGAAAAGGCTTTAAACGAGTTACAGCAAATAAAATTACAATGAGATTTTTCGAAAGACCATTTTATCAAATACAAAAACTTTTTCTTTATAAGATTGTGTGGAAGTGTAGTGTACAGAGTAGAAAAATCATAACTGTCAACAGAATTATAAGGACCATCAAAAGCATGTATTTTATCTAAAACCTCTAAAGAATTTTTAACACTCCAAAAATAATTAATACCATTATTTTCATAAGCTTTATTACAAAAGTTAATAACCAGTTCTTTGATAGTAGTAAGGAGGTAGTTAGAAGAACTGATAGATTAGTAGTAGAACACTTACTCGATGCGGAGATGAAACGGAATTTAAATGGTTTTTGTGTAATTTCGGTAACCAGTACATGGTAGGGACTTTCAAATGTTCGGAAGATGCTTTAAGTTGGGTAGTGGCAGTGGTATGCTTGTTAACGATTTGACTCTCTGTGGTGCGAACGGACCTGAATGTAGAGGAATTGATAATTTCGTTTTGAAGAACTTCCGTGTAGTATATGCGCCACACCACCACTACATTATTGGCTGCCTTGTCTGCCGGTACGAACACAAACCGCTCTGAGTACCTTGAGTTTATTTTTATTCTTGAAATGGGAATATCATGGATCCTATTATTAATTTCAGAATTGTTTTCTAAATGAGATATTCGAATATTAACAGTATTCATAATTTTATTCAAATAACTGTCTAAAGATTTTTATCCGATTTTCACGTTTGCACCAATTTTTACAGTAGGCAGACAGAGCGTCTTTAATGACCTGACGACACTGTTTCCAATCTATTATAGATGGAGGACGGTATTTCGGTCCTTTCTTTAGAAAAGTTATGACCTCACGGTCTTCGACGATGTTGAGGTCTCCTGTAATAACATGACCATAGGGAACATATATAAAACTAGATGTTTCGCAGTCTCAAGTGGAAGGAACATTATTTTCTATATTGACGTCTGATGTAATTGACGATAATTAAAAATCAAATTTCTGCTCGGTTTTTATAAGAATACGAAATAATGGGTTGTTCTATATTATCAAAATATGGAGGTATTAAGTTATATACGGAAGAGTCATTGAATATGCTAGACAAATTAATAAAATCAATACCTCTATTTATATATTTTAATTTAAGAAAATGTCGTTTATGATTTTCAGGTTTATCAATACTAGGAAATAGCCTGTGATGACAAAAGGCTGTAATAATACGGGTGTATTCATAAAACGGGCTAAAAAGAAATTTTATCACACTCCAGAAAAATAGCATATAATTTACTTATAATGCCTTCTTTATATTTGGGGTGTTAATTTAATATTAAAAGTTATCAATACAGAGATGATGATAGTTGCAATAACTTCAGATGAGGTTTATCCTGGTTATGATTAATTTCTCTGTATTTTCACCACTACAGACTGTCATTTGATCCAGCGAGTGAAAGTTTTTTTAACATTGTCTTAAAGGTCTATCAGTGCTTTTTTTGTGGTGAAAAAAAAAGTAAAATCACAAAAATACTGAACGCCGAGGAAAAATCAAAACGGAAAGTCCCTAATCAAATGGCAAAATCAAAGATAATGAGTAAATGCATTTTTTGGTTCTTCGTTAAAAAAAAAAAGATGTCATTTAAATTAAAATTTCAGATTTATAATGAAAATTTTCCTAAGACATTTAAATTAAAATTTAAGATTTATAGTGAAAAAATAATTTTCCTAAAATTTTTACATTTTCAAAGCATTGTAGTTGTCCGATTATAGAATAACATAGTACTTGAAATTGATTTAAACTCGTAGTCTAGTGCATGCAAAGTTCCGAAGCAAAACATTCTTTATCTTCAGAGTTTTGGTGTAGACTTAACAAATATCAAATGATCATTTCAGAAATACATTATGCTTGGAGCGCTGCGTGTCTTTACTAACATATAACAAAGCTGCTTATTGGTGTTTAAGTAGTAGGGTTGGTTATATCTTCTGTTTGTTTCAGTTGTTCTTTGGATGGTTCTTTGGTTTTGAGGTATTTAGGGTGTGGTGTTTACCATTCGAAGGAATCTATATATGTAATTCTGAAATGAAAAATATTTGATATTTCTAGTAATAAAAAAAATAATCAAATGTTTGAGCATAAAGCTGCTTTGAACTTTGAATCTGTACAATTTTCATACTTTCTTTAATTTCTTATTTTCAAAATTGAAAATGAATATCTTCAATCAAAATCAAAATCTAAATTGTATTTGACATATTATGATGAAATGGAAAACTAGAAAACATATTCTCGTAAATTCAGTTGAATTCAGGGGAAGTGGAAAATGATCCCAAAAGTTTTTTAGATATACTTTATCTTCTTCAAAATTGTTTCTGGGTATCTACATCTTTAAAGCACTGATCACTATTAAGATAATAAAGAAGTAAAAATACATTTTTATAACAGTCAAGCCATAACGAAAATTCTGCCATACAAAAAAGAATTTAGATGTTTAATCTACATTTATTATAGAGTTATAAACATAATCGCAAAGGTTATTAATTCTTACATGACTGAAAGCTTGTACAAGTCTTAATATTTGGTGAACAATAATAAATTTCTATGATATATATATTATTATCACTATTTTACTGAATTTTCCTTTGATCTTACTGATAATTTCCTTTCTCAGCATAGTAGAAAGATATGGAAAGTATCTCTAGAAACTAAGGCTGCACATGCCATTGTCAATGTAAATTTCAACATCGTCATAAGCAAAATAGCGATAAACAGATTATCATTGGTCATCTCAACTTGATTGTTTTTCTCACTTTCGCGATACCGGCTCAAGGGAGAAAATCAATCTCGTTGAGATGACCAACGAAATTTATAATGATTTCCAATACCCTAAAAACTTCATTTTGAGTTATCTGAAACTATCATCATCTCCAAGTGAAGAGTTATCTAACTTATCAATCCTGATGTCTTACAGTAGTTATCTCCCTTTGCTTCAAGCTTCTCAACCTTGGGTAAATTTTCAACTCTCACCTTCAACACTAGGTTTTCATCCACAGTTTCCAGACATTTAATGATAACTTCATTATTATGAGACCATAATTGACAACTGGTTTTAATGTTTTAATTTTACTTGTTAGTCCCATTTAACAATTGCTCATCGTAATTTCTAAAATTAAATTGTCTTGAGTTTAAGCATTTCTTTGTAAAAATTTCCTGTTTAATAGAAAATTAATCTTTTTAACTTCCCAAACCATTCTGTGATCAATATATTAAAGGATAATTTTGTCCAGCTTCTTGAAACAATTTTTCTTTTTTGCAATCAAAAGTATTGACAGTGAGCAGGATCATTTCAAGATCACTAAAAAGGAGCTGAAAACTGGTCTATTTTATTCTATTTATCATGTGTACATGAAAAGGAGTAGATTGTACAACACAAAAATTTCTCAAATTTCAAATCAAGTTTGTTGAAATATAGCTCATTTTATACAATTTAGATCTTTTATTGAAAAAGGTATTAGACTGATCTTAACCCTATCATACAGTTTGAATTACAACATAAATTAATTTGCTCCTTGGTATCAAACCATTCTATCTTTTTCAAATTTGGTAATTACAATATAGGTAAAGCACTTACCATCATAAAATACTTTAAAAAAATAAAATAAGTAAAACCCAATTATCAATAACTGACTGCAGCTATTCTTCATGGGATCCTTTTTGAAACTCATGGCCACACAAAGAGTAATCTAAGAGCTTGACTCTTTAACAGGGATCCAACTTGAGCCTCATTAGTTCAAAGGAGTTTTCCATTAGTCCATAATAATTAAGAAATAATTGTTGCAAGCTATACTTTATTGTAGTTTTAACATGGGTAGGCATTATATACGTGATTATTTTTGCCTGAGCGATAGCTTACAATCACTTCTGTTAACCAAGCAGTTTTAGATTTATATTAGACCCTGTTTCAGACTTTGGTGATTTAATCACTAAAAAAGTTAAAGATAACCAGACTTATTTTAGATTTAACTGGTAATCTGTTTTCTTTTCCCGGTAACAAAAAAGAGCTGATTCCAGTAAGTCTGTATATTGGCTGCTTCTGGTTCTTATCCATTTAAGGAACCAATGATTCCGGAGAGTGCAGTAACCTTGCCTCAGTCCATTATTGTCAAGATATCAGTGATTTTCCTTTTTTTCTGACAAAAGTCATTGGAAGTAATCTTACATAAAACAAATTTTGATATAACCAATCAAAAATGCTATCATAAATAATCTGGGAACAAAAAATTTTACTTTTTCAATTGTAAATTTTGCTACTATTTTTCTTTCAAGTATAAAACTAAAGTAAAAAGTAAAAATCTATTTTATTGAAGTATTATGTGCCATTTGAGTTTTGAAATTAATTTAAATTATAAAGTATTGAAATTAATTTTATTATAAAGAATCAGTATTTATATCATTTCTTTGAGTTCTTAATTTTTTCTTTCTAAATTTTTTATTAAATCTAAAGATTTCATACTTGATACATGTAATATCATTTTGCATCATATTTGTATTTTTTCATTTCAGCTTCTTGAAGTTATGTACCTGCTTATATGAAATTGTTTGAGGAATTTCCCCCCATTTTCCTTAATTCTGATCTTGATGATTGTTTTCCAAAATTTTCAAAGATGGTACTGATTTTGTGTAATCAACTCCTGCAGTTTTCAATCTCAATCTTTTTAACTTCACACAATGATTGTACAAATATTTAAGTTGTCCACTTGGTACTATGAAATTGTTTGATAATTTTTTTCCTGACTTGGGAACTAAGTAATTTTTCATCAAAGGTAAAATAAATAGTTTTTAACCCATATCTTTTGGAAAATACAGAGAGTTTGCAAATCTATAGAGGCTTTTACAAATTCTGGGACTATACATGACTACTATGTACATGAGTAGTAAACCTTGAAAATGAGATATTTTTGATTAAACTATGCTTCAAAATATTTAAAAATGTTGATTTATATGTGTTTATTATACTATTACTACACTGTACTTTTTTCTTACATTTTATAAGTATTTTCATATCAGATGTCTGGTAACTTATATAAAAGCTATTATCTAGAGCTCTGTAAATAAAAAAATGTAAACATAGTTCTAAAATATACTTTTAATGAGTGGAAGAAATTGTGGGGTACAGAATACATTTCGTAAATTATCAAAATACAAGTGACCTGTTTAAAAGCATGTCTGGTATTTTTACAGTACTTTTTAAATGAATTTAATAAATTATTTGTATTTTAAATTGAGAATTTCTTCAGTTTCCATGATTGGAAAAATAATGTGAGATGCCTTGGAACATTCTGGTGACTATTGTACATTTTATAATGTACAATGGAAAGGACATTTCATTACTTAGATAAAATGGATTCAGTGGACTGATTAGCATAAAAAACTATGATGGAAAACCTTTGAAAGCAGCCAGGATAGCAGCTCCAAGGATGGTCAAATAAATCTTCAACCAAGTCTGAGGCTTTACCAAGAAATTAAGAAGGCAAGTTTATTTAAGCCAAATATTTGTATACATTTTCTAGAAATATTGGACAAGAAGTGCATATTAAGACAACAAGCCAGCACCCTTCTGATCTTCTGCATGCAAAACACCATTGATGTATTAATTTTTATAAGTTTTATAATTTAAGTTACCATTTTCTTGAACAAGATTTTCAATCAAAATATTTAAAACTTCAAGGGGAGACAAGTACAATTAACAGCAAGATTTTTTCATTCAATGGGATATAACTGTTAAATTTGCACATCACTTTTGTGCAGTTAAATTCCAAACAAAAACCTTTGACTTGTTTTATTTTTATTATGTCAAGTTTTCTGTTTAGTCAGGTTAATAGTTACTCCTTGCTATAGATCAATGACATTTTGTATTTATTTGCATTACTAACAAATTATCGAATTAATTAGCAATGTTGCTAATCATCAGATGTTTTTCATTTTCTGCTGCTAGGCGAGATATCTCTGTCAACAGTTTATCTTACAAACTTGTGTTGATACTATTGTGTACATTTTGTAAGAAATCAGAACATTATATAGTGACTTTATATTTATAGAGAAATGGATTTTAAAATATATAATGTGTCTTTTTAATTCTTTTAGGTTCTTCTGTGATATGTTTTCATGGTGTGGAATAAGACTTGGTGGTCTAATACAGCTAATACGAAGGTATGTACCAGTATGTTAGTCCAGTTTTGAAAAAGAAAAGTATTATAAAATGTATTTGGAAATAGCATGTGCTCTAAGCGTGAAGGTTTGTAGGAGTTTGGTAAGAAGTCTTTGCTTTCTTTAATTGCCTTTAAAGGAGTAAATTTAATTATCTGATTTGATTATGTAAAAGAGTGTTGGGATGCTGGTTTGCTGTTCTCAACTTCTATTACATATTTATAGACTTTTATTTAATTTGCCACTGGACATTTAGCAACCAACAATCAAATGAATCAATCATTCAAAATTTGGAATATACATACAGTATATCAAAAATGATCCTTTTAAACAATCTTGAATGACTAATCATTTTATTTTTCAGGTTAGCATCACAGCTTGTCTGTAAAGATTGAAGCTGGGAGTGGGCATTGGAGCTGACTTTTATGGTAAGAACCAATACAAAAAAAAACAATACGTAAAAAAAGAAATATGTTAGACATCTACCATTGACTTGTTTTTCATCCTTTTCTGCTAATAAAGACTGGTAGTTCAAAAAATATATCAGCAATTCACTTTTAAACAAAGTAAGAGAAAGGTTTTATGAATATGGTTATAATGACCAGTTATTTATTATTTTGCATTTGATATTGTTTCAATTTTCAGATTTTGACAATTACATTTAATTCTGTATATTTCTTTTTCAGGTAACTGTGGCTGCTTAAAAGGGCTATGTGATTTTACTGTAACAGTAAAGAATGTAATTCAGACTATTTTTGTGTATGTTTGAGAAAATGTTTATAATTTTTACAAAAAGAAAAAAAAAATTATGTACAGGTTCTCCATTTTCAACAAGTTTGGAAGCTGTAGGTTAATAGGTCTTTGAAATTTCAAAAATTACTTTCTATTTTCTGTTCATACTCATGTCTAGGCAAAACACTTCCAGTAGTTTAAGAATGGAGAATCTAAAAAAAAAAGAAAAAGAAAAGAAAAGAAAAGAAAGAAAAAGAAAAAAATGTTCAATTATTGAAATGTTTTTTATTTTTGCAAATTGTAATATATTTTTTCACCTTTGTGTCATTTTTAGCTGAGTTTATAACAAAGGGTATATTTAAGAATATTTTACAAGAAGCATAGTTGAAGAATATCTTGATAAAGGTAGATTGATTGATTTTTGGTATTTAACACCACTTTCAGCATGATTTGCTATATCTTGGCTGCCAGTTTTTATTTGTGGAGACAGCCTGGTGAAAACATCCCCTTCAACAGAGAAACTGGCAACTCTAGTCAATTAAGATTGACGTTAAACACACCTACAATGTGAGGGTTCAGATTGTTGACAGGCTAGTGATACAGTAGTTGAACTACTTTGACCATTCAGCCACCATTACTCCATCCGCACTAAATATGTTATTGAAATGTGTTGAATTTTTGTAATTTAATTATTTTTTTATTTTGATTACAAGTATACTATTTATGTTTTTTTGTTATATATAACAAAGATGTGGAGTTCTAACAGGGTGAAATTTAGGTCAAAGGGAGGTAAAATTATGTGTCACTTAAAATAATTACCTGAAATTTTTCAAAAAGTTTATTAATTGAAAGTGCATCTGATATTTTTTATGTATGTTACTTTATTTTCTAAAAACAAATGAACACAACATAGATTGACAATAAGATATTGAGAAGAACCACCTTGTCAGCCAGGATAGCAGCTCTTAGGAAGATAATGAGTGGTCAATTAAATCTTCAACCAAGTCTGACTCTTTACCATGAAAATAGAAAAGGCAAGTTTATTTTAGCCAGATCTTTTAAGATAGCAGACCCTTCTGAAATATTGCATTTAAAACACCATTGATGAATTAATTTACCAGTTTAGTATTTAAAGATACAAGATACATGAACAAAATTTTCTATTAAAATATCATTAGTAAATCCTTAAAATTCATTAAACTTCAAGAAAAGACCAGTACAATTTAAAACACGATTTTTGCATTCAATGGGAGATAACTTTGTAAAATATTCAGATATTTTTTGTGCAGTTGAATTTAAATCTGACGTTTTTTTACTTTTCTATCTTTTATATTGATTTAATAAAAAAATGATTTTATACAATTGTCTACCTGCAATAAGAAATCGGAACAATATTTAGTAAATTTTAGGTTATCGGTAACACATAAATTGATTTACAAAATGTATAATGTGTTGATTATAATTTCATTTCAGGTTCTTTCTGAGACCTGTTTTCATGGTGTGGGAATAAGACTTGGTGGTCTTATACAGCTAATACAAAGGTATGTACCAGTATGTTGGTCCTGTTTTGGAAAACTCAAATGTATTATAAATATTTTATGGAAAAACAAGATTTGAACGCTTAAAAGATTTTTTACAGGAATCTACTCATTATTATATCAGTAACCAAATAAGAGTAAAGTTTAGGATCTGAATTATTTACATAAAAATGTGTTGGCTTGTTGGATTGCTGTCTCATCCATATGTTCTTGACATATATAACACATTTTAAGACTATTTCTATTTAATGATTTGCCACTGGACCTTAAGCAACCAACAACCAATCATTCAATATACATACATAATACCAACAAAGAACCTTTTAAACAGTTTTTATACGCCTGTTTACGGGACGTATTATGGTATACCGTTGTCCGTTCGTCCGTCTGTCCGTCCGTCGTCAACATGTCGGACATTAACTCGAAAACACTTTAACCAATTTGCATAAAACTTTGGTTAATTGTTTATATCTATTGACGTGAGCTCCCTTTGGTTTTTTATAAATTTTAGATTTTACGTTTCCGAGTTATGGGGTTTTATTTATTAAAAAAAGGGGGGTTTTCCAGTTTTCGGACAATAACTCAGGAATGCTTTCACCAACTTGCAAGAAATTGTGGTGAATTGTTTATATCTATTGACATGAGCTCCCTTTTGATTTTTATAAATTTTAGATTTTACGTTTCCGAGTTACAGGGTTTTATTAATGAATTATCATTTTATATTTCAGGTTAGCATCACAGCTTGTCTGTAAGGATTGAAGCTGGGAGTGGGCATTGGAGCTGACTTTTATGGTAAGAATCAATACATAGATTTATGAACTTTTCATCCAAGAGCATTTAAAAGCCCAAGATTTTTGTTAGGCACAGATGTAAATCTTACATATTAATGTCTTCTTTACTTATAGTTGAATAAACAATTTAGAAGGAGATATAAAGATATATAAGGGATTAGTCAAAAAGTGTAATGTATAATGCAAAATCTTGGGATTTCAGTTTTTTGGTTATCTATAGTTGTCCCCATATATGAAAATATGTAAGTGTGGTATGTATGCCAATGAGACAGCTATCAACCAGAGACCAAATGATGTGGATGCAACTAAATGTCACTCTATGCCTTCAACAATGAGCAAAACCTATATTGTATAGTTAGCTATAAAGGTTCAACATGACTAAATGTTAAAAAATACAATGAAGTATGTTAATAGCCTGATATACTATATATAGCTATAAAACAATGTTAAAAAGATATTTGTCAAGACATCAGCCAATGACTTGTTTTTCATCCTTTTATTGCTAAGAAATACTGGTACTTTAAAATTTATGTCAACAAATCACTTTATAACAAAGAAAAAGAAATGTTCTATACATTATAATTGTAATGCTCAGTTAATTATAATTGTTTTGCATTAAATATTATTTCAATTTTCATGAGTAATGTATATTTCTTTTTCAGATAACTGTGGCTGCATAAATTGTTGTGTGATATAACTGCAACAGTAAAGAATGTAATTCAGACTATTTTTGTGTATGCTTGAGAAAATGTTTATAATTTTTTTACAAACAAACAAAAAAAATATGTAAAGATTCTCCATTTTCAACAAGATTGGAAGTTGTAGGTTAACTTGTATTTGACATTACAAAAATTCTTTCTATTTTCCGTTTATACTCATGTCTAGTCAAAACACTTCCAGCAGTTTAAGAATGGATAATCTAAAAGAAAAAGAAAGAAAAAAGAAGAAAAAAATGTTCAATTATTGAAATGTATTTTTTTTTTGCAAATTGTAATGTATATATTTTTGCCATCTTTTTGTTATTTTAGGATTTGAGATACTTTCAAATTTTACAAGTTACTTTATACATGTAGTTAATGCAATTAAATCTGCTGATGTGAATATTCCCACTAAATTTCTTAGCAAAATTTTAATTATTTTTGGTTTTTTTAGCAACGTTTCAAAATACCTTACCATAGCAAATGCCTCTCTAGTGTAAACTAAAAAGATGAATAATGGTCTGCAGTAAATATATCCCCTTACAACCTTTTCTTTCATGTTAATTTTAATATCTTTTTAGATATGTGACAAGGGTGCTCTAATGCAGAGGAATTTACGAAGTTAAGAAGTTAGAAATATATTTTTTGCACTTTTTTTGTCATTTTTAGCTGATTTTGGTTTGTAACCAAGGTGATATTTTTTAAAGAATAATTTTACAAAAGGCATAGTTGAAGAACATCTTGTTGAAATTGGATTGATTGATTTTTGGTGTTAAACACCACTTTAACATGATTTACTATAATTTTGGCTGTAAATTTTTATTTGTGGAGACAGCCAGAGTATATGGTGAAAACATCACCTTATCAGGGAAACGGGCAAACCTTAGTCAAATTAAGAATGAAGTTACACATTTCATGTGAGGGTTCTCAGTGTTGACAGGCTAGTGATACAGTAGTTGAACTACTAATAGGACCACTCTGCCACCATAAGTCGATCAGTACGAAATATTTTATTGAAATGTGTTATATTTTTGTTATCAATCTATTTTTTAATTTTAATTGTACTATTTTATTTATTTTGTTTAATATAACAAGGATGTGGAGTCCGAACAGGGTGAAATTTGGGTCAAGGGAGGCAATTTATTATACCCTGTTTAACTCCACATACTTGAAATTCCTCAATGTTAGGATTTTCATCTACTTGGATATTCATGTTTGTACATTTTTTTAATATCAGATGTATACTAGCTAATATTGACTATTATTTAGAGCTCTGTATTAAAAAAAAATAAATGTAAGCAGAGCTCTAGATAATAAGTATGCAGGGTGGGAGAAATCTTGGGTCATTAACAATTGATTTGCTGAAATTTTCAAGAAAGGGATTTATTGGAAATGCATCTGATATATTTAATGTATAAAACTATATTTAAAAAAAAAGATGTTAAGATGATGAGGAGAGCCACCTTGTCAGCCGGGAGAACAGCTCTAAGGTAGATGGTCAATTTAATCTTCACCAAGTCTGAGGCTTTACCATGAAAAATATGTGGTAAGTTTATATATTCCACAAATTTTATGGTAATAATATATATATAGGCATTTAACATTATTTTTAAGGGTTCTTTTCTATCAGTGTTTGATTTTAGAGTATCTAGTCTTACATTTGTTTTCTGTCTGGTATCGAGTGAGCTGTGTTGGATAGAAACCAACTGTATGCAAGTTATTATCAATGAATTTGTAAACTTATTTGGGTCGAACAAATTTTTATGAAAAGTCTGTAACTGTTTGAATATTGAATTGATATAGAATCATTTTCATAAAAGCATGGACAAGACGATTTCTTGGCACTCTTATGTTATCTATTGACTGGGTCAGATAAGGTGAAAGTTTGTCTATAACGCCCACTTGTCACATTGAATGTGTTATAGACATTTAAACTGGGGTCGCCAAAGGTTCTAAATGCCTACATCAAATAGTACGAATTACTAGCAGAGGATTAAACCTTGTGTGTTGATTTAAATGTTGAATAATTATTTTCTTTTTTTCTTCTCTTGTGCCTACATGTACTTTGCTCTTTTATCCTATTTAAATCCCTATTGGAAGGCCTCTGACAGACTGAGTGAGCGTAAAATCACTGTTATCGATAGCCAATTGCAATGGCAAACAAGTTAAAGGTATTGTAAATTCAGAAATTATTATGCAATTATTAATAAATAAATTTGTGTATTTACTGTCATCTGATTGGTTAAAAGTATTACTTTTATTTTCAATGTTGTCAATTTTATGGCGACACGCCCACTCTGACGTCAGATATTCATACGCCAACATCCGTGTACGTTGTTATGGTTAATATAAATAATATAAAAGTTCTTTGAGCCTTATTTTGATAGAAATTTATTTATAATGAATGGCTATAATTTATTTTGAATTTATTGAACCATAAAATTAATTTTGACTCTTCACATTTTACATAATCCATGAACCATTCATTAATTGTGATTTTGTAATTTTAGACTAAAATGCGATTTTAATTTTTGCGATATTGAGAAAAATCCTGTTTAATTCATATAAAAAATTTCAAAATGCTAGTTTAAATTATTGCCAATACAACCATATTGCATTTTTCGCAATAATAAAAACATTGCAATAGTTTCTGAATTTACAGTAATTGATCGAGTTAGTATTATTACCAACATAAGTATTGGGGTTGTGTACGCTGTTATGAAAATGATTTTAAGAACCATCAAAAGAGAACAAAACCATCCGATTTTGTAA
The DNA here is from genome assembly GCA_017311375.1 of Mytilus coruscus. Taxonomy (NCBI): domain Eukaryota; kingdom Metazoa; phylum Mollusca; class Bivalvia; order Mytilida; family Mytilidae; genus Mytilus; species Mytilus coruscus. Next base: position 9,748,711 of record CM029607.1, on the reverse strand, counting down.
TTGAATATTCCAAAATCATTGTCTTATACATATACGTGCACTTGCACAAGGTCGATTTCTATCTCTAGCAGTTTAAAGTTTATATAGTGAAGATGATAATGTATAACAGGTTTTAATAAATGAAACATAGCATTATTTTGTTAGTCTTCTTAGAGACAGATTGATCTGTAAAACAAGTAATAATTTTTTCATTTTTTTTATATTTAGGTTGTTATAATGATGATGTTTTCATGGTGTTGCGAGTAAGACTTGGATGTCTGATATTTTTAACATGTTGGTAGGTAATCAAGCATCTTTTTAGTAATATTATATTTGAAATCAATTTCAAAAGGTTCTTTAGTACCAAAAAAATAATTTTACACTGATGAGATACCGGTTGAATTTTTTTGGTAAATATAAAACTGAATTTATAATTCAGAATACCAAATATTTTTTCCATGATTTTTGTCGAGCCTTCGACTTTTGTCGAAAAAGTGAGACATAGCGATCCTACATTCCGTCGGCGGCGTCCACAAATATTCACTCTGTGGTTAAAGTTTTTGAAATTTTAATAACTTTCTTAAACTATCCTTGATTTGTACCAAACTTGGACAGAAGCTTGTTTATAATCATTAGATAATATCAAAAAGTAAATTTTGTAAAAAAAAAATTCCATTTTTTCCGTATTTTACTTATAAATGGACTTAGTTTTTCTGCCAGGAAACATTACATTCACTCTGTGGTTAAAGTTTTTGAAATTCTAATAAGTTTCTTAAACTATCCTGGATTTCTACCAAACTTGGAAAGAAGCTTGTTTATGATCATAAGATAGTATCCAGAAGTAAATTTTGTAAAAAAAAAAAATTGTTTTTTCAGTATTTTACTTATAAATGGACTTAGTTTTTCTGCCAGTTAACATTACATTCACTCTGTGGTTCAAGTTTTTAAAATTTTAACAACTTTCTTAAACTATCTTGGATTTGTACCAAACTTGGACAGAAGCTAAATGTTTATGATTAAAAGCTAGTATCTAGAAGGAAATTTTGTTAAAATTTTGTTTCATTTTTTCTGTATTTTACTTATAAATGGACTTAGTTTTTCTTCAAGTTAACATTACATACAGTCTGCAGTTTAAGTTTTTAAAAAATTTATTAGATTCATAAACTATCCTTGATTTTTACCAAACTTGGACAGAAGCTACTTACAATCAAAAGATAGTATAGAGAGGAATATTTTTATTAATTTTTTCCTCATTTTTGTTGAGCCTGCGATTAACAACAAAAGTAGGCGAGACTCTGGGTTCCGCGGAACCCTTACGAATTTTTTGTTATCCTAGTGCAATTTTAAATTTAGTACATGTGTAATAATTTTTTTTAGGAAAGTTTAGTATAACTGACTACTTTTATATTCCAGGTTAGCATCAGGTTTCCATAGGGTTACTTGCTGGGATAAAGCTGTTATAAGGTGAGAACTTATTCATCAACTTACAACTTTAATGTGTTTATGTTATAGTGTGATGAATGTCGCTAAATAGATTTCAATATATATAGTTTTTTTTAATTTACAATTAAAAAAAATCAGTATTCAATCTTTTCATTTTAAAATAATGTACCCTTTAAAGCAGATACTAGATCTGAAGAAGATATATGAAGGGGAGATAACAATAAAATCGGATATTTTTGATACTATATATTTTTGAGTAATCAATATAAGTAATAAACAAATTGTTTAACATACACTAATGTCTGTTTCTTTATTCCTGTTAGATTATTTTAAAATTAAGAATCAACAATTGAAATTTAACTTTGTTTCTTTTTCAGTCGAAAGAGTTGCTGTTGCTGCCTTCCTTGTATGGTAAAATCCTCAAGACTACAATCCTGCAAACCATTGGATGAACTGTTGCTATCTTTTGTAAAAAAAATCAGCAGATATTTGTCTTATAAGCAGAATGAATTATAAATGCAATTCATTTTTAATGCTTTATTATTCAAATTATAAATATTTATTTCATTATTTTTTCTTGCATTCAATTATTGTTTTGTGATTGAAGAAATATAAAAAAAAACTGTGAAATTATAGTTATTTAAGAGGTCCCAAAGGTATGATGTATGGTTTCACAAGATACCCATAAGACTTGCTTCAGTTTACATATATTTTTTAAGTTATGTAAACTGGTTAAGAATTACAAGTCCTTTGTGAAATGATTTTTTCTGGTTAGAAACCTATTAAGTAGTACTTTAATGGCCAAACACTAAAAGGGAATAAAACAAATCCCCTATTAAACGATTTAAGTACTGAGTTTTTGGTGCAATATGAACTAGAAATAAAAATGTTTAGTTAGATGGTTTGTTTTGACTCTGCATTCTTTACATTCATACAAATTAATGGCTGTCAGTTTTATTTATTGGTTTTGTTAATATATTATAAATGCATTATTCAGCATCTGAGACCACTCAAGTGAAAATAATTACATAGTTTTGCAGTTTGTCATATTTTCTCATTTTGTGTGATTGATTTCTATATTTTTCTCATTTATGATTATATATATTTTAATGTTTGATTTTTGAGGCTTGTACTCAGCTTCTAAACAATTACCTCCCCTCCACATGTATAACCAGGATCCTGTAAAAGAAGTTTTGATTTTGAAGGATGGATGGATAATTAAAATGCAAGATTTTTTAATGTGTTAGTTCATAATGTAAAAGTCTGCACAAGACATCTAACCCCACCTGAACACATTATTCTGATTTCCAGCTGACCAGTCTTTGCTCCTACTCCTAATTGCTGAATGCTTAGCAGGGGAGCATCAAATACCAATTTTCAATTCTTTGATATGACCCAGGGCATGACCAAATCCCATGCCCATCTGCACTCATGTTGAGCATAAAAAGGTTTTTAAAGAAGATTTGTCTGTCTGTTTGTCCATCATCATCTCTCATCCACAGCTTATAAACTATTGGAAGGTTTTCATTTAAACTTTCAGATTATCTTCTGTATTTAATGGCTGTGTGTATTTTATTTTATTATAATAATGAAATTTTGGGGTTCTCAATTGTAATGAATGGACCTCCTAAGTATTTGAAAAAAAAGGGAAAGAAGCTCATACCACCATTTTATCACGTGAAGGATAGGTTGGTTCAAATATATTTGTTTTTAATCATGTTTTTAGTAGTTGGATCTCATTATGACAAAATTTTAATGACTTAAATTCAAAATAAATTTGGGGTTCACACTGATATATATTACCACTGTAGCTTTAATGTAAATTTTATAAGGCTTTGCATAATAACAAGATTTATGTTTTATCTTGTTTTATCTGATTTTAGTGGTTTTATGTGATTTTATTTGTTTTTACTGTCAAATCTTGTTATACCAAGCCTTAGTATGATTGAGTTTATATATTTTGATTATATACATGCAATTCAAAATATAAATTTACATAATGAGATCAGACATTTATTATGCTTTTAACTCTTCTTAGTGGATAAAATAGAAAATGAATGAACATAAATATTGAAGAGGTCATTGAAGATTGACCAAGTTACAAGATTTATAAATGCAGAATCTTGCTCTAACTAAATCTATGTTCTTATCAGCTGAACCAACCTATCCTTCAATATAAGTAATAAAATTTTATAAATGGAAAAGTCCATTCTTCGATTGGGGAACCTTTGGATGTGAAAAAAAAATATACACAATGCCAACAGATACTGAAGATTATTTGAAAGTTTAGGCAAAAACAATTCAATCCTTTAATTGTGATTGGAAGTTGTAGACGGATGAGCAAACAGATGATGTACTTGCTTACTTATGGCACATTTCCTAAAGGATATGGACTATGGGTATGGGTTTTGCTCATGTTTGAAGGCTGTAGGTTACTGATAGTTGTTAAATTCTATGTCATTTGGTCTCTGGTGGAGAGTTGTCTCATTGGCAATCATATCTCCTCTTTTTATTTTATATAAAATAATTACTTATTACTTCTTGGGCAAAAAGTTCTGGTTCCAAGAAAATAATAAAAAAAAATACTTATATCATACATGTATTGTTAAATAACTATCCTACTTTGATATAAAGAATTGACTTTGGTTAGAAATTGGGAGGAATTATAAAGAAACTTTATATACAATATAAGAGCTTGGGGTTATAAATGTTTAATGAAATGCAGTTAACTATTTCCTTGGTGATCTAATAATTTTGCACAGATCACGATATTAGTTTATTTAAATAACCCATAAAATAAATTGAGTACACCTCATAAATGAATTTGATTCATGTATTTTATGCATTTTTAATCTTAGTATTTACTATTGTATTCCTTGTTATATTTGTAAATGCCTCTTCGTATGTGACAAACTGAGGATTCATATATTTTATGGAATTATATAAATTTATTTTTAAGTTTGGTATTTAAAAGTATTGGAAAGCACCAAGTTTAATATTGAGCAAAAAAAATATTCCTTTAAGACCTAAGGATATTAAAATTTAAGACAAGTATCTCAGAACAGAATTGATTTTATAAATTCTATTTAAACAGCTAGTCTGGGAACTGGTATCAAGAAACTAAAAAGAATCCTCAGCTCTGTCAGTTATTTTGTATAATTGTAATATTTAACTAATGATACCTTACCCATGATGCAGATTCTTTTCCTCCTTTTACTTATAAAGGGACTAAAAACTTATTATTATTACAATTTCTTTAGTATTTGTACACACTTGATGGAGCAGAATGGGTCTGGTTTCATTTGGGTATTTTATATTATGATGCATGATAATGATATAAATAAATAGGTAAATAAAAATTTAATTGAGAAAACCTATCTTATATTTTATTTGAGTCTGAATGACAAATAAAGGGGGAAGAGGTTTCTGTAGTCAAGGGTAACACACAGCTGATTTATTGTATGGTATGGACGAAGTTGAAAAAGCGAGACTTGGGCATGCTTTTTCCATAAGCAGCAGCTTCAACAATGTATTTGATTGTGATAAGTTCAAGTTAAAGAAAACAACTATTGGTAGGTCAATGATATTTGGTATGCAGTTATTTAAGCATTGAAACATCTTATTTCTAAGGAGATTATTTTGCTTCTCTGCCTCAGTCATAGTCGACTTAAAACTTTTAATTAGTTTACATGTATAAGTTTGTGATGAGGTCAATTGAAAGAGAACTATAAGTGGTATGTCAATGATATTTACAAATCTCAGTTCCATAGATATTGTTCAGCTCCAGTCTCAGTCATGGTTTATTGACTGAATGTTTTGCATTATTTACATGTGATATGTGATTAGATCAGTTTAAGATGAGTGACTAATATTTGATATTTGGTATGCAGTTGTATTTGCATTTGCAAATCTCATTTTCATAGAGATTATTTGGTCCCACTTCCTTATCATGGTTCATGGACTTTGAAACTTTCACAGTTTAACAAGAAACCAATTGATAAGTCATTTTTTTAGTTTATAACGATTTTATTTGCTCATAGATACAAAAAGGATCGGACACAAGTTTAACCAACTTATGAAGTCTTCTCCTTTACATAATATTAGAATAACAATTATACAGAGCATGCACAGTTCAGTAGATATATATTAAAGGTAATAGTAAAATGAGGCATTTGCACAGTCATAGAAGAAAAAGGAAAAAAGCCTAACACAATTAACAAGGAAAAGGATAGAGAATTGAGAAAAAGAAAAAAAGAAAAACAGGAAAGGGTGCAGGTCGTTTCGTAACTAGTCGATTCGTAACTAGTCGAATTTCGTAACTAACTAGTTCATTTTGTAACTGAAACGTTTCATAACCTTATACTGGGACTACTATACTAATAGTATAGTATAATAGTCCCAGCCTTATAGCAATATATAATAATATGAGTTGTAGGTTATGGAAATAACGTTAAATAAATATTTCGATTACAAATAATAAAAAGACTTATTGATGTATATATCCGAAGGTAAACTAAAAAGGTATCAGAGTGTTAGGACCCGCTACATACAAGGATGCATATTCTCATTCTGGGATAAATATACTCAAAACCAGATGTCATGTAGTACATTGTTAAGGAGATGTGCTTTTGTTTACGGACCAACTGCAACATAGTGAAGTTAATATTCTAAAGAAAGGCGATTAACAAGGGAAAAAAACACGCCGGTCCCTATTTTAAAAATTAAATTATTACAATATTGTTATTATTAGATGCACAGTTTGATCATTTTTAAATATAAATAACAAGAACAAAACTCAAGAAATTTATTTTGGCTACAATCTTTGGACAATTTTGATAGATATACACTTCCAGAGACAAAACTAACAGAGACACACTTTATAACCATACATGTATATAACAACATGTAATATAAACCAGGTACGAAACGTCTCAGTTACAAATCAACCTAGTTACAAATCGACCAGGTACGAAACGACCAGGTTACGAAACGACTAGCATTCATAGGAAATAATACAAATATAAAAAAAAATAAAATAAATGAAATTCTGTGGACACGGTGTTTTTGTTCATTCATATCTTATTTGATTATACTACAAGGAATCTTTTTGATTTTTTTTATATATTTAAACACTTCTTTAAAATTTCACAATTTTCCTCGTATGTTAAAGTTTGGCTACCCTCATTGAGCAACTGTAGATTTATTGTCACTTGTAAACGATGAATGTTGGTTAATAGATCGTTCCTTATATCAGCGTATTTATTGCAATTAAAGAAGAAATGAAATGAATCCTCACGCGGAGCGCCACAAGCACAATATGGACTTTGTATTATATTTGATTCAAATAGGTCGTTATTTAGAAACAGGGGCGGATCCAGAACCTCGATGTCTGGGGGGCACCATGAAACCAAAATTAAAGATTTTTTTTATATATGCATATATGCGAGTGTGGGTGGTGGTGGTGTCATGTATTGGGGATGATGGTGGTCGTATGGTGGAGGGGTTGGGGGTTGGGGGTTGGGGGGTCGGGTCTTCATTTTTTATATCTTTGCATTATTTTTTTTGGTCCATTTCTTTCTACTCTTTTATTTGTTGCCAATTGTCCTCTATTCTTTACAGCTTTAATCTGCTTTCTATATTTTTTGGGCCTATTTTTTTCTAGCCTTAACTTTTTGACCATTATTCTCTAATCTGTAAACCACATTCATACCCTCATTCACGGTAACCTATTCATACCTTCATACATGGTAATTAAAACAAGAAAAAATATACACATATTACTGTACTATAATAGAAAAACAAAGGATATGGGGTATCCATCCATGACACAAAATCAGATCATGCACAGCAAAAAAACACACAATAAGCTTTTATTGCTGTTCTTCATCTCAAATATAAGTAGGTTTTCTATGATACAATATAATTTTAAAATGATTACATATAAGGCAAAGACCATTCATGTTTTGCGGAGGGGGGAAGGTTTTGTTTCCATAAAAAAAATAAGAGGAAAAAACACGACATTCAGTTTAAAAAAAAATGCTGTATGCATTGAAAAAAATCGTTTGTTGTTTAATAAAGTCTGAAAAAGACTGTTCTGAGAGGTAAAAGGACGGAAATTCACAAGACAAAAAGTCACAGGGCAGAAAGTCACAAATTTGATAGGACAAAAAGTCACAAATAATTTGTTGACAATTGAATATACGAGAGAAAGATCTTAAAATATATTCTTTTTATTTCATATATTCATTTTACTGTTTAGAAATTTGATTATAAGCCTTAAAATAAGAGTTTTCTTCTGTGCCTCCTACTGTGAAGGGGTTCCCAGCCAGTCTCTAAATATAAATATTCGGTTTTAGTAAAGATTGGCAGTCCTGTTACAATCCTCGCAGCTTGCAGTTGAAGTTTTTCTAATTTGTTTCAATAGCAAATACCACAATTGTCCCACACTTCGCAAGCATATTCAAATATAGGACGATACATTTTTTCTAAGTTCTGTCTTTTCATCTTAAATTTTAATTTTCTTAAGACTCCTAAATGCTTTGTGATATTTTTGGAAATATTTTCTACGTGCTCATTCCACTTTGCGTCCTGGGAGAGAGTTACACCTAAGTGTTTATGACTTGATGTGTTAGATATTGATCTTCCATTGAAAGAAAAACTTAAATTACTTGGAATCTTAGTATTTGAGCAAATCATTATTTCCGTTTTATCTGGGTTAAAAGGACATTAACCAATTTTTTGACCAATCATTGAGTTTGTTTAAATCATGATTAACTACTACCTCTAAGTCTGTTATGATTGCGGTGGAATATCCCAGCGACATATCATCAGCAAAAAGTCTAGTCAGTGAAATTAAATTTTCGCCAATATCATTTATATACAGCAAAAATAAAAGGGGACCGAGAACAGAGCCTTGTGGTACCCCCGCAGAAACCATGGACAATGACGAAGACGAATCTCTGATAACTACTTTTTGTTTTCTTTGAAAAAGATAATTTTTAGTCCATGCAAGTAAATTTCCCTTTATTCCATAAGAATTCATTTTATATATAAGTCCATTATGCCATACTTTATCAAATGCTTTGGAAAAATCACAGAATACGAAGCAACTGAATTCTTTTTTTTTCAAGAGAATTTAATATAGTGTTATAAAGTTCAATAAGTTGATGTACAGCTGAATGTTTTGGTAAAAATCCTGACTGATACATATAAATAAGTTTGTTCCTATGTAGATGGTTATAAATATGTTTGTAGACTACCCTCTCCATTACTTTTCCTACACAGCTAATGAGGGATGCATCTGCTTTCTTAAATATGGCAATTACATTGGCTATTTTCCATGAAGAAGGGTATTTACCTTGGGACAGGGATTTATTAAAGGGAAAATTCGCGATTTTTCACTTATTATCTTATTATGTTCATAATACCATAAAAAACATATTCACCAAGTTTTATTTTGATATGAAAAGTAATAAAGAAGAAAATTGGGAATTATTAATTTTATTTATCCAAACTTCCTGACTTATGTGACGTAATTTAAGTCTTTTTGCATGCCGGGAGTGAAATTAATCTCATTTAAGTCTTGTTCGTTAACCATCTAATAACGCGATTTAAAGCGCATCGACGACTTTCGGTGTAGCTATTAACCAACTAAAAATAGGTGATAGCCATGCAACTTTTAAAATTAGATTGTAGGATTTATGTTTTAACGATTGTTGATACGAATTTTAGTAATAAAAGTAAATCATACAATAAAACATTTTTTATGATTTTTTTCCCGACAAATACTTTAAACAAACATAGGAAACTGACATGATCGATAGTGTATTAAAAATACTTGTTTGTATTGACCTTTTTGCTTCAGTTCAGCAAATATTACTTGTACTGTGGAAATAGAATGTGTATTGTTATGTGACACTTAGTGAATGTTGAATTCGTGGTTAAACTCGAGGTAATTAAAAGATTAGCATTCTGTAATTGTAATCTTTTGATCTTCATTCAGTGAATTGTAGACGTCACGGTTTACCGTTCCAGGTGTGAACAACATTTCGTATGAATGATAAACGGGAGTGCTGGTTTTAGACACAGAAAGTATAAAAAAAAGAATTAAAATTAATTTAGTGGAGTAATTAAGTCGCACAATAACTGGATAGTCGTTGTATATTTTTATATTTTGCGTAAGCTCACTTTTAAATGAATTATGACCGCCGATACTTTTGTAACGATGAAATACTAAATTAATTTAATTGAATAAATTTATAAATAACAATAGCCTTCTGAACACGAGTGTATGAACTAAAAATTGTGCTATTTTAAATTAGAATCGGTAACCTTGAATATTTGAAACAGATCATTACCAATTGCAATTATAGAATTTAGTCCATCCAAAACGATCTTTATTTACATATTCAGGAATTAATGTTCTCATCAAAATATTTTAAATCTCACAACGCATAAATACTTCAGCTATTTGAAAAAAAAAATTGACAAAAAATTTAAGGATCTTCTTGGAATGGAATCGAAAATTACGAACAAATATTCTTTTCAGGTGTGAAAACATCAACAAAATTTATACATAATCGGGAATGTCCCTATTAAAATAGTCTTCGTCTCACAACGTATAATACTTTAGCTATTTGACCAACGATGTTTAAAAAAAAGACAGAACCAATTTGATGTCATCTTTCCCTATTTTTGTATATAATTATAAGTCTGTTTTAACTGGCAAGAATACCCCTAAAGCGGACAAGCAGTTTATTCTTTAAATTTCTGTTATTGAATACCAAGAAAGAAAATAAATCCGAAATTATTTTGAAACTTTGATACTCAATAGTTTTCCTGAAAAAATCACATCCCTTGGGGATAATCAGTTTACGTCCAGTGACATATATATAACATACATGTCGGAACAGGAAATTTGGCATAAAACACTTTCAGAACCATGTTCACATTATTATCCATTATACCCAACAATTGTGATGATGACGAATTTCTTCCTTTGTTCCGAGAACAATCTAATTGAAATATAAATCTGTGATTTTACTATGTCCATAACTTCGATGAACCAAAGCAAGTTAGATATCGACCTGTATTTAAATCAAATTGGTTCTCTTCTTCTTCTTCTTTTGGTTACAATAGTCCATCGACATCCGATGATTACATACTGTTGGCATACGTGGACTAGTCTATTTACAAAACTTGTACCCAAATTTAAACAAAATGTGTTTCTTTCTTATGTTCAATGTATACATGTACATTTTAAATTGCGACTATCTATAGTTCCGTAACTTTCTATCCAGGTGTATAAACGAATGATCGACAAGTGTGTACATTTTTGTTAAATCAATACTTCTTGTATGTTTCAAACTGTCCTTCACTATTGACAACAAGTATATACTTACATTTTCCCAAATTTACCCGTGGAAAAAATATGTAAATAGATTTTTATTTTATCATTTTTTTATTATTTTTTTTTTTTTTTTAATTATTAAGATTTTTTGTAAATAATATTCTTTACACCAGAAATGTTATTTATAAGCAAGCGTATGAGTTAAGTAATGACTAGTATATCACAAGTTATCGGCCGTGTACACTGATCAATACCCTCAGAAGTGAAACGATGCATGAACTTGCAAGCCCAACAGGAAATCGCTTGAATACCTGGACGTGTCACCTCACAATACCTTTGGGAGTAATACCTTTAGCCATGCTGGTGATCAGATAAGGGAAGGTCCAAATTTATTTAAATAAGTTTATTGCATAATAGAATTATGAACAAATTAGATTTTCGAAAATAATTTTCACGGAACACTTATTCATGATCATTAATGAATTTGAACTTTGACTTTTTAACTAATTTCCATATAAACAGTTTGAAAACGACAGACCATGGTTATTTAAAAAAGATAATAACATTTTCCGTATCAAGTTAGTAAGTCGGATAAAACAACCGTACGATTGAAAAGATATCGACACGCAATTACGACTACATTAGGTTACTGTAGTTTTGTTCCTTTGTGGTTTATAGACCTATCGTGGTTTCTGAACGGAGAAGATATCAAAATGGCGGCACGCAGAGATTTGATACTCTAAATTTAAAATCGATGGTGATCTCTTATCTAGCAGAATAAAACTTTGATACTTATGAATTTGAGCTTTTTTACACAGAATGGGCATAATATCAATTTTTGATTTTTTTGCGAAGTTTCCCTTTAAATATAATTTTAAGTGGTTTTGCAATTTTTTTGGGGGATATTTTAAGCATCCTGTGACTGATTCTGTCTGGCCCAGATGCTTTTCTAGGATCAAGAGTAAGAAGTATATCGACTATTTCACTCTCTGTTATTTGAATATCACTAATTATACTTTCCGTTCTATTCTCAAATGGGGGCATCTCAACATTTTGTTCCTCAAGTTTTGATATTGATAAGTCAATGGTGTTGGGTATGCAGTTTTATAAGCATTAGCATTTCCATGGTGTTTTTATTTTGCCTTGAACCGTCAGTCATGGTTCATTGCATAGATAACAAGTTTAAATATTGCAATTTAATTTCAACATTTGCATTATACCACCAAAAACGCAAGACATATCTCTGTGTCAACAGTTTATATTTCCATCTCTTGGTAGCTTTCAACATCATGTTTTGAGTTTTAAATGTCACAGAAACTTCTTTGCTAGTTTAAACAAGACTTGACACAAATGATTCCTAGGAATTACATGACAGAAATGTTCATTGGACTTGCTGATTACCTAATTGGCTGCCAAGTCTTTAAATAGATCTAGAATTCTAAAATGATCTAGTTTATATAAAGGCTCATCAGATACAAAACACAGGGATACAGATCTAGCAGTGGATGCTCCTGATATAAAACTTCATAATCCAGACTGAAGAAGAATGAGTTAATCCATGTCTTGTATGCAGTTGCCTTATGGTCTGGTTTAATCTGGCATATGAACATTATCTTGATTCCATTTTTAAGGGTATGTGTACATTATTTGTTTTCAAAATAATTTGACAGTTTTTATGTGTAATAAGGACAACTAATTCTCTTATGGTTATTGCCTGTGATCTATTTCTCACATGAAGAGATATATTTTGTATCACATTGCATGGATTGGGATAAGAAAAAGGTTAACGAAAAATTTGTTTATTTGAGTGGCTTATCCTGCACCATTTGGTCATCATTTAGATTCCATGATTTGGTCTGTTCTCGGTCAGATTCTCTCGGTCAACAATGTATGGTGTACAGAATGATTGTAATGTGAATATAATTGTCTGATGAGATACATCTGACCTTGGCCTTTTTTTGAAGTGTGGTCAACATTAAGTTTTTATAGACTGCAAAACTTTTGCCATTTTATAATGGTGTGGATATGTCGTCATTGTGGTCTGTAGACATATGTTTTCCAGACAATAACTTGAGTATAAGTGTATAGATCTCAAAGAAATAAAACCACAAGGTCCCATACCACAAAAGGAAGGTATGAATTGAATTTGGGGTTATTGCCCTAACAGTTTAGGAATAAAGGTTAAAAAAAGATTTTCCGGGGTTTCCAGACCATAACTTGAGAATAAATCCATGAATTTCTATGAAATTATTATACAAGATTTCAAACCAAAACGGGAAAGTTGGAATTGATTTTGGTGATTATGGCCCAAACTGTTTATGAATTAGGAACCAAACAAACACCATTACTTTGTATATATTATTTGTTTCTTGACCAATTTCAATTTCGATGAGAATCATGTATTCTTTGGGTTCTTTAATATGCTGAATCTGTTACCATGTTTGTGTATTTCTGTTTTCGAATTGGTTCACATTCAGGTCCAAAGGGTCCAAAATTAATCTAAGTTTGATTTAAACCCAAAATTGAATTCTATAGGTTTTTTTTTATATAATCAAACTGTGTATTTAGATATTGGGCCCATTATCAAATTGGTTCACATTGAGGTCCAAATGGTCCAAAATTAAACTTTGTTTGATTTAAACCAAAATTTTAATTCTTGTGGTTCTTTGATATGCCGAATCTACTGGTAACTGTGATCTGTATTTAGATTTTGGATTTTTAGCCCTGTTAACAAACTAGTTCAAATTGAGGTCCAAAGGGTCCAAAATCAAAAAATTGAAAATTGAATTTTTTGAGTTCTTTGAAATGCTGATTCTTACTTATTTTAGATTTTGGATATTAGGGTATAAGTAAATGTAGTTTTGAATTCTTATACCACATTCATTGGAGTCCGAAACCTATGCTGTGTCAAATATTTTATCACAATCCAAATTAAGAGCTGTATCAAGCTTGAATATTGTGTTCATACTTGCCCCAATTGTTCATGGTTCAACCTCTGTGGTTGTAACAAACTGTGCCCTGCAGTGCATTTTATTATGATTAGGTCAGAACTATAGTGAGTGTATAAAATGATTGTAAGGTGTAGTATGGTTTATATTTGCATCTGACAGGGTTTATCTGAAGTTGACCTTATATTCATGGGTCAACGATAATGTAAATGTTCTGTTATACCTAGATTAAAACCTGCATTTTTGGTCTTTCAACATAGAATTCAATTTTCATCAGTTTTCAGCCTGTCTGTTTAGTACAAAGCAGGGTTAATATTCATATTAGATTCACTGCATGTTCTCATTCTTAATATGCATATTATTTAATTTGCAGTTGAACTTAAGCAGCCATTGCCCATCCATCATCAGTTACACGGGCAAGACATTTCCCTGTGAGCATTCCTGATCATTCCTGACCAAGTCATAAAGCCATTTGGGACAAATTTTTGATAACATTGTTCTTCTTTGAACACCTATTAATATACATATGGTGTAGCATTCTAATGTTTTCATTGGATATGACGATCACGTGTTTCAAATGTTATTTTACCGCCTTGTTTCTATTTTTTTCGTATATTTACGGTGTGTTTCTATTTAGGCAGTAACCATTTTTCGGGAGGGGGGTGGGGGCTATTGATTTTTTTTTGGAAAAAAAAGTTTGTTTCCAGTTTTTGGAGAAAAAAATAATTTGTTTATGACCCTGAGAAAAAAAATTTTGTTTCACCCTCAGCTGCCACTATATGTAATGCTAAAATTGAAAGAAAAAAAAATGTTTTCGACTTGTCGCCAAAAAAATAGATTGTTTTTCGCCAAAGTTTGTCCGAAAAAAAAATTCATAGCCTCCTCCGAGGGAAATATGATTTTTCGAGGGTGAGCAAATCTTCATATCTCCCGAGTCAAAGGGAAATGAATGTTTTATTCCACTGCCTATGCTTTTTTTACTATCAATACATTAAATATTCTTTTGCATACACTTTTTTTCTTATCCGCTTGTTTTTGTAAGTCAAACTAAACACGATTTACCCATTGATAAACAGTAAGGATCAAAATTTAATTATAAGTCTTTTTGTTTTATTGTCTGAAATAAATTTGAATATGATAATGATTTTTGCTATCGCTATTTTAAGAAGAATAAGAAGTTCAAAACGTTATACATTAATCGCGCGTAACGTCGCACGAAGTAATCCCGACATTTCAGAGGGGAATATGATCCTCAGAATGGAATATGAAGATTTGTTCAATGACACGTGGGATAGTCTCAACCAATCAAATATTGATTAAACTATCAATATGTTTAAACAGTGGAATAATATTCCTTAGATATTTTTTTCAAGTCTGCAACATTTTGTCATTGAAGCTGTTGCTACCCATGTTAAAATGAGCATAGAGCATACTTACTTAGTCCTTGCTATGCCTTATGGCACATAGAGCATGACATGAAGAAATTATTTCTTAAATAACTTTGTCAAAGTTCTCAAATTGCAAAGGGTCTAAATTAAAATCAATAGAATTTTTTGATAATTTGCAAAAATAAAGTTAATATCTTGCTTTATTCTTTTTTTTTTTATAATCTAAAAATTGTCAGAATTTGTATAGTTGATAAATGGAAAAAACAAACTATGTGTGATAGAAAGAACAATAAAATGTATAATTTTAAAACGAAATATGGGAAGATAATTCTAAAAATTTGCTTAAAATGTGAGAAAATCAAAGTCATGGGATTTGATTACTTGCTACACATGATGTATATTTAACAAAAGTGGTAATTAAGTTTAATTGACTTATCTCCCCTTATTAGGCTTATGGGTGCGTTTACACGGTACGATTTTCCATCCGATTTTCAATCCGATTTTATGCCAACGCTCAGGTAAATCGTACAGCGTCCTGTTTACACGACACGTTTTTCCATCCGATTTTGAACAGATTCGAACAAGTGCTTTTGCTTGATAATTGAACAAATATCACGTCGAGTATCATAAAACTAAAACGGAATAAGTTTCCTGGATAAAACAGTTTCCTTCGTTTATTTATTAATTTCTAATGGCATATACAATGATATTCTTTCGACATTGTGACGTTTTGTTTCGTGGAAGACCGTCAATTGCATGTTTTTTGGCGATATTTATGGAAGCTTGAAACCGTTACGAAGAACCGTTCTGTATTTTTAGACCTCTATGGTGTACCAAGAAAAAAATCTATTTAAGGAATGACTGTACAGTCATTTCCTATAATTTAATTCTAAATTCCATTTTAAACCGGAGTAAACCATAAAAAAACGTTGA
Source organism: Mytilus coruscus (assembly GCA_017311375.1). Lineage (NCBI taxonomy): Eukaryota > Metazoa > Mollusca > Bivalvia > Mytilida > Mytilidae > Mytilus > Mytilus coruscus. Next base: position 9,732,671 of record CM029607.1, on the reverse strand, counting down.
TGACGTCAGGGTCACATGACAAAATTATGTCAATGAGCTGATAAATTATAAACATAACAACGTCAGCCAATTGGCAATCAGAAGAAGCGTTACATCCAAAATTAAATTATATAACCCTAAATCCTGTCCTTCAAAACAATAAACAGATAAAATATTTATTTGGCAATCGCCAATGGCAGTCAGCAGGATTTAAGAACATTTGTTGTTCGACCTGTTAGTCAAATGCGTTTTGTTAAAATATACTTTTTCAATTTTTTGGTCTTTTGGAAAATGTTGTTTGTGCTGTATTTAGACCCTCTAACAAGAAATTTGTTTTGAATGCACACGTATAAAAACTGCGCTTTTTATCCAACGCAATCATAGGTTTGAACGTTGTTTTCAATTAAGACTTGTTTATATATATAGTCTAGAATAGACGATACTGTGCAGATAAGGAAAAAATTATATAAGTCTAAAAATTTGCACAAACTTGATGACTTTAATCGCATGAAAATCCTAGTGATTGAACAGAACATTCACTGGAGTGATGCCCAGCGACAGGTTCGGGAAAGCTTTTGGATAAAGGAACTAAATGTACATCATCCAAACGTCATCAATAAGAAATACTAAGTTTTGTTTTTCACTCATTTTGGAATGTAAATATACACAGTCACGTATATTAGAGTATCGAGTTTTGTTTATATTATGATGTTCGAGATTATAGATTAAAATCAATAGATTAAAACTTACCTGTATTATTGATCTATTTTTAACCTACAATCAGTATTGTTAAAACTCATTGACACCGAAGAAGGCTATTTGTTAAGCCGAAATATTTGTCAACACGATTTAATAACAACATCTTCGTATAATACCATCTTATATTAGTATCGTTGTGCAAATTTTTAGACTTATATATATATATATATATATATATATATTTACTTTCCATATCTGATCCTAATAACGTGGCGCATTCTTTTCTGATCATTTTTTTTTTTATGTTTTGACAAAGTGCTGATGTATTTTAACTAGGAGTTGTAAGCAATATAAAAAATTAATGCTTTCGTCTTACAAAATATGTCACGTCACTCGCACTGATGTCTCTTCTAACTTATCAAATAACACTAAAGCTTTGAAATATAATGAATAAAAGGAGATATGGCCGTATACTTTACAAGACAACAACCCGACGACAAAAATATCCGAAAAAGAAATTTGTAAGCCTAAATAGGAATTATTTCCAATGGAAGAACTATTACTGTAATAGTATAATAAAAGTTAATACTTAATTCAACAGGAATTTATTAACGGCAAAATGCCCATACAACCTTAATGAAAATATGTGTATAAAGGCCAACATACAGGTTTCAGTCTATGGAAGAAGCGAATCGATAAAAAACGTTTCTTATAATAAATAGCGTCTTATATCAACGAGTTGCATTGTGGGAAATTTCAGACGAATGTTAACATTTGTATGAAAAACGGAAGGTTTCTCGGTATAAAGTAATGAATATTTTCTTAAAACAGGTCGACATTTAACACGACATACGTCTGCTGTATAATTTCTATGAATTGTGTAATATAATAACAAGCAAGGTGTATTAATACGAGAAAATTGAATTGTTGATTAAATGAAACATAAATGCACGATTTATCATTTGTAGATGTACACATTCAATAAATATCATGTAGCAAATCTAGTGGAATGTAATTGAGATGAATTCAATTGTTTGCTAAGCCAAAATCACCTATAAGTCAAAGATACTGCTATATTTTATTATATCAATGCGATATTTGTCTTATATAATAGCGTTGTCATTTCAATATAAAAAAATTATGAATGCAATGTTTTTCTAATATAACTGCGATAGTTTTCTCATATAAAATGAATACGATAACACGTCACAATGCATGTCAAGAAAACCGCAGACATAATTCACAAACAAAGTTCATGACCGGTTTAAATGTTTGAGGCCCAATATCACTAAAATTTAGTACCTGTAACAAAATTAAAGCTTACATGAATTATAAATCATTTCGAAAATGTTGCTTGACCCTATTGATAGTTGACAGTGTACTACTACTACTGGGGTATTTAACGACCTTGACTGGCTGTTAAGCCCTCGCACGGTCGGCTCGGTGCGTGAAGGAGTTTGGTGAGCGTTTAAATAATTTGTGCCATCGGTCAGGAACAGGTAGAGGACGCCATTTTGGTATGCCGCCATCTTGGTTTTGTGAGTTGTTTTAGTTTTCTTTTGTTGACTATTTTGATGTTATTTCTTCACAACGGCTGCTTTCAGGGCCAGATTGGTCAGCTTGGCAGCCCGCTAACCTCGATGATGGAGTACTGGTAGATGAGTCTCGGACGTAGTATTAAAGATGACAGGAAGCATTATCAGGACCAAAGCCGTGAGGCAGTGAAATGAAGGTCAATCATCTAACACCTAGGATACAGCCCTCGGACGTCAATCGGCATAACACTCCCCCATCCACAATGGGTTTTGGAGTGCATGTTCACGCGGGAATACGCCAACTACAACGTTTACTGTACAGCGTTGGATTGGTTTCTGTCATCTAAAGTAGTAAGTCGTTGATCATCTAAAAGTAGACCCTCATCGAAGATAGCGGGTAAAAGAGAGCTGACCCAGCACGTCCGTTCAGCTGTAATGACTGAGACGTGGTATGTGATGTGATGATGTGATGTGATGAGATGATGATTGACAGTGTAAAAACAGTGGCGGATCCAGAGGGGGGTTCCGGGGGTTGGAACCCCCTTTTTTTCTTGACGATCAATGCATTTGAATGGGGACATATAGTTGGAACCCCCCTTTTATACTGGGTTGGGACCCCCCCCCCTTTTTAAAATGGCTGGATCCGCCCCTGAAAAACCAGTTTAGTCCATTGTTTTCGATCATATGGTTTTACCGACTAATTCTATTTTAATTGATCATGCAATGGCGGAATTTAAATGCGGCTACTGTAAATAGTCTACCGACCTATTAGATTCTAATATATAGGTCACACTGCTATAGCCTATTCACATGGTTAATATCGAAATAGACAAAAAAATATCATTACTTAAAAGAAGAACAAAACATTCATTCAAACAACCCAATTCAATACGGTTCCCAATTACACATGATAGTAATGAATATTCAAATGGAAAATAAATATTCCAAACAAAGAATATTGTACACATAATGATGTCCCGTACTTTGAAGATACCAATTGAGCAGCCTTAGACTATAAATTAAACAACTTCAGATACCACGAATGAAAAATCTTGTCAAACAGAAGATGTATTTATTATTAACATAGAAAAAAATATTGAGAAGGAAAACAGTTCTTGTTGGATATCAAAGACTTTTCCCATTCGCAATTCGATATCTCTATGCACATAATCAGCTTGCCGCTTGGACGCTCTTTTACATCGCAATGACCGTGAGGACATCTAATGCATTGTTGCTACAGAGATTTGACTTTCGTTTTTTGACTGGTAACCGATCGTATAAATGTGCGGACATTTTTTTAGTGCAAAATAACAATTCTTATCGCTTGTTATAAATTCATTTCTTCAATGAATACCGGCATAAAAATATTTTTTTAGAACACAAATTAATAATATGTAAATGTTTTGACGTTAGAAATATATATATATGTAATGAAAAAAAATCATTAATATCTATGCACAAGTACAGAAAAATTATGTTAACACACACGGAAGAATATCTCAAGAACGTTTTGCGGGAAAATATGAGTGCCTACTAAAATCCAATCGATTAGATAAATCGAATTATTACAGAAAAGTGTCCACCATGCACTTGCACTGCACTATTATTAAAATAGTAGAATAGAATGATATACAAATGGATGAAAATCATATATACATGTAACTGTTATATACGAATATTAATATAAATTAGTATATAACAGCAAACCAGAGTATACTGATTTGCATAACTACAATATAATAGTTATTACGGCGAGGTTGAATTGCCTGTCATTTATTCACCATTTACGCTCGAACTTGTCTCGGTACATTAACCTCACTTTCAGGTATAGCGGTATGATTTTTTTCTGAGACAAGTGCTTGTGACCATCCACAAGAACTTGCGGTCATCCGGTGTTCAGTACTTCAGTACTTCAATTTTCAGAAGCCTTGCCAATAAACTTCTTCCTTTTAACAACATATCGTATCAGTTATTTCTTGATGTAGTTACTTGCAGGTTCACTAATGAAAATGGATGTGCAATGCGAAACAATGAAGTAGTCAGACGGTTTTGGAGGACTGGAAAGCAGTTATTTAAGGGGAAATTTTAAAGATTTATAGATATAAGAAGATGGGCTATGAGTTCGAATGAGACAACTTTCAATCAAAGTAACAATTTGTTAAAAGTAAACCATTATAGATCAAAGTACGGCCTTAAACACGGAGCCTTGGCTCACACCGAACAACACGCTATATAGAACCCCCAAAAATACTAGTATTAAACCATTCAAACAGGAAAGCCAACGGTCTAATTTGTATAAAAAACGAGATTCAAAAGTACAGGTCAGATTTTGTCGAATCATTCTGAACGAGTACAGTATGATTCATCTTTGGCACAAGTTAGTTTCAATGTTACCAATAAAGGAAGTCTTCCATGCGTGTGTTGGGAGAATATCGAATATATATTGTTTCGATGCGTTCATTAAGAAATTTAATAGATGTTATATATGTGAACAATAATTTTGATACTTAGCTATTTAATTACGACATTGTTTATGAAACCCTTATTTGATTACTTTTGCTTCCAAAACCAATTAAAAAAAAACTTGAAAGATGTTACCAAAAACAATTCGAATTTAAGCGATGGCCTTAAAACTGCTTATTAACATACAATACTACTAATATTGACATAAGAAAAACACTGCTACCATATTTTAAAAGTATCGCATTCGGATATTTGAATTTATAGCATTTGTTTATTTATGTACATAAGAAAAACACAGCACTTCAAATTTTACACGAACATAAACCTTTGCTTTTTACTAACTTCTGAATGTATATTTAGACTTAATTGCTGTTTATATTTGAATAATTCTTATATGATTTGCATATTAGGGAATACGATGATATGATTGGTCGAGACGACTTCCGGTAGTTGATCTTGACGTTGTTTACTTTTCGATAGACGTTGACCGAACTTCTTTTCGTAACCAATGTAAACAAGATGGCGGCGATAAAAACACCGACGTTAACAAAATTTATTTTCACTGCACATTGATCGCGTTAAATTAAATAATCAACACAAAAACATTCGTTTGAATGATAATAAGAGTTTTTGTAGTTTATTTTTTATCAGATTGCAAATTTCATTGAGTACATATTTTTGCAATAACCAACAAATATATTCATGCGCCAGGCCTATTCAATGACACAAATATGCAATTTACGTGTGATAGAGGTTACGAGTGTGGAAAAATATATTCCTTATCTCCAATTTTAAAGAATTATAAGGATTAAACGCCTTTTTAAAGGAATTTATTGGTGTATAAACTGGACCAAGTCACTCACAAAACATATCATAAAAGTCCTTCGGCGGCGGCGGCGTTAGCTTATTTTTAAAAGCTTTATATTTTAGAAGGTGGAAGACCTGGATGCTTCATACTTAGTATATAGATGCCTCATGTTACGAAGTTTCTGTCAGTCACATGTCCAATGTCCTTGACCTCATTTTCATGGTTCAGTGACTACTTGAAAAAAGTTAAGATTTTTGTAATGTTAAATTCTCTTATTATAAGTAATAGGATAACTATATTTGGTATGTGCGTACGTTGCAAGATCCTCATGCCCGTCAGACAGTTTTCACTTGACCTCGACCTCATTTCATGGATCAGTGAACAAGGTTAAGTTTTGGTGGTCAAGTCCATATCTTAGATACTATAAGCAATAGGTCTAGTATATTTGGTTATGGAAGGACTGTACGGTGTACATGTCCAACTGGCAGGTGTCATCTGACCTTGACCTCATTTTCATGGTTCAGTGGTTATAGTTAAGTTTTTGTGTTTTTGTCTGTTTTTCATATACTGTATATAAGCAATAGGTCTACTATATTTGGTGTATGGAATGATTGTAAGGTGTACATGTCTAGCTGGTAGGTGTCATCTGACCTTGACCTCATTTTCATGGTTCGGTGATCAAAGTTAAGTTTTTGGTCTTTTTTATCTAATACTATATGCAATAAGTCAACTATATTTGGTGTATGGAAATATTTTATGATCTATATGTCAGTCGCTCAGATTTAATTTGACCTTGACCTCATTTTCACGGTTCATTGCTCAGTGTTAAGTTTTGTGTTTTGGTCTGTTTTTCTTACACTATAAGCAATATATCTGTTGTATGGAAGAATTGTTAGCTGTACATGTCTGCCTGGCATGGTTCATCTGACCTTGACCTCATTTTCATGGTTCATTGGTCAATTTTTAGTTTTCTGGGTTAATGTTAAGTTTATGTGACAGTTGTAATAAAGCTTTATCTTTAGGACTATCAACATAATATCAATGATTAGTAAAGAAGGCGAGACATTTCAGCGTGTGCACTCTTGTTTTAATAGGTTGTTAGTGGCTTTTAACTACCTGTCAGTAACTGCGAGTACTCTAAGATCTGTACTTAGTTTCCTTATGTTGTTGGAATATACAAGTACGGACACTTCCACCCTGTGTTTTTGTTAGATGTATTTTTATTTGTATCCATCTGATGAGCTAAACCTTTTTCAACTGATTTTTATAGTTCGTTCTTATGTTGTACTGTTACACCACTGTTCCAGGTTAGGGGAGGGTTGGGATCTCGTTAACATGTTTAACCCAGCCACATTCTGTATGTATGTGCCTGTCCAAAGTCAGGAGCCTGTAATTCAGTGGTTGTCGCTTGTTGGTGTGTTACATATTTGTTTTTCGTTCATTTTTTTTTACATAAATTAGTCCTTTAGTTTTCTCGTTTGAATTGTTTTAACATTTGTCATTTCGAGACCTTTCATAGCTGACTATGCGGTATGGGCTTTGCTAATTGTTGAAGGCCGTACGGTGACCTATAGCTGTTAATTTCTGTGTCATCTCTTGTGGAGAGTTGTCTCATTGGCAATCATACCACATCTTCTTTTTATACGCCCGTCAAAATTTTGACGGGACGTATTATGGTATACAAATGTCCGGCGTCCGTCTGTCTATCTTCCGGCGTAAGTTTTCGTTCTTTCTTGCTGTGTGGAAAAAAAATCTCAAACAAGAAAAATTGTTTCGAAGTTTTTATAATCTATTGTTCATGAACAATGTAAAATGCTTTTTTTTAAAGGCGATTTATTTTTCAAAGACAAACTATGAATCGTATAAATGAGCTTTGATTTAGGGACATCAAAAGATCAGTATAAGATAAAAAAAAACTTAATTCAAATATTTGGGGTTGGGGTAAAAAGTGCTGCAAGTTTTGTTTATTTGACATCGATTTTACATATATCTGTATTGGTCAATCAACTTGATTTTTCCCAAATTAAGTTAAGAGGGGGTTGGGGTCAGTGAAAAAACTATGTGAATTAAGTTTGTTTATCCTACATTGAACTTTTGGTGTCGTCCCTTATTGTCCTGTGAATTTTATCCATGACTTAATTCAGGCAATTTTTTGCCTTTCTTGCACTGTTGAAAATAAGGACAGAGGGACATCATATATAAATACTGTTAGTATTAAATCGCACTGATAGCAGTTACAAAATTTTAGATAAGTGAAAATAAGTTGAAATATGACAGAAAACTTTCAAATAAGTATTACTCCTATACACACATAAAAAGGGAGACCCACTATAAAAGCGCTTGTGACCTAACTAACTTCGTGATGATGTCTTTAGTTGTTGCAATGGATAAATCTTCACTTATCAATCAGAGAGAGAGCTCTACTTATCAATATCAATAAAAATATATTTTAACTGTTGAATAACTTATTCTTCAATTATTTAGTCTTAGAATTTATATCTTTAATTTTCACCAATTGTCTAAATTTGATTTATTGAACCTTTTTGTCTGCTAACTAAAGATGATTGATATATGTTTAGCCGTTTTTAAATAAAACATTTAAAAATTAAAAACGTCTAGCTTGTAAGTTATTTCTTCAAAGACATATATATAGCATCATTTTAAAGCAAACTTATTTGTCCAAGGCATAAATGAATGATTGTACTGAAATGAATGAATATATATAGCCTATTGTTAGAAAGCTGGACAAACTTCTGTTACCTGGTGTTTATATGTTTATAAAAACACAGCTGGTATTATGCCATATAATTTCATTACTAATAGTGATTAAAATGCGTAATCTACGGTTCGGTACCAATTTCGTCATCAGTGCTAATGAAAATATTAAATTTCTTGGTAACATATAACCTCCTAGATGGTATTTTTAAGATATATGAACATCAAAACTCATGAGATACGTTTTATGAGTGTTTGTTAAAAATGTAATTCAAGATCAATTAACAAAATTATGGATTTTTCCTAATTTTTCAAAATAATTTCCCTTCGTACATTGATTTATAATCTCGACGCGGTTTTGATCTCAATATCATAGCCCTTTTAAAGACCACTAACTCAAGTATCGTAATTTTAACTCCCGTGAAGACGCGAATTAATTTTTATCAGAGACATGTCTCTGTTGTATTTAACAAGATTAGTAAATGCAACGACGTCTATTTGAAGGAGTTAAGAGTTATCGTTAATTATCTACTGTCCAATTTAAACAGATTGGGTTATCTCACTTGGAAATGTGACATATTCTTGCACATGATTATTCTCTATTCTTTATATTTTAGCACCTCATTAATCTCTATTCTTTATTTTTTTGTCCATTATTCTCTATTCTGTAAACCCCATCCATGCAAACCCTCTTATATGTTGTGAAGGTTAAAAAAAAAAAGCTCCAATCGTTGCTGCTGAATCCTCAGCATACTGTGAGCGTTAAATAAAGCATTGCTTGAATCTTATTTATTAATAATTCAAAATACCAAATTTTGCCGAAAAAAGACGTTTCTCAAGTTGACTCGGTCGTTATTTCAAAAGTGGGGCATTTGCCTCATTTTCCTCCATTACTCTACGAGATCTTTAATTTGTCGAACGATCGTATTTTCTACTGAACCAATTTACACTTTCATATAGATAATGAAACTTCATATATACACAAAAGAACTCAAATACCTCCAAGTGTATAGATATAAAAGCCATATCTATGGCTATTATATATATCTATGGTTGATTCAAATGTTAGTATTTCTCTGTCCTAGATGAGTGTTCCTGCGTTTATTTGTACTGTACTCCTGTCATTTTAGCGGTATTTTTAACATTGTCATATAAGCGGGAGGTTTGGCTCAGTAGTCATTAAACCAGGTTCAATCCACCATTTTTTCTTAAAATGTCCTATACCAAGTCAGGAATATGGCAGTTGTTATCTAATAGTCCGTTAATTTCTATGTATGTTGGCGTTTGTTTTTGTTTTTGTTGCAGTTCAGTGTTTCTGTTGTTTCGTTGCTTTCCTCTTATAGTTGATGTGTTTCCCTCGGGTTTGTTTGTGACCCGTATTTGTTTTCGCTTTATCAATTTATGACTATTGAACAGCGATATATGTTGTCTTTATTGGTAAAAGTTAAATTGTTTTTTACACCGATTTATATAGTATCTACTCTGAAAATTGGAGAAAAATCTGTCAACAGATTTTGGAGTTGTTGCCCCTGAAATTTAGTCTTATTATATAAAATTGAGAATGGAAATAGGGAATATGTCAAAGAGATAACAACCCGACCAAAGAGCAGACAACAGCCGAAGGCCACCAATGGGTCTTCAATGCAGCGAGAAAATCCCGCACCCGGAGGTGGTCCTCAGCTGGCCCCTAACTAAAATTGTGTGCTAGTTCAGTGAAAATGGACGTCACACTAAACTCCAAATCATATAAATGAACTAAAATTAAAAACATACTAGACTAACAAAGGCCAGAGGCTCCTGACTTGGGACAGGCGCTAAAATGCGGCGGGTTAAACATGTTTTGTGAGATCTCAACCCCCTATACATCTAGCCAATGTAGAATAAAGAAACACATAGCAATACGCACAGTAAAACTCAGTTTAAAAGAAGTCCGAGTCCGATGTCAGAATAGGTAACAAAAGAAACTAAGCAAAATGACAATGATACATAAATGAACAAAGGACTACTAGCAGTTACTGATATGCCAGCTCCAGACCTCAATTAAACTGATTGAAAGATTACTGATGATGTCTTCATCATATGAAAATCAAGTACAATCCCTCCCGTTAGGGATTTAGTATCATACCATCATAAAATATATGAGAAGAACATAACCCGTATCATGCCAACAACTGGTTTTAGAATAAATGTGTTTATTTTCGATGCAAAGACCCTATGAGTGAATCAATATTAATACCAAAATATGCAATCCTTAATGACTTGACAACAGTATCGTAACTATATCCTTTCCGAATAAGTCTGTTTAAAGGTTTGGTTAGCTTTTGAGGTGAATGCCGACATTTTGTGCTTTGTAAAGAATATTACCATAAAATATTGGATGTGAAATACCTGAACGTATAAGATGTCTGCATGTTGATTTATATTTACGAATGATGTCCTTGTACCGATGATAAAATTTAGTAAATGTTTTGACTAGTTTGTGATATCGAAAACCCTGGTGTAATAATTTTTCAGTTATACAGAGATTTCTTTCGTTGAAATCAAATACGTTGTTACATACACGAGCGAATCGAACAAGTTGAGATATATAAACACCATAAGATGGCGACAAGGGAACGTCACCATCTAAAATGGATAATTAACAATAGGAAATGAAAAATCATCTCTTTTATCATAAATTTTGGTATTAAGCTTCCCGTTAAAGATAAAGATATAAACCTTTTCTAAATTGACTATTTTATTGAGACAAGGATTTATACAGTATAAATCCTTGGTTGACGAGATAAACCGGATTTTCTCTAGTTAATGATTTGTATTACCTTTTTAGAAATTCCCGGTTTATCTGAATTAATGCGAAATTAATCAAAATTCAGAAATAAACCAGGTTTATCAGAAATAAACTATGATTAATTAATAAGGGACGAAGTCCCCTATTACAGTAGAAAAATCAATAAAAAAAAAAATTTCCCGATATTTCCTTGTACTAATGAACTCAAAATCGTTAACTTTTTTTTAACTTTTTTTCAGACTTTTTTTATTTTCCCGCATCTGCGCAGAAATCTTTTCCGGTATCGTTTTGGCTCGGGATTTGAGTAAAATGTTATGGGGACGTACCTTACATCAGTAAGCAAATCAACTACTAAAAATCAAAATAAAAAATCAATATACTAATAAAATCATAATCGTAAACGTTTTTCGAACTTTTTCAAACAGTTGAATTTTCTGCTGGCGGCCGCTGCAATATATGTCATACGATTTCCCGAAAATTAATATGTATGATTACCGGAAAGAGAATGGACGACAACACAATAACAATAACATTTGTATTCTTATAATGTCCTTTTATAATTCATGGTTGACTTTGCTTTAATGTTGTTGTTTATCGTTATACTTTTAACAAAAAGACATGCAGATTCAAAGTTGTATGAAGTCATATAATGGTGATCGCTATGATTAAGGATCATTGTGACACGTTGGTTTTGGAACAGACCTGTTCCTTAACAACTCGATGCTTCATAGCAACACGTCTTTTCGTTTACATTAAAATAGCAGAGTTTTCAGTCTTTTTAACCATTTAAATATACATTCTTTTAATTCAGATTTTGATATTATAAAAAACGTTACCTGACAATAGCGTTTCTTTGTTTACATTGCAAATGACGTCACAACATAATGTCTTAACAATAGAACCAACATCGGAAACGTTGCGGTATTTCCGTTTCTTTTTCAACAGATTCTGAAGTTAGATTATCCCTATAGTGAGTTCTTTTGGGAAACTTACCGCATATCAATCAGACAGACTTGTATCTGTACAAAGATCCATAATAAATCGAATTTGAATGTTTTGTTATCCCCGACATACGGGCTTCTTTAAAAACTAGTAATCTCACTTTCATGTGTATAATCTTCAGGAAATTTAACTTAAAATCGTTCTTCTTATTTCATTAAATGTGTTTTTGAAACTTAGATACAAAGTCCACTCGTAGATGAGGGTCTGCGTGGGGTTTTAAAGAATCGACAAAATGTGCAGAAAAAATAGCAAACAAATTAAGAATAAAGAAAAATATGGCAAAAAAGTAAAAAATAGAAAATAATGGGGCACTCAAATTTAAAGAAAATGAGTCACTCATTCAAATATGAAGAATATAGACCCTTTTAATTACCTTTTTATAAAAAAAATACAAAACAACTTTCAAGGAATAAGAAATAAGCATTGTATGACATAAAAAAAATTAAACGCAGACAATTAACAAAAAAATACATCTTTTAGTTTTAAATCATACCTTTTAATAAATAATTTCAAAATGAACTCATAGAACAACTTTTCTTTATCATATATTTCAATAATTTTATTAGTGACAAACTTACTGCCAAAAGAAAAGGAAGTGACACCGAAACGAAGCTGAATTTTTAATAATGACAATTGACATATATTTTTCTTATTGAAAATTATAAAATCATTCTACATAGAATGTGTCATTTACAACCGCATATCTTCATAATGTACCTACATGTTACACTGAGGTATTGAGCAAAATTAACACAACTTTTGTTTTATATATACAATAACATGCATGATGGCTTACCATCACAAAAGAGTAAAAAAAAGGAAAATGATACAATGAGAAGAAAAAAGAGAAATCAACTTCACATCACCAGATCTATTAGCAAGAAGTGAGAAATTTGTATTGTAACGCGATGCAGTAAACATGGTGAAGAAACAATGAAAAATGATTATTTCTAGCAACGTTTACCTTGTCACACAAATTTAAACCAATGTTTTTATGTTATCACCTTCTACATTCACAGTAGCCACTTGCAAACCCATTGCTCAAAGGTCATGCATCCCAATGAGATATGATGTATATTGAATTTTACAACCTTCAATCAGAGTTTAAAGTCTGAAGCAAGAAAATAAGACACTTTCATGACCACTGTTAAGAGTGTTTCTACTCTATGTATATAGAAGCTGAAACTGTAACACTTATATGACTTAAGCCCATTTCTATACTGTTTTATGGTGTGATGTTTTTTAGATGTTTATAAAAATTAGAAGATGTGGTGTAATTGCAATTGAGACAACTTCATGTATATGCCTGTCCCAAGTCAGGAGCCTGTAATTCAGTGGCTGTCGTTTGTTGCTGTGTTACATGATATGTGTTTTAGTTCATTTTTGTAAATCAATTAGTTGTTAGTTTTCTCTTTAAATTGTTTTACATTTGTAATTTTGGGGCCTTTTATAGCTGACTGTGCAGTATGGACTTTGCTCATTGTTGAAGGCCGTACGATGACATATAGCTGTTAATTTCCGTGTCATTTGATTTCTTATGGAGAGTTGTTGAATTGGCAATCATACGACACCTTCTTTTAAATTTTTATCAACCAAAGATCAAATGAAGTGGATATAAACAATTATAGGCAACCGTATAGCCTTCTAAAAAGAGAAAAACCCATACAGTATAGTTGGCTATAAAAGGCCTTGAAATTGCAAATGTAAAACAATTCAAACGAGAAAACTAAAGGCCTCGACATGTTTGTTTGTTTGTGTTTTTTTTTTAGCAGTCGTCAGTTAATTTTTATTTTTTTCTGTACGTTTTAAGAAGACAACTGTTATAAGCTATTTGAGACATTGAATAGTTGCCATTCGAAAGCATAGAACTGTTCAAGTTTTTACTAGCTTCAATAGTGTTATTGTCTATTGTATTGGTGTGTCTGACATGTCCCCAAGGCATCCATATTTAATAGTATCGTATATCACCTTCCACATTTTCCATATAAATTGAGATTACTAGTGGCACTACCTGTATACAAGGTGATATGATGTGCCGCTGGAATTGGTCACCTTTCAAGCTTGAAAATATATGTAATGGTCGGAAAATATCAGAAAAATATGAGAACGTCAATAAAGTTCCCATAACTTCTTCGTCAGTCACCGTTCTTGGTGTTCTCTGCTGTGTTTTAATCACCAAGTTTTCATTTTGACATTTTGGTATTCCACTCCTACATTACACACCACATGATACCCAAACAATATGGGAAAAGGTTATATTTTCACATACGCAATATATGAAAAGGTATCCATTTTTAAATCTAAATCATATGAACTGAAGGTGAGGTAACTCTGAAATTTTCTGAAGGAATTTAAATTAAATTTTGCTATTTTATATTTTAGCCTGAAAAATTGTACAGTGACCCTATCTTTTCTTATAATATTCTCAAAGCATTTTCCAAAAGTTGTCTTCTCGTATTTATTTTACAATTCTATCATTCAGTTTACATGTAGCTTCTTATCGCATAATTAATGATGTTTTTCCTGTATAATCCATACAAAATGTGTCATTTTGTCACAACCTGTAGCTTCAGAAAATGCTCGGTAACCTATCATTTTTATTATATTTTGAACATATCACAATATATACTACATTTAAGCAAAGTATGCAGTGGCGGATCCAGAACTTTTCATAAAGGGGATGAGGAGCACTGGATGACCTATTAAGGGCGCCCTGATCCAGTCATGCTTCAGTGATTCCCTATATGATCAACCAAATTTTTCCGGCGCAGAGATCATATCCGTTCCGTTCAATACTTCGTAACACTACACTCAATATGACCTCTGCCATACCTTTTTTTGCGTACTTTTCTCTTCCCAATCTCTAAACGAAATTTTCATTACTGTATATTTAATTAAGATACTTTTATGGGAGGAAAATATAGAAATTCTCATTTTAACGAAGATATCCATATATATTGGAAAATTTTGCTATGTTTATTAACTTATACTTAAAGTTGCATTTCCGTTAGAGATTATATGTCATTCGTAAACACAGCTGGTTGTGAAGGACTATTTTGTTACCGTTATAAGACCCTTTTTATACTATTTCACACCAATTTCATATTAATTTTTACCTATAATTATATAATTACTAATATGTTTTGTAATGCCTGTAATATCACAGATTCGCGAAGATACCATTCTTTAAATTTTGACCTTGCCACGTTTTTTAACAAAAATTGATGAATTACATTCCTGTCTCGAAAAAAAAACAAACCCTATTGTGCAATGCTTGTTTTTGCATGGTGAAGAAGATAAAGGAATGGAGCGAAAAAATTGATAGGTAACTTCTATTATACAGAAAATAGAAATTGAATGTAGACCATTTGATAAGAAGAAGAAGAATTTTCCTATTATTAATTAGCAGGACTCATTTTACCTACAAAAAAGTAAAATGGGCTTCAGCTGGCCTCTACATGTACATGTATGTAAATGATATTTCTATGCTGTACATTGTATTAAAATGAAAATACATGTAGGTTGACACTATAACTTAGTTTACAATTTTATACTTTGATATAAGGATTAGAGAGTGAAGTCGAAGGGCACATTTAAATTATGATTGCCACAGATTTAAATGTGTATGTTTATATTAAAGTGACAAATTAAATATGATAGTAGATGCATAATAAAATCAATAATTATATCTTTGTTAGATTTACCATATTTTGATTTAAAATAAATCTTTTCCAGTAGTTCAAATAGTTTTTGCACTATTATGTGTTAATTTTCCTTCACTAAAACTAAAATGCACACAAAGAAAGAATATATAGATAGGGGCAGAGGCTCATTCAGACAGCTAGTGAAAGTTTTGCCTATTCATTTTAGGTCTGTTTTTTTAATTCATTCATAAAGGTAGAACTCATAGTTATGGAGTTCATGTCCATGCGACATCATCAGACAAAAAAGTAAACTCTGAATTCTTACAAAGGCCAAATGATACCATGGATTGCTTGACTGTATATGCTGTCAATAAAATGAATACACTGAAATTAAGAGCACTATTAATTCTAGACAAACAAACAAATTAATATTTGAATAATTATATAATAAGCATGAAAATGATATATACCTGTATTATAACTCTTATTGAATGTTTATGACCTAACAGAAATGTGGTTTTAATATTCATTAACTACTACTTGTACCATGGCCATTTCCTTTCATTTTAGCAGTAATATGACACCGTTATGCCAATAGATGATTTAAAGGGGGCATCTGGAGTAAAAAGACAAGACTACTGAGTATAACATTAAATTAATTACATCAATCAAATTATAAATTATTTGACATTTTCATTTTTGTCTCGCCTTGTCGGAGTCAAAAAGCGAGACATAG
The DNA here is from genome assembly GCA_017311375.1 of Mytilus coruscus. Taxonomy (NCBI): domain Eukaryota; kingdom Metazoa; phylum Mollusca; class Bivalvia; order Mytilida; family Mytilidae; genus Mytilus; species Mytilus coruscus. Next base: position 9,716,302 of record CM029607.1, on the reverse strand, counting down.
TTATGCTGTTGTCGACAGCGGCGGCAGTGTCAACAATGTATTAGTTTGTGATTAGGTCTAGTTCATGGTGAACCACTAGTGGTAGGTCAATGATATTTGGTATGCAGTTGTATTAGCATTGGCACATCTCATTACCATGGAGATTATTTGGCCCCACCCCCTCAGTCAAGGTCTATTGACTTTGAAACTTTTCATAGTTTACATGTATTAGTTTGTGATTAGGTCAATTTATGGGGAACCATAAATCCATGGAGAATATTTGGCCCCGTCCCCTCAGTCATGGTCTATTCACTTTGAAACTTTTGCTTACTTTACATGTATTAGTTTGTGATTAGGTAAGTTTAAGATGAACTGCTAATGTTAAGTCAATGCTATTTGGTATGCAGATTTATTGGCATTTGCAAGTATTGTTTCCATGGAGATTATATAGCCCCACCCCTGATCATGGTTCATTGACTTTGAAACTTTTACATAGTTTACAAGTTAATGTTTGTGTTTAGGTTTGTTTAAAGGAACGACTTATAATAAGTCGATGGTATTTGGTATGCAGTTGTATTAGCATTGGCACATCTCATTCCATGGAGATTGTTTAGCCATGTACCTTCAGTCATGGTTCATCGACTTTAAATATTTGCATAACTTACATGTTAAAGTATTGCTATTTTAATTTCAACATTTGCATTATCACAATTACAAAAGGCGAGACATATCTCTGCGATAACAGTTTATTTAACTGCAGTTTAAGGCTAACTAACTTCTCTTAAATAGTACTTGCATTACATACCGACAAAGTTTTATTCACAAGATTCACAATGCTACAAAGTACTGAAGTTTTATATAGTTTGTAAATTTTGTGCTATTCATATATATCTTCTGTGTCATTAATCTATTTACATGCAAACACAGGATCATACAAATAGATTAAAAAATCATACATGGTAAAAAGATGTTCATACATGCATGTACAGTGTATGTTGAAATTGAGTCAATAACTAGGAGTAAACACTTTTAAAAATACTGTCTTTATTTTTCAGTGACCATTCATCTAAAGAGCAGTCCTTCAAATGACCATTACCATGAGTACAGTTGTAAATTGTTTACGGAAGAAGAGGAAGAAGAAGAAGAAGATGGACAGGAATACAGTAATCGGACAAAAACAATTATAGATATGTTGAATATAATAACGAGTAACAAAGAATATGGCTATGCCAGTTTCTTAAGAACTAGTAGCCAAACAGAACTGATTTGTATAAATATGATGAAGATGAATAGAAGCACTTAAATAAAATACACCATCAAAATAATTAATTTGCTTTATTCTTTGCAGGAAACCAAGTATGAAATTGAGAGGGTTCAGTATTTCTAGCATTAATATTTCATTAAATACTTGGGATTGCAAACTATACAAACAGCTGATCATGCACAAGCCACCATAATGCAAATTAAGGCCATTTGATACTTTGCAACTCACTGCTTTATCTTTTGTTTTTGCTTCAATTCACTCATTTCACCCTTTGTTGCTTCTCGCTTTTTTTTTGCTTGCATGTGAAGCTACAATTTATGCTCTATACTAACAAAGTACATTATATATAAGTCTGTATCTAAGGGAAATACACTTGTTGTATGTTGGTTCGACTCCAACTGCAGACCAACAAATGTATGCCAGTTAAACTTGTGAAAGCATTTTTTTATCAAAATAACAAAATAGCAATGACTTTTAGGATAATAGCTTCTTTAATAATAATTGGAAAAATAACTTCTATATTTTCCTATAGATTGTAGTTTTTTTATTTAAAATAAATAAAGAAACACAATTAATTTAATTGGCATTTATGCAAAAAAATGGAAAATGAAATATAATAGATTGATCAGGGATAGATATTAAAGAATGCTTTCACTTTTAGCTTTTCACCTCTTATAGTGTTGAATTCACTATGCTTTTCTCGACATTAGTGGATGTGTTTAAACTAACAGAAATATAACATCTATTGCTTTGCTTTTCATGGTTATTCCTTAGATATAAGAAGATGTGGTATGAGTGCCAATGAGACAACTCTCCATCCAAGTCACAATTTGTAAAAGTAAACCATTATAAAGTAGGGTTTTCATCACAGAGCCTTGGCTTACACCGAACAGCAAGCTATAAAGGGCACCAAAATCACTAGTGTAAATCCATTCAAACGGGAAAAGCAACGGTCTAATCTATATAAAAATGAAAACACTTATGAACCACATCAACAAACAACAACTACTGAACATACATGTAAAACTGTCATTGAGTAATACCCAATAATCTTTTTTTTTTCAGATGAACAAAAAGTTGAATGTATATTTCCTTTTTTTGGTAACAAATACAACATTACTAATTCTACTTTAAGTTTTGATTGAAATCTTAAGATTCTATTGTGCTGATTATCATAACTGTTTCTTTTGATATTCTATTTCACAGTTCATTAGAAGATTGAACAGGATGTCATTGAGCCTTTCCTGTTCTGGGATGGTAGGTGTCATAGTTCAAATAATTATAAAGCCTATTCTTGTTCAAGCATTCTACCTAGACACTTTATAATGAAATAATTCTTTCAAATTCTGAACCTTGCAGCATTAAACATGACAATGATGACAATGGTTTTATACGCCCGCTTAAGGACCGTTCAATATATACCAGATGGATGGGCGGTGCATTCTTAATATTATTTCATTAAAAAGTTAATGCCCATCCTTTTAAATTCTGCAAAAAGCGCTTGCCCATCTAAAAATAACTATAAAAGAGTCCTTGCCCTCTAAAACTTAAAGACAATCAAAATGATTTAGGTTCTTTTCTATTTTAATATTTGCATGTTTATGTCTGGAAATCAAAGAATAGACTTTGGTGTATAAATACAAAATTCAAAATGTGCTAGTTAATTCCACATATATATATATATATTTATGTGTGTATCAAAAACATACATTTTATTAATTTTAAAACCAGTATGAATATACATGTATAGATTTGATTTTATATGTGCAGCCTCAGATACAATATCACAATTGAATCTCAAGACATAAGTAATAGCATACTATATCAGCCAGCCTTTCATAGAGGCTTAAGAAGTGCTAACAATATTCATGCAAGTCATAAAACATATGAAGAAATATTAACCATACTATTAAATGTACTTAGTTTATATTTTTCTGAAATCTGAGGTCATCGTAAATTTGAAACAGTTTAATGTATCTCTTCTTACGTCTTTGTTCTATTAAATAATTGAGGGTCATCACTTTTTTCCCCTTTTGTGACCATAGGACATAAAGATTTATTCAAACTATTGTTAACAATCAAAAAAATATTAACTAACTATCCAATTTGTATACAATTTTCAAAATACCATATTAATTTAAAATAAAGGGAATAATTTAAATTAAGGGACAATAACTCTTAGACTAGTAAACATATTACCGTATGCTGAATTACCAATTATTGTCTTAATAATAGAGCATGCTTATCTTTCAAATATGCAATGTCCCTTTATCTATTCTACTTTTCAAGAAAGAAATTATGGTCTTTTTAAAGCAATTTAGGCAGACATGTTTTTGACTTTGATGCAGCTTTTTTTACCTATTAATTATATCCAAAAGGCAGATTTAGGGGGGGGGGGGGGTCCCAGGCCCCCCTTTTTGTGGGAAAAATTTAGTTGCTTATATAGGAAATCACTGAAGCATGACTGGAGCGGGCCTCCTCATAAGCAGTCAGTGGGCCCTTTCTTATGAAAATTTCTGAATCCGCCTCTGAATCCCTAAATTTGTCAGCAATACATGTATACCAAACTACCAAACAACCTGGCATTCTGTAAGATCAATATGTAAATGAGATGGCTGTAGAGTTTTATGAAAATCAAAGTTGATTTGGAAACATTACACCAATTTTTAAAGATGACTATCTGAATTTAGCCTAAACTGAAAATTGTAGCTTCTTTTACCTATTAACTAAATCCATAAAAATGACAACAATAAACCAAAGTACCAAACAACCTGGTATTCTGTAAGATCAATATGTTAATGAGATAGCTGTAAAGGTTTATGAAAATCCAAGTTGATTTGAAAAAGTTATAAAAAAATTTAAAGGTGACTATCTGAATTTAGCCTAAACTGAAAATTTTAGCTTTTTTTTCTTACTTATTAATAAAATCCATAAATTTTACAGCAATACACCAAACTATCAAACAACCTGGTATTCTATAAGGTCAAAATACAATTGATATGAAAATCCAAGTGGTTTTGAAAATTTATATAAATTTTAAATATACCGTTGTCCGTCCGTCTGTCCATCCGTCGTCAACATGTCAGACATTAACTCAAAACACTATAACCAATTTGCATAAAACTTGTGAATTGTTTATATCTATTGACATGAGCTCCCTTTCATTTTTATAAATTTTAGATTTTACATTTCGAGTAACAGGGTTTTATTCATCAAAAGGGGATTTTCCAGTTCTTGGATAATTACTCAAAATGCTTTCAGCAGTTCTCATGAAATTTTGGTGAATTGCTTATATCTATTAATGTAAGCTCCTTTAGAATTTTATAAATTTCAAATATGACATTGAGAAGTAATTGAACTTAATTCTTTGAAAATGTTAAGGGTGTATCATGCACTCATGTTTTTTATTATTCTACTTTTAAAACTGCAAAATTATCTTGACCCTTCTCTCTTACATATAATCTTTACTTTTACTGCACATTAACCAATATCAATTATTTAATATACATGATTGGGGACTGGGTTTAAGCTAACAGATACCTTGGTAGCTGTTACACCCAAATTATGTCCTGATACTCTTGGCATTAACAATAATTGTAATTGAGTTGTGTGCATTAAAACCAGTGATGAATGTATGTACTGGTAATCTTTGCTAATATTTCAAGTTGAATATAAATGGGAATGTGTTTATGGGACACAGATGATGCCCTGCTTGCATATCATATATAATTATAAAGGGACATAACTGAAGAACATTAATCAAAGTGCTTGTAAGTACAGAAGGGTAAAGATTGTTTTAATTTTTCAGTGAACATTGCATTGTATAAAGCATTGGTTGTAGTTGAATCAACTACAATTATGGACAAAGGAAGATAACTCCAATTTTAATAAAATGCTCCGTTGGGCGCAGCTTGATACGACCGCAGAGGTCGAACCCTGAACAGTTGGGGCAAGAATGGACACAACATTCAAGCTTGATACAGCTTTGAATTTGGATTGTGATTAAATATTTGACACAGCATAGGTTTCTGACACAGAATGAATGTGGTCTAAGAACTTTAAATTTTTTAATTTACCTATTATGGTCCAATATCCAAAATCTAAATACATGGTTAGATTCAGCATATCAAAGAATTCAATTTTTAATGAAATCAAACAAAGTTTAATTTTGGACCCTTTTGACCTCAATGTGGACCAATTTGATAACGGGGCCCAAAAATCAAAATACATGGTTAGATTCAGCATATCAAAGAACCCCATATATTCAATTTTTGTTGAAATCAAACAAAGTTTAATTTTAGACCCCAACTTGGACCAACTTGAAAACTGGGCCAATAATCAAAAATCTAAACACATGTTTAAATTCAGCATATCAAAGAACCCCAAGAATTCAATTTTTGTTAAAATCAAACTAAGTTTAATTTTGGACCCTTTGGACCTTAATGTAGACCAATTTAAAAAACAGGACCCAAAATTAAAAATCTAAATACACGGTTAGATTTGGCATATCAAAGAAACTCAATAATTCTATTTTTGATGAAATCAAACAAAGTTTAATTTTGGACCCTTTTGACCTCAATATGAACCAATTTGATAGCGGGGCCCACAAATAAAAAATCTAAATACATGGTTAGATTCAGCATATCAAAGAACCCCATATATTCAATTTTTGTTGAAATCAAACAAAGTTTAATTTTGGACCCTTTGGACCTTAATGTAGACCAATTTGAAAACTGGACCCAAAATTAGAAATCTAAATACACGGTTAGATTCAGCATAACAAAGAAACAAATGTGGTCAAAGATTTTACAAATCTAATGCGCCATACTGTGCAATTGAAGATTACTTTCAATATTTGAAATTTGAAAAAAAATAATATTTGAAGAATTCTTTTAATTTCTGAAATCTGAAATGAGAAAAATTGACCCTCCACAATTTTTTACCCCCTTTTTCCCCCGAAAAATTCTTTCCCTTCAAGATATGGTCATAATCTCAATTCAAATTTCCAAAGGAGTTTGCAACCGTAATTACCCATTTAAATTTACCATAGTGCTAACTTAATCTATTTTATAATAGAATATAAAATATGGTGTCAAATCTTTCATATGGATTTTTTTAAAAAAAAAGATGCAACATTTGCAGATATTTTTACTGGTCTTCCTTTATAAATATGCATTTCTTTAAACATAATTTAAAAGCAGTGTAAGGGAAGTAATCAAAACGTTGTATTTGGATTACCTCCCTTACACTGCTTTTAAATTGTCTTAATTGTTCATTAACCATTACTTTATACATAATTTAAAAGCAGTGTAAGGGAGGTAATTCAAATGATGTATTTGATTTATCTCCCTTACACTGCCCGTACGAAATATCTAGCAGGATTCCTACCAGACTATAGCAGGAATTCACATGGAATTAGCAGGAAATTTTAAATTCCTGTTACTTTTTAGACGTACTAGGAAAAACTTCAGTTTTTCTGGGAGGATTTTTCATTTTCCTACAACAACATTCCTGGTATAGGTAACAGGAATATTTTTTTCCTGCTAGAAAATCTTTCTACCAGGAATTTTTTTCTTATCTAAGCAGGATTTTTATCTTGACTGTTATTGGTTTGTATGCAATTATCTTTAACTGGATTCCGGTTTGCTAATAACATTTATTTTGCTGTGTTATAAGAAACCAGGTTCCAGGTAACAAATTCAAAAGTTGGAGGGTAAAAAATTCAGATTGTGTATAAACAATGCTGCAAAGATTGAATAATGTTCAGGAAATATTTGAATGTCAGGCAGGATTGCTTATGAAGGTATTTGAATTTAATTAAGCTACACTTTTAAAATGTTTTAGAGGAGTTTTAATTTTTTTCTAATTTGCATGATAGTCAAATTAATTCAACTAATTAAAATGGAAATCTTAGTCTTCAATTAAATTTTGTCTTATATATATTATAAGTTCATCTGATCTACATTTTGTTGTATACATAATAATAGACCAATACTTCTAAAAAATGTTTTGAGAGTGAAGAAAAAACTGTCACATCTATATCCATCATAATAAAATTCAAAACAGATTACATACCAGGTTTAAAACACAACTTTCATATGTGGTAGCTACTTCATGAATTTAAGAGTCAAATTTTGCAACAAGAAGTTTTACATTGTTTTCTTTGTTCTTTGTGGCTGAGATTCAAACTTAATGAATGACCCAGATGAGTATATGTGTATACACCTAAGTTTGTAATGTATATTTTTAGATTCCTGCTAGAAAATCAATTTTCCTAGTAGGAATTTATGAAAAAAATCCTACCAGGAATATTCAAATTAGCAGGAAAATTTGACAAATATCCAGGTAGGAATTTTACTTTCCTACCAAATTATTCCTGCTAATTTGAAAATTCCTGGTAGGAATGGCATTATTCCTACTAAGAAAATCCTGCTAATTTAAATTTTTCGGCTGTTTTTCCTGGCAGATTCCTGCTACAATCAAGCAGGAATATGCACACTTTCCTGGTAGGAATTCTTAACAAATTCCTACTAGATTCCTTGTACCTTCCTGTAGGACTGGTTCGTACAGGTGCTTTAAATTATGTTTTGTACTAAAGTATTTGTCCATTAACCAGGACAACCTTGTTTTTCCCTTTTTGCCCCTAATTTTGCCCATACACCGTAATTCCTAAACCGTTTGAGCCATAACCCATTAAAGCAAATCCTAACCATCCCTTTGTGGTATGGAAACTTGTGGTATAATTTGAGAGATCCATACACCGTTCCACAAGTTATTGTCTGGAAACTAGAAAATGCTAATTTTTGCCCCTTTTTGGCCCCTAATTCCTTAACTGTTGGTACCATAACCCCAAAATCAATCCCAACCTTCCTTTTGTGGTATTTAACCTTATGGTAAAATTTCATAGAGATCCATTCACTTAAACTAAAGTTATAGTGCGAAAACTAATGTGTCTTCGGACGACGACAACACAACGTCATACCAATATATGACCGCAAAAATTTTTGCGGTCGTATAAAAATTACTTTTAACCATTACATCATTGATATATAATTATCCTATGTTTCCATTTGTTAAGGAGCATAACTTTAGAATGGTTGAAGTGACACCAACAAAATCAAACTTGATCTGTATTTTGTTGTAATAAGCATTGTGTATAAGTTTAATAACATTTGGTTGAGGAAAACTAAAGTTAGAGAACTGAAAGGAAAAATTCAGCAATTTTTTTCATTTGTACAGGGGCATAACTCTAGAACGGTAAAAGTGGCGCCACCAAAATTCAAACTTGATCTGTCTTTTGTGGTAATAATCATTTTGTATAAGTTTCATAACATTTGGTTGAAGCAAACTAAAATTAGAGAACGGAAAAGTAAGTATGGACGACATACCTACAGACGGACAAGGGTAAAACTTAATGCCCCCTCTGCTACGGCGGGGGTATACAAACTCTGGTCCAATGGCTCATTTGTCACTGCTAAATTATTGTCTCACTGGTAACTAAAACATCTCATAATTTTTTATTCAGTAAGCAAACAAAATTTGGAAGCTACATGGAACTTGTATTTTCATCTGGTAAAATATGCTTGTTTGAATTCAGGATAAAACATAATTGTCATTGTAAGAGGTAATAATACTGAATATTCTTGTGCATAAATACTACCCTTTAGTCAAACACCGACATGATGTATCCAGTTTAAGATGCAGTTAACCTTGTTTGCACAATAATGATTCTTTTGCAAGATAACTTTAATTACTGTTTTCTTTTGTTGATAGCAGATCTTTATTTTTTGGCTCATTTTAACATATTCAAACTTTCCAAGACTGGCAAATTGAGAGTTAAAACTTGTCTGTTTTGGGAAACTGTATGTAACTTAAGTCTTTTGTTTTTGTGTTGTAGGAATGCTGTCCATTGGACCTAAACCATGTATACCCAACATCTCCTTGTATTCATATGCTTAAATCTTTGGAAAAAAGTTAAATCAGAGTTTTACCTGAACATTACTGAAATTATGAGTAGTATAAACCAGAAGGTTTTTTGTACTAAAATGTTAACAACATGAATGACATTTATATTTCCATACTACTTGGCTAAAATTGAGAAAATTTATTCTTTATTTCTTTTAAATTATTAACAACAATATGTTCATGATAAAATTATGAAGACATAAAAAAAATTCAAAACAACAAATAATAAAATGGAAATTAATATTAAAACATGCACACAAATTTTCATGTGCAACTAGAATTCACTCATTGAAACATGAATCATTCTTTTTTATGAATGCATTTATAAGTCTTGTCTGAAAGTTTTTTTTAAAGTGAGAGTCTATTCCATTTGTGTATATAATCTCTGCAGGCTTGCAATGCTGCTCATGTTACTTGATAATCTTCCAATGATCAGGTTAACATATTTGTGATCTGAAAATATAATAACACATTTTTTTATCTTTGTTATTTCTGGTTTTTATGCAGGTAAGGGACGTACATGGTATGCAATTGTTTGTCCATCCAGCCCTTCAAATGTCAACACTTTGTTCAATATCTCAAAGGGCTAGGGGCATAAAGGCCCTTATTTGACCCAAATATTACTGCAAATTTATAAGTTATCCAAAACAATTTAAAATTTGTCCAAACAAGACTAAGGTACAAGGTGTTCAGAAAATAACCCCCACCCGCCATCTAACGAATTATCATGGCAAAACTTTGGTGCAGCTAGTTATTCATAATGCTTATATGTGTCAGATGGAAGTCGAAAAGAGACAGCAGATTGCTTTTAAAAATATAAATGTGTGATAAAATATCATTGTGATGTCATGTCTACTGTAATTAATGTCTTCAATAAAGAAATACAACTTTCACAGTTTGTAGCATAAACCATACAGTTGTATATCACAATCTGATTATATATTAATTGCACCATAGTAGTGTATAGAAAAAGTTTGAGAGTACTGTTTTAATATATAATGAAATCCTGTATCTACTCAAATATGCCTAGTATGAACTTAATTTTGTAAACAAACTGATTTATAACTTTCATAGAAAATGTACTTATGATGTACCATTCAACAACTTCAATGGCTTCATATTGAAGCTACAGGTACACTGTTGATGTGAATTTCCTCAAAGTTTCATTCTGTATGATTTCAAGTTTTTAACAGTTATAGTTAAAATCTCCAAGGAAACAAAATCAATAATTATGTGTAAAGTTCTTCTGGTTAATGTAGCTGAAATAATAAAATGAGTAAAGTCTAACTTTGTGTTGAAATGCAAGGACTTGTATATTATTCAATATATATATATACATGTATATATATATAAACAAGTCTAAATTGAAAACAACTTTCAAACCTATGATTGCGTTGGATAAAAACAGCAATTTTTATACGTGTGCATGCAGAACAAATTTCTTGGTAGAGGGGTCTAAATACAGCACAAACAACATTTTCCAAAAGACCAAAAAAGTGAAAAAGTATATTTTAACAAAACACATTTGACTAACAGGTCGAACAACTGATGTTCTTAAACCCTGCTGACTGCCATTGGCGATTGCCAAATAAACGGATCACAAGATAAATGGGTTTATATATACATATATATATAAAAGTTTGAAAAATAGGGGGAGAAGTGTAATTGACAATGAAAAACTGAATGCAACTTTTTTCACACGCAACAATCTGTAGTATTTTACTATCATAGTTAAAGAACAATATTGAGTGTTTAAGTCAAATACATTTATAACTATACGTATAAAAAAGATTTGTCAATGTTAATCGTTTGGATTAAATATGGCTTCTCATCAAACTTGGTTTTCATCTTTACAGTTTTTTCATCTTTACAGTTTAAGCATGATTATTAAATTTAAGCATTGATGTTACACAACTATTTAAAATTTGAAGCAACCTTATACAAATTTACAAACAATTTTTATAAGAACAATGTAAATAATCATTTTATACCATGTGACAGCAAGGCAAGACAATTAAATAGTATTTCTTTATTATTTGATAAAGTAATTAATTTATGCAAATAAAAATATCTAAAAAATAAACCAATACCTAATATATACTTTTTGTTTTATTCATTCTGAATCAATCTTAACACTCATAAGTGCTGTTATCTACTTTGTCACCATCTGTAAGATAAAAAGAAAACAATAGAATTGATCACTGATATCCTGGAATTATAGTCTAAAGTGTATTTTGGAGGAATAAATTCACTCATTTTGGTTTTGTAATTGTTTTGTAACTTAATATACAGATATGATATTGTTGAAAGTATAGTATCTTCAGGGTCCTGTATAGTGGACATATTAATGATATGCATGTAAATATTGGTTTATTCATGCTATTGGTTATGAGAGAAGTTAGAAGTAATAAAAACTGTCTACATTATGCATATGAACTACATGTATGGACTTTAAGAGTTACAAAACATAAATTTCAGAAAATAAGGAACAGTCTTCAAAATCAGGTTAAGAACAAACAAACATGCACCATTTTGTATATCAATTTCAGTTTCTGCAGTTACATGAGTTAATAGTCTTCCTATTGATTATAAGATGGCAATATTAGTCTACTCATAATAGTAAAAATGTGTTCATACAACACTTGGGATCCAAATTAAAAGCTAAAGTTATAACATTTGAAAGAAAAAGATAGATTTTATATATTTTGATTAAATTACATTATCATGATTATGCAGGTGTGAATCAGATAATTAATTTTAGCCAATAATATAAAAAAAATCAATTGTATAAATTCAACACCTACTGATAATATCAATAATATATCAATATATAAACATGTAATAACTTTTCTTTAACGTAATATGTAGGTTTACCGTTTCGTCCCTGCCAAGGGTACTCATCAGGTGGCTTTATGGCTACCACTACAGTAATTGTTTATTGGAAGCAAATAAATTACTAGCTGCTTGCTCTAAAAACAGCCTTTTAGAAAATTTGTAAACTGATTGCTCTGCATGTAAATTAATATGACTTTGCTGTGCCTGTGCATTTTAATGTATGCTACATGTATAGTACATGATTTTGCTTTTCTATCATAATCATTTGCACTTTGTTTTAAACTTTACAGATGTCTGTACTACTATATCATGTAGATGGAGAGTAACTTTACAACATAAAAATATGTCCATTTGGTATGAGGAACTTTTATCAGGTTTATGAGGTTAGGAACAACCCCACCGAGCAGGGCATATGAGAGGCTGTCCCTCTGACAAAGGGTTATACATATATCACAGGGGTTTGTTTATATTTGCCATTTACCTTTTTTTAGAGATTTTAGGGTAGTAAACTCAGCAAATGGTAACAAACCCCTGTGGTTAATTCATAATATGATATGACGGATTAGACACTGTGACATGTCACTGGCAACTTAATTATTTTGTTGGGTAGGGAAGAATTTGATATACAGAATTTTATAACTGACCTCATTTTAATTTGTTCATACAGAAAACATTTTCAAAATTTTACCAGAGACATATATACACATGTGTATATATGTCTCTGATTTTACCCACGACCTTAATTTCTGAATTTGATCTTCTTGCCCAAACTTGTATGACACACAGGGGTTTGTTATAATTTGCCGGGATTACTATCCATACGAATCCCGAAAAAATCACAAGGGGGGAACCTCATTTGCGACTTTGCTTCGAATTATTGTTTCATTTTTTTTCTTAGACTTTCACCTGGGACTATTATACGTTAGTATAATTAATAGTCCCAGCTTTCACTTACTTTGTCACCTGAATAAATCTGCTCCCACTTGATCAATGACTGTGATTTTTTTTTCAGGGTTCGTATGAATGATCATGAATAGTAAACGCGGTAAATTGTAACAAACCCTGTGGATGACACTGAGCTGCTGAGTGCCATCCAGGATCAACGGTGCTAACTAATTATAAGTACTTGCCGTACAGCCTGTCGGCAAAATTGCTAGAATTTCTTTTTTTCGCTTCAAATAAACTCATCATCAATACCAGGATTCAAATTTTGTTTTGCTTCGTCTAAGTTATCTTAAACTTCAATTTGCTTAGTTTTCAGTGTGATATTTGGCGAGAATCCTAGTTGAAGGAAATGAGGCGAGGAGATGATTCTCATAATTTCCGCCATCGACACTTTACCTGATTACTCAAAACCTTCCGCTTAACTAATTTCGACAGTCCTCGGTAGGTGATGTATCTGGCATCGGACTTTGCAGAGAATACCGAATGCTTGTCGGCCATGAGTCAAAATCCTCATGGGGTCGGACAATGTATGGCAGAGGTCATATTATGCAGTATTGCGGAGCATGTATGGAACGGATATGAACTCTGCGCCGGAGATTGGACGTTGTTTACTTTTCGATAGACGTTGACCGAACTTCTTTTCGTAACCAATGTAAACAAGATGGCGGCGATAAAAACACCGACGTTAACAAAATTTATTTTCACTGCACATTGATCGCGTTAAATTAAATAATCAACACAAAACATTCGTTTGAATGATAATAAGAGTTTTGTAGTTTATTTTTATCAGATTGCAAATTTCATTGAGTACATATTTTGCAATAACCAACAAATATATTCATGCGCCAGGCCTATTCAATGACACAAATATGCAATTTACGTGTGATAGAGGTTACGAGTGTGGAAAAATATATTCCTTATCTCCAATTTTAAAGATTATAGGATTAAACGTTTTAAAGGAATTTATTGGTGTATAAACTGACCAAGTCACTCACAAAACATATCATAAAAGTCCTTCGGACTTTTATTTGTTTGTGAGTGAATTGGTCGAGTTTATACACCAATAAATTCCTTCAAAAAGGCGTTTAATCCTATAACAATTTGTTTTAGAATTCGTATTTTCTTAATTTTTCGTTGCCAAAAACTACTTTTTCCGCATGGAATGTCTGCATATTTACAATTCATATTAGACAATATCGCTATTTATCGATTCGCTTCTTCCATAGACTGGGTTTCAACAATTGAAATTTGTCTGTACAATATATGTCAAGTTACCTGCATTTTATTCATTATAGATTGTGTTTTAGATAAATTGAGACGTAACGTCACGGTACCCAAATTGCACCGAGTACCCAAATTGCACCTATTTAGCAAAAATAGCAGCGGAAATCTTACAAGATTTCCTAGAGACTAAACAATTTGTGTTTTTATGATTTGATACTATGCACGTCTTTCAACATAGGTAAACATATTTAGATATACACAAAACGTTCACAGTATTTATCAACAGATGAAGTGTTTACTGAAAAAGCAAAATGTACGGAAACGTCGCCATGCGAAGTCATCAAAACGTCATCTTTTTAAAATTAGCAAATGCAATATGTTACAAGTATCCATTTCTTAAAAAATGAAGAGTAAGCATGGACTAATATCCAATTGTTCAAAATATTTGAAAAAATTAAACAAAAGCTCTGTTATTCGACTTTTGACGATGCGAATTTAAGCATGGATGCAATTTGGGTACTCCTCATTACAGAATCATTGATGGTTTGGAGGTCAGTTCAGACCAATTTTTCTATGATTCCATATGGATTCAAAATTAAATTTGTGAAACCATATAGTAAATAATGATACATCTACAAAATAAACACATAATGAAAACTTTTGTCTGAAGCATAAATAAACGTAGGTTAAAAAAAACTGTCAAAATAGGTGCAATTTGGGTACCCTCACGTTAGACATAATGATGTAAGGCTGTCGCTGCTTTTATCTGTTTACGCAGTGGATGCGAAAATGAGAAAGTTATCGTTTACATGAGGCACCGACTTTTGTATGCAATTGAAAAATATCTATTTACTCCCAATAAACTGTTTGTCCAGAACCCCTTTGTCACTTATTGTCTTTGCACTACACATGGCGTCATAACGTTCAATATTTGCAATGACGTCATTTCGTTCAAAATTGCAAACAGCAACATGAACAGCAAGAACAAAAGAGCAATCAGATGTTTGGTGGCAGCACTTGCCTTTAAAAAGGCCTCTACAAAAAACAAAAGAATTTTTGGACAAAACCCTGGCTAGGCAGGAGAAATCAGCTTGGCGTGTGTAGGACCCTGCTACAAGAGCTGAAGAATGAAGATAGTGATTCTTTTAGAAATTTTCTAAGATGCAGTCCTCAACAATTTTTAACATTGTTGAATTTGATCACAGACAAAATTGCAAGGAAAGCGACAAATATGAGATCCCCAATTCAACCAGAGGAAAGACTTGCAGTAACTCTTAGATACCTAGCTACTGGCAAGTATTTTTAAAAAATCGAAGAACTTTGTTTATTTCCATGCTGCAATTTGCCTGTTATAAAAAAAACAAGAATATAAGTAAAATTGTTAACAAAGTTTAATCGTCCAGATTTATCATACTTTATGAACATGTAGTTTAGATTCTTTTATATAGATAATTATACCATTCTATTTATAGAAATGTTAAAAGTTCAGTCACACGGCTCGTTATCAAGCTTTAAGGACAATAAGGGTAAAGCATTAGAAGAAAATCGAATAAAACAAAATATTGGCCAATATACTTTCTTTTTTTATTGTTTTTTTTAACGACATTATATATTTATTCACCAAATATGCTTGTTAATATATTGTTACACCAAGAAACCAAGCTTTTCTTGATGTATTCTGTTATATTCCACTGATTACCCACGTTAGTAATCAGCTGCTGGTATATATGTATATATTATAATAATATGTATAAATATCTTGAAATACAATTGTACAACATTTTAATGCATTATGTTTTATTCTATTCAATCGTCTAAACTTCTTTTAGTGACTTCAGTAATGGATTAAATTTCATTGTTCTGTTTTCGTTATATCTTTTAATGTATTCTTGAACAAAATTTGATAAACATTTACATTTGTCAATTTCTGATTAGATACATAGTATGATTTGTATATAGAAAACCTAAAATTGTTAGGAAATAATTCAGACCAAAATAATTTTTGTCAAAAATCTTATATCCAAAGACTAATTGTTTAAACGATACTCTAAAATTTAAATTTGATTTTATAATTAACTCATAAATACTTTTCCAAAATTTTTCTAAAAATCTACAAGAAAGAAAAAAGTGGTTATAATCTTCTTCTTCGTTACATACATTACATAGACCGTCATTCTTCTGTTTTTAAAAGTTAATAAAAACAAATAAAATGACAATTTTCTGCTCAATTACGAAGTATTTTATTTTAAAAACACCATTTGCGTAAGTTTTCAATTTGTCAATTACATAGTTAAGCAGAACAATTAGATATCAAGTCGACGACATGGGTATCTATCAAGTTGGATGTAGAAAATGCATAACCTCCGATTTAAAAAAAAAACACGGACGGAGAAATATTCGTTCAGTAATTTTCGTGTGCCCTTTCATTATGTGACTCAAGAAAAAATTCCAAAAATGGGTAACAATTGTATCGAAAAGAGAAAATCGAGTGCACCTTTTTATGTTAGGGCGTGTTTGAGTTGAATATTTTGTCTTGAAAACGTATAAAACAAGAGTTTTTGATACATCATCTCGCTATATCAAGGCTACAGGTTGACTTTATAACATCAAAAATTCACAGTACTAAAAGATGAAATACATCAACAAACGACAACCACTGAATAAGAGGCTCCTGACTTGGGACAGTTTGTTTTCCCCACTTTTCATAATTATAACAGTTTGAAATGTAAAATGATCACTTACACTGACTAGAAGACAAGATTCTTAGCTCTATCATGAAGACATTATTAGCTTTTGAGATGAAGAACTACAATCAATTCTTGTTCCTTGTTTTTTGTCAAATGTATGTTTGGATATCCTTTCTTTTATATTGCGGACTATAATTGCTTCCGTAATAAAGATATTTAAAAACTGCACCGAAATATTTTATTACACTTTTATTCCCAGGTCTGCAATTAGGTTGTGTTGGTATTGGTTTTATGTATAATAGATTTGTACTAATATTTTGTAATTTTCTATAATTTAAAATAAGAACAATTTTAATTTTATGGTCAGTTTTGGTCTTACAATTTTTGATACTACTATTTAATACAATATTGGAAATGATCATTTACAAGAAAAATATCTCTTGAGTAGTGAAGAAATGACAATTCTGCCTCAAAAACATTTTCCATGCAGAAATCCTGCATAAGACCTCAAATTTGGGGCCTCGGGATGCAAACGGATCTTGAGCGAGTCAGGGATGCTGAAAAGTGCTGGGAGCCTCATCGGTAGGGCATCTGGGGCGACCCACCAAAAAAATAGATTAAAAAAAATTAGAAATCCAATAAATCATGAATTCCGAATCTTCTCAAGAGATGGGTCAGCAAATCCGATTGCTAGTCCCCGGGCGGAAGAGAACGACGAGGAGGTGAGAAAGAGGCACAGGCTCAAAGGGAGGCCAGACGCGAGCCGATTCTGAGGTGGCGCGACCTGTCTTGGGAAATATTCCAAGTGATGGGGGTCAAGGAGACGAAAAGCCAGTATGGGGACGGTATGATTCTGACGCTGGAGAGGAAAGGGGTAGAAACCAAGGTCTGGGCGTGCAGCAGGATGGTCCGGGAAATGCAGCGGATACCTCGGAAAAGTGGCACCTGCTCAAGATTGATAATTATGGGATGAAGAAGTCAAAGAAGAGTGGGCACGACTACTTCGACTTTGAGGTGGTGATTTGAGGGGCGTGGAGAAACCTTTTCTGATGGGGAAACCCATCGGAAAAAGATATTTTGAGGGTTGATATCAGCGAGGGCCTTGGGAATGATTGGCTAGATCTTCGCTGAAAGGGGGCGAGGGCTGGCGTAGACGATCCTTTCCATCATAATAATTCTTCAGGCAGACGGCGGGGGCACCATCCTCACCCGGGAGCTGGGATTGATAGGATCTTGCCAAGCGGAGAGTTTCGCGGTGCTTCTTCTTCTTCTTGGCGATTCGCTTGGCAATCAGCGAGAGCACCAGGATGGTCGTAGCACTCAGGCAAGCGAGGGATCCAAGGGGGAGGGATGCCGCGGCACCAACCCCGGTCAAAGCAGATCCCATGGTACCACTGGTAAGCAGCAGACTGATAATGGAGGCTGCAGCTAGGGCAATGGAGACCACCTTATTCAGTCGCTTATAGATGCGAAGCATGCGAGCATATTTCTGGACCTCGGACTCCAGGAATTCCTCGAGTATACCATCTGTTTCATCGCCCATTTATTTATAGGAGCATACCGAGCAGGGGGATATTCTTGAATGGGCTATTTGGTCCTAACATCAAGCCAGAGCCATCGACGAATTGCCGACCATGCTTCAAGTAGAGCCCATCACCCTGGACGATTCGTGCGGTCGAAGGTTTCAGGTAGAGACCGCCCCCACTAGGCTTCATGGTGCAGACACACCCACCACGCTTCAAGTATAATCCCGAACCGACGGCTTTGGATACGGCCGCACTTCCCAGACCACTCAAGGCGCCAATGCCTAGGGCAGGCAGAACGGTCTTAGCTACCAAGGGTAGGGCTCTCATGGCCAACCCGGCCAGCATGGGTAAGAAGCCTCCCACCTTCTGCATATTCTCCTTCAATTGGGCACTGCTCATCTCCAGATTCATACCACCGGTGCCTTGCTGCAGGAGCTTGGTGATCTTTTGAACCTGTCGGGAGGTGAGCAGCATCTTATGATCGCCTCTCAAATTCGCGTGGGACAAGCGGATGGTGACTGGGCAGCCTTTCTTTGCCGCCCGCTGGAGCTTATCGGCTTGACCTTTCGTTAAGTTCAAACCATATTCTTGATACGTCATTTATTTATACTTCGCGAAGATGAAAGCGGATGGTGAGATGCTCGCCTCTGAGATCGATGGGCGTACCGTTCTGATCGGTGAGATACGTTTCCATGCGATTGATGGTTCGCAAGGTCACGGGCAAATATACTAAATTTTTGGGGGTTTGAAGGATCTTCTCGCCTGGGGCCACGCCGGGAAGAAGCTATAGATGGTGGACTGCTGGGTTCCGTCCACATAGCTTCCGCTGATGATATCGCTATTCACCAAGATGCTATTGATGCTGATGATATTGACGATATGCTCCCTTCTGAGTAGCCATTCGTGGTTCGGTCGAACGTATAGATCTGCCGCTCGAAGCCCAGCACGCTGCTGATGCTATTTGGGACGTCGAAGTCCACCTGATAGTGGTGGGCGAGGGTCAGCGTCGCTCTCAGGGTCGCACGGTTGGCGTCGAGGATGATCTTGGTTTTATGCTTATTGAGCCTCAGCTGCCGCTGAATCTCATCGTTGATATCTTCGATGCTGTAAGAGCCGGTGCTCAGCGCGATGGGAAACCAGTTGGCGCCATCGTCGGGAGAGTAGCGGAAGGAATTATTGCCTGCATGGATATTGGGGATCGAGTAGTAAGTCTCCAGATTCACCAATGCCATCTCATAGCTCCTTCCTCCTTCAGATGTAGAGGCGGGTTGAAGCGGGTGAGGATTCGGCTTTGGTTACCGGACACTATAAAGGAAAATCCTGCTTGGGGTCGGAATTATCGGCGATCCGTTGAAGCAGAGCTTGGTCCATTTATTTATAGGGCCGGCGGTATCGACAGATTTTGGGTGCCCGAAGGCACTGAAAACCTACCAATGGTGGCGGTCGCCTCTAGAAGACGACGTTCATCTTCTGGCCGTCGGACTCGAAGCGGAGGATCCGGTCGGAGATCACGAGGCAAAGGCTTCGGTATTGGCGGGCACATTGCGATCGAAATCGGCCCGGATCTGGATATCCACGGTCGACTCCTTCAATCGCTCGGACTGGTGACTCACATCGATGACGAAGAGTGGGTAGAGATCGATGAAGTCGGAGGATTGATATTGCAGTTGCTGATGAGGCGGTCCATGCTGAAATATTTTTCCGGAAATCAGCAGCACTCTTATAGACTCTGGCGATCTTATTTTGGGTGAAGCCGGCATTGAAGTCTACGGCAGGGTAGCGGTCTGCATTGAGGGTGACGTAGATATTTCGCAATCGACAGTGATCGAATACGGCCGCATTTTGGGTCTGGTCATTGCTCTTGCCGGTCTGGAAGGCCACGATGATATATCTGGGCTTTTCCCGACCGCTCTTGGCTGCCAGCCGCCAGTTAAATTGGGAGGTTTGAGGACGGCTATGGAGTCGCACTGCCGCATCCTGAAGCCGCAATCGATCTTACCCTTGCTCTGGATGGTCTTATATAGCTGCATTTTCTCCTGGTCGGATGGATTGACGTGGGGGACGAACCAGGAGATCTTACTCAGGATGATTTCCGCCACGTCGTTGACGGCGGCGGCCCTCAGCACGGCATTGGCATCCGAATCGCGCACGAGGGAAAGCTCGTGCTTGAAGCCGTAGACGATCTTGCCATAGTCGTCCGCAAAGCCGAAGATATGCTTCAAGGGAATGGCGAAGGAAAATGACCCTTATTGGCGGGCTTGGTGATGATATAGCCGTGGCGAGCTGAGAAGCCGGTATTATCTGCATGGGCAGCGGCGGAGGAATCCTTATACCATAGCTGGTTGAGACCTTGGGATTTGGAGAAATCGTCGGGTAGGTCAGCATTCCCAGCATGGTGGTGGCGATCCGGGATCGTTGATATGCTCGATCTGCTGGCCGGAGAGTCGGTAGCTGATCGTCCGAAAAGATACATGATACCGTTATGGACGAGCGAGACCAGATCTCCATCGTCATAGGCGGTACCATCATTCTTCTGGAGCCGTCCTTCGACCAAGAGATAGCTCTCGGCGGGTGGAGGAAGAGATCCTGGGTTTCGATATTGATACGTATTTCCGCACCGGCATTATTCAGTTGGGCCCCAGCTTGAGGCTCGTATTCGTGAACCTCATATTCCTGAAGACTTTCATCGAAGGTCAATCCTTCGGTGATGGTGAGAATTTCTGACATCATATATTTATTTATAGCGCCGGACGAAGTCGTGGATGGTGGCGATGCCGCCGCCCGAGATGAGGTTATTCAGTCTGGCTTGCTGCTGGGAGGTCTTCGCAGGAATGCTGGGATTGCTAGGTTGATTGGGCTTGCGGGCTTCCGGACCTTGCGGGTCACCTTATCCGCGACGTGGTCCACGGCTTTGAGGCTCCTTTCGACCCCTTTCAGGGCTGCATTGGTAGCGGTGCTCATGGCCTTGCTGCCCAGCGTCTTCGCGGCAGAGGAGGTGAATATGCGCCCGGCTAAATTGGCGACCGCATCGAATAGTCCCCGCCCGCCGACCGCATATTTGCGGCGATAACCACGTTTCATCACTAATGGCATCGTATTTTATTTATAGGAGACTACGATGCAGCTGCCTATATTTCTGGTCGTCGATATGACCAAATTTCCTCAAGGCATCGAGGATGGCCACGATCTCGTTGTGCACCCCATTATTTCCAGCCCTATAGGCGGCAGCGCAAAGCTCCAGACGATCCATCAGCGAATCGAAGTCTTTCGGCAGGAATACCGTCTGCAGCCCAGAACCATACTTATCTTGCTGGTAGATGCCTGAGACGATCTCTTTCCATTTATAGCTTCGGCTGGATTTTGGGGTCCGCGAGGACGGAATTTCCTGATACATGGCTCCCGAGGCTCGTAGGATATCGCCGTAGGTCATCAGGTCTTCGGGATCGAAAGATTCGGGCGCTTCTTAACCATGAGCTCCCAAAGGCCGGGGTACCCTTATGGCGCACGCCATCGACGAAGATATCATCCCCATCGAAGGAGACGGGCGAATTTCCGATCATGAAGACGTCGTCCTCCACCCTCAATCCAAAGGTATGGTCGGCGTGAGGAGTCATGCTGAGCTTAAGATACTGAGTCGCCCGCGGGCCGAGGTGGGTGCCATGGGGCGGTTCGATGGGTAGTGGATCGGCAAATTCGGCAGGAGGGGGAAGGGCTGGCACTGGAGTGGGTAGCGCAATCGGGATATCTTCGATCGTTTTGGTGATTTTCGAGGCAGCCTCCTTTGGGCTTCCACCACGGGCTTGAATATCTTGGAGAGGTCTCGATCGAGCCCCATTTTTCTAGGCGATGCTGCATATTGCTAGCCTGGATACTACGCTTGGTTTCCTGAATTCCTAGCGAGCGCCTCACGCTGCTTGGGGTCGGTGATCTTGATGAAGGTCATTTATTTATAGCATCGAACGCTTTCGAACGCCCTAAGCGTTGGAAAGCGTTTGAGCGAACGCCCCGAAGCGTTTGGGCGAACGCCCCTTAGCGTTTGAATATCGTCTGCCAGCGTGGAGGAAGATGATAAGGGTCGATCGATAGGTTTGAGTGCCTTTGCATTTATCTCGACCTGGCTGGCATCTAAACGTACATCGAGGGCCTCGCTGCGTCTCGACCGAGCATCGCGGTCCGGTGGATTTGGCGTAGGATTTCAACCCGGTATAGCGACCGGCGTCCAATGCGTCGAAATCTCCTTCACCTCTATGGATGGGGCGGATGAGCTGGAGTCCGCACTTATTGCAGAAGCCATCCGCAAGGGTATGACGGCAGGGGCACTTGCACTCTCCGAATTCACCCAGATGCTGGCGGATGCAGGGCGGCACATATCGCCGAGAAGCTTGCACTCGCACTCCTCCCGTACCGGCCAAAATAGTGATCCGCAGAGCACCCTCGCACCTATCTAGCCATTGGGGAGGCTTTAGGTGGTATCCCTTACCTCGGCGATGGATGGAGATCGACCTATCTCCAGCTCGATCTGATTCATCAAGAATGCGTAATTCATCATTTTATCTTAGACTCGATAAAAATCTTCTAATTTGCATCGATATTTTCCAGCCGCCTTGGGGCTCGTGAGATCGATGGTCACGAATCCGTAGGGCTCGGCCCAGGATCGGTCGCAGAGGGCATCGAACTGGGTGGAGGTGAGGTCGCTGCAGTGATCCCGGCGGATATGATCGCGATTCTTGGCATCCTGCTCGAAGAGGCAGATGAAGTTGGCATTCTCCCGGATCGATTGCCGCGGCAGCTTGAAGTAGTTTTGGCAGAGGTAGAAGCAATCCACGTTATTATGGCGGCCGCGCACGTAGTAGTCTTCGCACTTGCTCTGCTTGCTCAGCATCAAGTCGTCGAAGACCATGAGATTCTTGCGGGCGGGGTCGAGGTCTCGAGGATCCGGCACCTCGTCGCCCTGCTCAAAGAAGAAGGCTTCGATCCCACTGGGGCGGGCTGGCGGCTTCAGGATATCCACCGCGTCGATCAGAGAGTGGGATAGCGATCCTTGATGGAGAGAAGGTCGCGGATATCGTCTTTCGAAAATCCTTTCCCCAGCGCCTGCCGCAGCAGCTGATAGATGGGCTGATGGAGCGATTTTCCGAAGACGTAGAGTCGATCGTAATCGAGCCATCCATCGCGCAGGAGGAGATTATTCAGCAGCGTCGTCTTGCCGCAGTCCGACTTCCCGATGATCAGGCCTCTGATCGACCGCTGCGGGAGGAGGAAGTGATTGCGTCGGGCTGCAGCCGTCTCATTATAGGAGATATCTTCGACGTCCATTTTATATAGATAAAGAATGATTTTCTGCCTGAAGTGCAAGCGACCGACCGAGACGGAAAGTCGCTATGAGACCACCACCAGCAATGGGAGGCGGCGAATGGGCGGGATATGCGCCGTCTGCGGGACCAGGAAGTCTCAATTTCTCCGAGGGAGCGAGGGTGCGGGGCTCATAAATAAGATGATCAATCGGCTGCCGGTGGAGATGCATCTGCCTGGGCATAATTTCACCGGGCCGGGCACCCAGCTCCATAAGCGTCTAAATGCAGATGGTACCCCCAAGGCTTGGTCGAAGCCCATCAATCGGGTGGATCAGGCCGCCTATCGCCACGATCTCTGCTACGCCAAGCATAAGGATACTGCCGCACGCAATTCTATCTGCGATAAGGCCATGCTAGCCTCACTGGACACCATTCCCAATCCCACCGTCCGCGAGCGCATGGACCGCAGCATCGTCAAGCCCATCATCGGCACCAAGGCTCGATTTGGGCTGGGGGTAAAAAAAAAATTCGTTGGTCGGATGAGCTAGCCGAAGAGTTGCATAAGCCAATCCGACACAAATTCCAGAAGCGTCGCGTGGTGGTGGGTGGCGTGGACGAGACTTGGGCAGCCGATCTCGTCGATATGAGCGCCTTCTCCCGCGATAATCGAGGCTTCAAATTCCTCTTGAGCATTATCGATATCTTCTCCAAGTACGGCTGGCTGGTGCCGCTCAAGGATAAGAAGGGTGCCACGGTGCGAGATGCCTTCCGGACCGTCTTCAAGGATCGTACGCCCGAGAAGTTATGGACCGATAAGGGCACGGAATTTTATAATCGGGAGGTGAAGGAGCTGCTCCAGAAGCACGGCGTCGAGATTTACTCCACGGAGAATGAGGAGAAATCGAGCGTGGTGGAGCGCTGGAATCGTACCATGAAGGAGAAGATGTTCAAGTACTTTTCAGCCAATTCCACGCGCGCCTACCTTCCCGTCTTGGATGATCTCGTGCGCCAGTATAATACCACCAAGCATCGATCCATCAAGATGACGCCCACCGCCGCCAGCCAGAAGGAGAATGAGGCCAAGGTATTCTGGAATCTCTATGGGGACCTACCACCCATGCAGCCGCCACGATTCAAGGTCGGAGATAGGGTTCGGATCATCAAGAAGAAAGGCACCTTCGAGAAGGGCTATACGCCTCGCTGGACGGAGGAAGTCTTCACCATCTCCCAGACCTTGAATACGCAGCCTCCCACCTATCACCTCAAAGACTTCAACGGTGAAGAGATCCAGGGGTCCTTTTACGAGCCCGAGCTTCAGCGCACCGACCAGGATATCTTTCGCATCGAGAAAATCTTGGGCCGACGCATCCGGGGTGGGAAGAAAGAAATCCGCGTCAAGTGGAGAGGTTATCCCGCCACCTTTAATTCCTGGGTCAAGGATTCCGACTGGCAATGATCCCCCAGTAGGCTTTCTCGTCCTCTCAGTCAGGACGGGAAAGATTGCATGCTGCGGTGGGTGATAGCAACCACAGCCGCCGAGGGTAGGGTCGGTCGTGACGAACCCAGAATGGTAGAAAAGATTTTCCGAGGACTTTGCTCTCGAGAAAATTTCCGTTAAGGTGGGAAAGAGGATGGACATCCGCACCCGTCAGACTCAGAGGTTATCCAAGTAATTTCTTCAAGCTTTTCCCATCCTTTCAATCGAGATGGGGAAAGGTTGTAGGATCAACCATGGTAGGAATTTATCTTCATTTCCAAGGCTTCGATTGCGTCACGGGTCGATTCGACTATGTCTTCGTTCGCGAGGGCGCGCTTGGATCTATCCGTCGTATGATATGATCTCACCTTCTCCTCGAGGACGTCGATCTTACCCTGCATCGCCATGGCTAGGTTTTGCCAGCTCTGGGCATACCATCCTTTGGTCACCGGCTGATCCGCCGCCGCCGGTGCTGGGAGATTCACGATCGAATGACCCCGCATATCTATATCACCAATCATCGCACCTCCGACCATGGGTAGGCACTTAGCCACTTCTTTCTCCATACGGTCCAGCCGCTTCTTCTCAGCCTCCAACGCCTTCGAGGTTACTTCGAGCGCAGCCTCCAGATCATCGATATCTTTCATACCATCTTTCAATTGCAGGTTGACCCAGCGCTTCGTCACAGCATCCGACCCCTCCTGAGGCAATCCCAGGCTAGTGATGCGATGATCGTTCATATCGAGATCCTGGATCATCCGCCAGAGCGATACTCTTTTTCTTGCATGTGAACCGAACTTATCCATTTATCTATAGTGAGAAAATCACGTCGTCGATCGATCGCCCTTCCGCAAGCATCTTCAGCACGTAGAGGCAAAAGTGCCCGCATACTACGTCCCCGCGCCTCTGCAGCTCATCGGTGCTATATCGAATCTCCGGCCGCAAATAGTCGATCATCTCGTCGGGCGGAGGCAGGCCGTAGGGGTCGAAGTAAACTTTGAGTCCTCCGAGCTTATGCCAGCACGTCCAGTGCGTGCCGGGGCCATGGAAGTCGTCGTGATTCAGGATGCCGCATTCGATGGGGCGTGGGGTGGGTGGTAGGGCATCGCGCATGAATATTCCTCTGAATCGAGAGATTTTCAGGGCAGATGGGTCAAGATGCGTATTAGTTTCTCCATAGGCGGTAATGGTAACGTTTTCTTCTGTTGCTCAGTCCATATCGTTAACTTGGATATGTATGATGGCTCGTTTCGAAGCTGAGACATTTTCACATATGTGGTTAAATTTTCGGGGTACGAAGTGAGATTACTTTTTCCATAATTAGCAAACCCCGAGTATCCTTTTGTGATGCGGCTCCTCGTGGTAAAAATCCCATTTTAACACAATAAGTTCTTTGAAAGTTTAATACTTTGAACACATTTAATAGCTCCATAGTTTTACACATTTATTCTGTGTTCCCTACTTTCTAAATTAACACAAATGGTTCAGCTCAGTCATTTGTTTATCATAGAAATGTGTCAACTATCACTACACAGAGATTTTTGTTTACACGTGACTTTTGAGTTCCTCATTTCAAGGCGCATTAGGGATATTGTCCCATATTGAAATCCATAGTTCTGATTTTTCCAAATATTTTATGTGATCTTCATCGGTATGACATTCTGAATAAATCTGTGCATTTTGTCCATTTCTGAAAAAAATAAAGTTGTTTAGGCACTATAAGGCAATGACACTTTTATCGCTATATTGATTTATTTTGAATACAGTGTGTATGTATAATTAATTTCTTCCAGTATACCTTCACTAGTCAAAACAAGGACAAAACTTCTGATGATAACCTTAAATTACAATACACAGGCCCTGTTAAAGCATTCTATAAAATTTTCTTGTGCCTAAAAGTGCATTTTGACAGAGAAATTATGCAAAATGTAGATTTTATAAAAAAACAACACCAAAATAATTATTCTTACTAGTGGAAATCTGGTATCTAATACTGTGGAAACCACTCTAAACTACTGGGAAAGTCATTCTTATCATATAATTACAGTGCAATGAAGTGCAAATTTTCAAAACTTGTCCTTTCACATAATTCTATTTGAGAAAAAAGGTTTTTTACATGGATTTCAGTGAAAACCTTTTATCAGTGAAAAATCCACATGAGGTATTAAAGGAAACATTGTGACATCACATGTATTATGGTGTCATTAAATAACGACAGATCAAAATAGTGCTAATTATAGTTTGCAGTGTTACATGAGAAACAGTTGCCGCAAGATTTAACTCGAAATATTGAGTCGAAAAGGTCAGTAACTAAGTATTTTCATTTAATATCAAGACCATAGCAACAGTTTTCATATTAGCATATTTCTAACATACCGACTGTAATTTCAATTGCATAAATACCATAAATAAACAATTTAGAGCTTGCCTAATAAAACAAAATGCTTACCAGTTATTCAGGACTTTTTTAAACCTCTAGTTTGCCATCTCATGTTAAAAAGTAATGATATGTCTGGAACTGAAATAAGACAAAAAATTTACTCAGGCTGTGTTATCATTTAATTTAAATACATAAGTATTATTGAGAGAAAAAATCTAATTCTTGAAAGTTTTATCACAAAGAAAGAAAAACGCTTCTCCCTTGTGGCTAAGCCACCTTCATTTAAACCTTTTATATTAGAAGCAATGAGTAGTAGCTAACTAGCTTAATAGTTGAATAGGTGCAGCAATATTGTTTTCAAAAAGGTTTGACCCTCCCCTTTTCACTGAGAAATGACAATATCTTGTGTTTTGCTCATGTGCATTAAAATAATAATTCATGATTTTATTAATACATGTACATGTTTTTCTGTTTATTTGCATATTAAAATCTACTGACCAGGGTCAAATCATAGAATAAAAGCACATGTGATGATGTATCTCACTTTACTCGTATGAAGTGTGTTATCTCCTTGATTATCAGTTATTCCTGTAGACCAGAGTGATAATTACATAACAAAGACTATATTGTGTCATGTTTACTTACAATTTAATAATATTAAGTTATTTCTTGCCTTTTCAATTAAATAAACAATTCCTTTCGGATGTCTCGGAGGTAAACAAAGTTATGATTGTGCCTAAAAAGTGTTCAGCCCGTGCCAGTAATGCATTTTAAAAGCGAAAATTTCATTGAGTTTTGCTGATCTTTATCAATAATATTTATCTTAAACCATTTCTGATAACTAGGTATAAATAAAAAACTACTAACCATCATTTTCACAATTTTCTGTGGTGTACAAGGTGAAATTATCTTAAGATATCTCTGGAATTATTCTTAGATCTTGGGTCAAGATGCGTATTAGTTTCTCCATAGGCGGTAATGGTAACGTTTTCTTCTGTTGCTCAGTCCATATCGTTAACTTGGATATGTATGATGGCTCGTTTCGAAGCTGAGACATTTTCACATATGTGGTTAAATTTTCGGGGTACGAAGTGAGATTACTTTTTCCATAATTAGCAAACCCCGAGTATCCTTTTGTGATGCGGCTCCTCGTGGTAAAAAATCCCATTTTTAACACAATAAGTTCTTTGAAAGTTTAATACTTTGAACACATTTAATAGCTCCATAGTTTTTACACATTTATTCTGTGTTCCCCTACTTTCTAAATTAACACAAATGGTTCAGCTCAGTCATTTGTTTATCATAGAAATGTGTCAACTATCACTACACAGAGATTTTTTGTTTACACGTGACTTTTGAGTTCCTCATTTCAAGGCGCATTAGGGATATTGTCCCAGATGCAGCCTCCTCGAGCTCTAGGTTCGAGAGGGGCTTGTGGGGAGGATCAAGTGATGGACGCGTATGCTGCTCATTTATTTAGATTCGGTAGTGGCCGTGCGCGAGGGTGTTTATACCATCGGGTAGGATATGACGCTTATCATCGTTGGATGAGAGGATTTCTTGCAGGATTCTAGGGTGAGGACCTGGTGGAGCCGACTGCGGATGATATTCATCGAGCGATATTTCTCCTTGCCCGTGTCCAGACATTCCTTATAGTCGGCGAAGGTCAGTTCGGATTCGACCACGCTCTTCTTCACACCTTTAGCCCTCTTGCATTCCTCGCGATCCACTTTGAAGGCATATGCTTTCGGTCGGAGTCCCACGTACTCAGTCATCGGATGGCCACCGCACTCATCCTTGAATTTGCCGATCACTTTCTTATTCACGCCGGTCTGAATCCCGGAGGCATGGTCTGAGGCATAGTTGGACGTATCGAAGCGCTGATGCACGCTCTCCGCCATATCCTTATATACGTCCACCGTCTGGATATCGCAGATCAAGCTATCCGTATCCGTATAGCAGATGCTGAGTCGGTCGCCATACCGAGGCTTCAGATAATCATAGACGAAGTCAGCCATTAGGGTCTTTGATAGATCAAGGATGGAGAACCCTAGGTAGATGGGTTTATCGAAGACCAGTTTGGTGCGATGCAGATGGACGGCGGCCAGATCTTCGCTGAAGACCGTCCTACGCTTGAAGTTTGGCTTGGCCACTAGCTTCCGGGCGATCTTCTCGCTATTGACCAGCCGCACGTCCACCCTATTGCGGATATTCTCCATGGTCTTCCCGAATACCGAGTTGACCATGAGCTTGAAGAAATCCTTCTCGAAGTCGGTGGTGGCTAATGCCCTGCAAGCCGTATTCTTCTCCACGTAAGCCCTCAGCCATGGGCTCTGGGTGAATCGGAGGACGCGATGGACCTTCTTCAGCTTCAGACCCCGGGCAAGATACTTCTTGAGATTCACGTAGTGAACCACGTATTTCTCCTTGTCATGGAGGTTGGCCACCAGCTTCCTGACTCCATTGATCACCATGGATTCCGGCGCGAGGGGATAATCGTTATGACGATCGTGGAGCTCCTTGGGATATTCGAGATCCACTTCCAAGATGAATCCTTGCTCATCCTCTTCGCCGACCGTGCTGAGGTCTGGGACTTCCGAGGGATCGATCCACTTGAAATCTCCGGTGGGTAGGGCCCGACTCATCGCCCACCCGTAGAGATTATTGGCGTCCAGATACATCAGATAGTTGGTCGGCTTGCTCGGATCGAAATCTTGCACGTAGGGATTATTCGCCCGAGCATATCTCTGAGACGCCATGGTCAGACCCCCGCGAATCCCCTTCTCAACCATGAGCAGCATATCAGGATCGGTGAGAAGCTCAAGCTTGATATCGCTAACCTTGAGCGCTGCGTCGTAAGCTAACCCTGGCGCTGTGTAGTAGTGCGCAGGATCGAGACCATAGTGCTTCATGCAGATTTCGCGGAAATTCTCGAATACGTCGGTGAGCAAGACCACGTCAGTCTCGAGATAGAGGTCGTGGTAATCGCGCATGGTCTTGCATCCGAAGACCTCCCAGACCTTCTGAGCGTGATCGTGATCTTCCTCGCTGATATGCTCACCGGTGAGCGTGCTGACGAAGGCTTCCTTGGGTGGGAGCTGGGTCTCCTGGAGCCTCTCGAATCTATCCATATAGTCGTAGGGGTAGACGCCTTTGCGTAGTAGCAGGTCTGAGTGGTGGCCCATCTGCCCGGTCGCCGCGATGGGGATGTCGTACCCTTCACCCATCTCCTTGACCGTGAAGGTGATATCAGCCCCAACGACTTCCTTCACCTTCTGAGAGCATTCTCGGAGAATCTCAGGTAGTCTGGTGCGCGGACCCCTTCTTATGGATCATTAGCCCATCGAATACTAGAGCCCCACCTCGATCTCTTGCTCGGTCAGGTAGTCGAAGGCAGCCATCAGAGCCTTATTTTCCAGGGAGCACATAACGTAATTCACGGTCGTGCCCTCGATATTATAGTCCGTCCCCCTCTTCTCCTTAGATTCGCAGGCAAGCTTGTGCAGATCAGGATTCAGCTTGATCACTTCCTCCATGATCTGCCTCATTCCCCATAATAGTCCGGAGCCAGGCTGGTGCATCATGCTTGAGTCTGACGATCTTCCCATTGATGATGGCGAGTAGGTAGGTTTTGGCATCGTCCCGGCTGATTCCCTCGTAGGTCATCAGGTCCGCGATTAGCCTCTCCCGGTCGGCGATATATGCGTCGAGCCCCGTGCACGCGATGCCATTTTCATGGCAATACC
Organism: Mytilus coruscus; assembly: GCA_017311375.1. Lineage (NCBI taxonomy): Eukaryota > Metazoa > Mollusca > Bivalvia > Mytilida > Mytilidae > Mytilus > Mytilus coruscus. The sequence goes on along the minus strand of CM029607.1, from coordinate 9,684,980 downwards.
AGGAGAGCAGAGTCGGATGCGCATTTTTCATATCGATATCAATCATATGATCTGCGCAGAGGGTATGCCGAATTCGGCGGCTGATATTCTGGAGACCGATCTTCTCACCGGTCCAATACCTTCCGAAGCCATTGCGCTGGTAATATCGCATCGGGCATTCGCCCAGGGTATTGGTGCGGGCCAAGTAATCCTGCAAGAGCGTCAGCTGAGCATCCTTATCCATCTTCTCGCCCTTGATATATCGACTCCCCAGCTCGTAGTCTTCCGGGTGCGTCACGATATGCTTCAGTTTTCCCGGTCGATCACTTCGCGCAAGGTGATGCTTCGCCCATTCTCCGATTCAAAGTGCCCAATCTTGAAGAGCTCCGGATCCATCGGCTTGGCCCCAAATTCCCTGCTCATATTGGTGAAAGCATCGGCCGGCGTGGCTTCTACCAGCTTCTGCAGGCTTGCCCCCATGAACTTGAAGCTGTCGATGAATCGCAAGTGCTGGTAGAGCGTCTTCACCTTCCCTTTCTTATCCTTGTACGAGCCGACCGCCACGCTCTTGGTGAATGATATGTAGCGCTCCTCCGTATTGGGAATGCAATCGATCTTGCCTTCAGTAGCCCCCAGTGCCTTGATGAAGAGATGGGCATCGTAGCCTGCCAGGTTATGGAAGATGACCGGGATGAATTTCGGCGCCTGATAGTTCAGATTGCACTCATTGTGCGCGGCCCCTCTGAATCTGCCCGTGAAGTGGCAATGGTCCCTCACCCTATCCTCCTCAAGCTCCTGGTCGCAGATGAAGCATTTGGTGGCTTCCGCGAAGGCGATCTTATCTTCCTCCGTCATCACCATGGGCTTCTTGAAATCGTTCTGCTGATAGATCTCGCGGATATCTTTCGTCAGTCGATCCACGAAGATCTGACCCAAGTCCTCCCCTTCCCGCTGCATGGTGTAGATCACCGGCTCCTTGGCGTATACCGTCTCATCGAAGCACTTGATATGGTAGCAGAATCCCGATGGTACGTGCTTCTGGAGGATCTTGGTATGAGGTTTGGACGGCTCGCCCCCTTCTACCTTCTGGATGGTAGTCTTCATCATGCGCTCCAGCAGCTGCACGATCCTATCTACGCCATCCTTCGCCGGTTCAGGCTCGACCTTAGTAGTGAAGCACTCGAAGTCTGCGTAGACGACGAATGGCACCTTCATCGACCGGGTGTGGTTTTGGAAGCTGACGTAGCTTCCTTCGCTCGGCATCTCGATTTTCACCGCCTTCTTCTGACCACAATACTCCATGTGCTGATCCAGTTTTTCTTGCCGGGTGAAGTGGTTCAGGCATCGGCGGCAGAAGTACGCTACCCGTCGTGATCGGTTACCTGAGCCGTCAAGAGCCGCGAAGTTCTTCACCCAGCAGTAGTGCCGCGTCTCATCATTAGCCACTAGCATGAGGTCCACGTGCTGCGCCCCGGCATCATCCCTCTCGGATATCCTCATAGGGTAGACCCTCCTCCTTCCCCATCGAATCCATAGACGTTGACCTTGATCCCTCATTTAGCTTCTCAAACCTATCGATTGCTCGGGTGATACCGGGAAGTCGATGCCATCGAACCTGAGCTCGTCCGTCCACTTTTCGTACTGCTTGACTCGGTTCGTGTTCTTCTGGTCCACCTCCTCGTGATGGAGGGCCGAGAGTATCGCCCATTTGAAGCACTGCTGATCCTCATTTTGCACGTTGACTATTGCCTTCTTGGCAGCGAGCTTCTTGGGAAGTGGGATATATGAGCTTCCTTGAGGGGCTTGTACTCATTCAGCTGAACCTCTAGCTTCTCGACGCGCCCAAAGGACCATCCGCTCCCCAGCCTGGTAAGTTGTCATGCTCTCAATGACCTTATCCTCCATCTGCGCTATCACTTCGTCCAAATCTGCTGACTCGGTGATGACCCTCAAGGTTGACCGGAATTTTGGGTTGGCGTAGATATTCTCACCGGTCGCCGGGCCGATTTTCACCATCTCCACGTGGAGGATTATCACCGCTTTCAGCCCCTTCTTTTCCGCCAGCCCCTCCGAAATCGTGCTTCGGATTTTCCCCCAGCTTAACTTGATGAAAGTCTCCACGTCCTGCTGCGACTTGGGCTTGATAATCACTGTGCCAAATACTCCACCCAAGGCCTCCCGCTTGTCCTCGACCTCGATAAGGTCTGCAGCTTCTTCAATGCTCCGCTTCACCTTCTCGACCAGCTGATCTTTCTTCAGCTTGGAGAAATTGGTGATCCCCTCCGCCTCGCTATCGCCTTGAGCTGCTTCCTGGTAAATACTTCCCGACGTTTGAATTTCCGGGTGGTCGCCGACTCGATGAGCCGCACCAAGTCGAGCTTATTTTTTCTACTATATCCCTTCACCCCTTCCTCCTTGGCGATTTTCCTAAGTTTCCCCATGGTCTCGGTCACCCTAAATTTCCCCCCGATCGGCTGATCGGCGTCGTCTTGCCGGGAGGTATGCCTCCAGCAAAGTCCATCTTTCTCCGGTTTGCCCTTGCAAAGCTGCCCCTTCTTCCTTTTCAATGGGGTATTGCAGAATTTCCGCATTTCGGGTGATGAAGTTGGTCTGCTATCTTCGCAGACGGAATCTTCGAAGCGATCCATGATAATCTTGGATGGCATGATTTTATTTATACTATTCATTTTTTTAATTTTTTTAAGATGATATGGTGATTTTTCCCGATCACCAAGCTTGTGCATAGTGTTATTACTATAGGTTTTCGATCGGTATTTATATTACGTTGTTCCAGTAATTGCTTGCAGAAGGTGGGGAAAATTTGCATATCGCCAAAATAATTTGCAAAATTTTCCCCTGTATACCTTCAGACCCCAACGAAAATTATTGAAAGCTCATCAGAAGCATATTTTAGGAAATTTAGCAGGTTCTTTCTCCTTTCCTTGGTCTCTGACGCGAATAATTTGCAAAAACGCTATTTTTTTCCCGAAAATCAGGGGAGATAATTCACTAAGAATTACGCAAGAAAATAATCTTTTCCGACGAGGTATTTCCCCTCGGAAAAGACCCTCCACGCCCCAGATACCTTACCTCCCAGCACTTTTCAGCATCCCTGACTCGCTCAAGATCCGTTTGCATCCCGAGGCCCCAAATTTGAGGTCTTATGCAGGATTTCTGCATGGAAAATGTTTTTGAGGCAGAATTGTCATTTCTTCACTACTCTCTTGACAGCTAATCCTTAACCATGCAATAATTTCACACCTTTACTAAACTTCATGTTCATTTCGAAGACTTAAGTCTTGATATTTCAGCAAAAGGCAAAATTTAAGAAAACAAAAAAGACAAAAAACATGAACTTCATAAGAAAATATTTAAAGTTCCGTATATACGTTTGGTCTACTGGTGTCATTCGGTTCACCACTCATGGAGCAACTGGAAGATTGGTACTGTCGTTGGTACTGAAACTGTGGGTTATAAAGACTTCCAGGAGGGGTTTGATTGGCAAGTGCCTAATACTGTGGTTGTGTTTTAGATGGAGTTTTGTTGATTAAAGTTGGCAAAGGTGCTTCATTAACCTATGACTGGTAAGGATTGAAATTAAAGGACGATTGGTTTGGATACAGTTGGTTGTTTGGCACCTCTGCAGGCATACACATTAACTGTGTCTCATACATCAGATTTTGTATCTTATGTTTTAACATCATCTTTGTCCTCTTGTTAGGCATTGTCGAGAGTGATTTCTCCACCAACTTTCCGAAACAATAGTCTGCTGTCTCTTCTTCTCCAGTAGAACTTAAGGGCATATCCAACAGTTTATTTCTGACGGTGAGAATTTTCCCTTTAAGATATATAGGCTTTTTTATACCTGCTTAAATGAAATATGTAATAAAAATATACCTTCATGTGCTACTTTTTGAGTAAAATGAGGTCGAAATTTCAGATATTTGCTCAAAATTCGGATTTGTTGACGAATTTGTCCTCCCGACAGAAATGCATAACTTTTTTGTTTGAAAAGATAAACACAAGCTGTTTTTTGTTAAATTATTTATAAGTTCTCTTTTATATAAGTATCCTATAAATTTATGAAATATTTTGTTTAGAAATAACTAAAATTTATCAAATGTTCATGAATGTAGAAAAAAACGTCATTTTTGCTGTATATTTATCAAATTTTTAAAAAATTGCATCATTGACTTTTTCATGAAATTTGGTATATTATAATTAATCTTCATACGTAATCAAACCGAATATCATTTTAAAAAATAGGGTTCCATGGACTCGTCTAAAAGTTAAATCAGTTTACATCAATTGGTCTTCAAGCTTAACTTTAATCTTTTTCCCATCGGAAGTTGTTTGTTTGGCCTTTTTGGGTGACTGGCTTACGTCTGAATCATCCAACACTTCTACATTCTCGTTCAATAATGTTAAGTTCTGAAATATGGAAAAGTTAATTGTAAATAAAATAGTTATGATACTATATATATATATAGCTAGTAAGTTGTTGTTATATTCGTTCAACTTTCAAAATATTTTAAAATATTAAATAGATATCTTATAAAGTAAAAGAAATATCAAAGGTAATTATACCTATACAAACCATATCTTCTTAATTTTATTGTCGAGCCTGCGACTTTTGTCGCAGAAAGCTCGACATAGGGATAGTGATCCGGCGGCGGCGGCGTTAGCTAACTTCTTAAAAGCTTTATAATTTAGAAGGTGGAAGACCTGGATGCTTCATACTTAGTATATAGATGCCTTTTGTGACGAAGTTTTCGTCAGTTACATGTCCAATGTCCTTGACCTCATTTTCATGGTCCAGTGACTACTTGAAAAAAAGTTAAGATTTTTTGTAATGTTAAATTCTCTCTTATTGTAAGTAATAGGATAACTATATTTGGTATGTGCGTACCTTGCAAGGTCCTAATACCCGTCAGACAGTTTTCACTTGACCTCGACCTCATTTCATGGATCAGTGAACAAGGTTAAGTTTTGGTGGTCAAGTCCATATCTCAGATACTATAAGCAATAGGTGTAGTATATTCGGTGTATGGAAGGACTGTAAGGTGTACATGTCCAACTAACAGGTGTCATCTGACCTTGACCTCATTTTCATGGTTCAGTGGTTATAGTTAAGTTTTTGTGTTTTGGTCTGTTTTTCTTGTACCGTATGCAATAGGTCTACTATATTTGGTGTATGGAATGATTGTAAGGTTCTCATGTCTAGCTGGCAGGTGTCATCTGACCATGACCTCATTTTCATGGTTCAGTGGTCAAAGTTAAGTTTTTAAGTTTTGGTCTGTTTTTCTAATACTATATGCAATAAGTCAACTATATTTGGTGTATGGAAATGTTTTATGATCTATATGTCAGTCGCGCAGGTTTTATTTGACCTTGGCCTCATTTTCACGGTTCATTGCTCAATGTTAAGTTTTTGTGTTTTGGTCTGTTTTTCTTAAACTATAAGCAATAGGTCAACTATATTTGTTGTATGGAAGAATTGTTAGCTGTACATGTTTGCCTGGCATGGTTCATCTTACCTTGACCTCATTTTCATGGTTCATTGGTCAATGTTTAGTTTTCTTGGTTAATGTTAAGTTTATGTGACAGTTATAATAAAGCTTTATATTTAGGACTATCAACATAATATCAATGATTAGTAAAGAAGGCGAGACATTTCAGCGTGTGCACTCTTGAATTGATAAGATATCGTTTAATTTAATAGAGATGTCTTTTAAACTAAATAAGATATCTAATAAACGAAATAAGATATATATCTTATAAACTAAATTAAGGGGGTATAGTTAACTACATTTGTAGTTAACTCTCAAACAGTTGATGAAACCTGACTAAAAATTAATATCAATCTAAATGATAAATACTAAAGCGTATTAGCTACACACATTAATTCAAGTTTTTGGTATTTCTTCCTATGTTTGCATTAACGCAAACTGTTGCGATATAAAGCAAACATAGAAAAAAATATATAATGCGTGGCGCTAATACATTCCCTTCAATAAAAATACCTGTTAACTACCGGATTTTACTGTTTCATGAAATAATTAATTTATATACAAAATTAAAGATTTATGGGAAAAAAGTCACTTGACGTCATTTGCTTTGTACCTTTTTTGTATTCCAGGGGTTAGGATAAATGTCATTATATATATATATATATATATATATATAAAATGTGTTATGACTGCCAATGAGACCACTCTCTACATGGTAAAGACTTGTTTTTGTTTTGTTTTATAGGTTCCATCATCTGCATGCACATGAATGGTTAACTATTGCAAAAGACTTCAATGAGAAATGGAATTTTCCTAACTGCTTGGGTGCGGTTGATGGAAAACATGTGGTTATCCAAGCCCCAAATAATAGTGGGTCGTACTTCTACAACTATAAAAATACACACAGTGTAGTACTTATGGCAGCTGTTGACGCAAGCTACAGGTTTATTTACGTTGATGTTGGAACCAATGGCAGAACCAGTGATGGGGTACTTTCCAAAATTGTTCATTGAACCAGGCTTTAGAGTGCAATGACTTGAACATTCCTGAACCCACACCATTACCAAGCCGAAATAAACCAACACCATATGTTTTTGTTGCTGATGAGGCATTCCCATTAAAAGAAAATATCATGAGGCCTTATCCCCAACGAGGAGGACTTGATGATTCGCGGAGAATTTTTAATTATCGTTTGTCCAGAGCTCGACGCATTGTGGAAAACGCATTCGGTATTCTTTGCAACCGTTTCAGGGTAATGCGTGCCCTATTTTATTATCACCTGAAAAGTAACACATGTGGTCATGGCATGTTGTGCTTTGCACAATTATTTAAGACCTGAAAGTTTCCTGGGATTACAAGAAACTGAAAATATTGAAATTAACAATTTAATGCCACCAATGGCAAGGGGAGGATACCACAGCTCATCTAAGGCTCGTGATATTCGGGAAGGATACAAAGAATATTTCACAAATATAGGTCAGGTACCATGGCAACACAAAGTTCTTTCTTAAGCTAAAGTGTTGTATATTCAATTCATTGCAGGTTGGAAATTGACTGTCCAGTTACTTCATTGCATTACTGTATTCTTGTACTACTATTTGTAATAGCTACATTTGTACTGACCTTAAGGTATTCATACATATCTGAGAAAACATTTCTCTTTTCTTGTCACCAATAATATATTATAGGACAAAAAGTTTTCATGTAACATGATTATTTTGAATATAATACGTTTATCTACCAGTGTGTGTTTCTGTGTAATTTTAATTTCAGTGGCAATCTTTGCCAGGTGATGAGTTATAAACAAAATTAAGAATTGGCTGACTGGAGGAATGACTATTCAAGAAGCAGTAGGAAATTAAATGCATATTCAGGACGAAAACTTGATAATGGTATATGAATATATTAAAGCACTGCTTAAGTTAAAAAAAAAAAAAACGCATCTCAATCAAATACAAAAAAATGTAATGCTTTTTTTTCTCCATCTTACAGTATTTTACTAAAAATTGGACTCAGTTTTTTGCAGTCACCATTTACTCAAGTCTAAGACGAAATTTTCAAAATATTAATTTCTTCAAAATAAAAATAAGGCATCTATGTGAGGAGAGGGTGTGGGTGGGTGGATATTTTCTGAATGAGTATTCATGAGGTTAGAATGTTTGCAACAGGTAGGCCAGTAAGACCCGTTTTGGCCCAAAATATAGCATTTTTACAAATTTGTCAAAATGGTTTTTTTAGCTATTTATTGGAAATTAGAATACTTGTGATCCATAAATATGGGCTGTTTTTTACAAAACAATGCACATGCATTAGGTAAAAGCATCATAAATTCATGCAATATTACTGAAATCTTCACAATTTGACCATATGTGCTAATTTTAAGACGTTTTTTTGCTAAAATGGAAGTGGCCACATTCGTGTTCATTCTTAATATTCAAATATATGTTGTATTTGGGTGATAATACATAACATATATAAAGGTTGAGACAAACCTTGGACAGACATATTGACAATATAGTGGGTAAAGGCAACAAAACACTAGGCTTCGTACGAAGAAAATGAAACGTAAAAGATTGCACTAAATCAGTTAAAGCAGCAACATATTCAACAATAGTAAGACCTTCAGTTGAATATGCATGCACAGTATGAGACCAAGAAAGGTACAGTTTGAGCATATCTGACTTGCTGAAAAGGATAAGCAGGACAAGTTCTGTCTACAATAACATTTTTTTACTTTAATATGGTGTATAATTAAGTCAACATGACCGAAATCATTAATTGACCCTGTAGAGAGGTTTTTGCTCTCGAAAGAAGATTTTTACCAATTTTTGTATTCATGTTGAAACCAAAATAGAATGAGAGAGTTTTCAGCACAGTAAGATCTTCAATTAAGACTGACTGGCCTAAATTGTCAACAAACTATTTGCATATTTATATTGCAATTTTAACACATTTTGGGGCATTTGAAAAAAATATAAAGTAGATAGAGAGAAACTTTATAGAGCAAAAATAGTCAGCATAGTGAAATCTACAAGAAAGACGATATGGTTGAAATCGTCAGGTTCCTTTCAGGAAGTATGATTTTATCAACTATCTTGAAAACGATAAAAAAAAAAAACGTTAAAAGATAGGTAGAAACTATCACAAATAGGAAATCTACTAAAATGCTGCAAAATAAGAAGTTAAAAAAAGCCAACATAACGGATCCGAATAGATTTAAAATAAATCTAAAAATTAACTGGTCTTGAACATGCATGAAATATATGCCACTTGACGTTTAGTAACCACGATCTATCAATTAAAATGAAAAATTTTTACCAGGTGAACGATTCAGGTTCTTGTTTATTTGTTCAGTGCTCTGGGGTGTCCATCTGGTATAAGTCATTTGTATTTGACCTAATTTTCATTGATGACTTTTAGCATAAATCTTCCCCAAGATTAAGTCATTGAAAAACTTTAAAGGGACTACCACTAACGGTAAGTCAATAATAAATATTTTTCAGTTAAGTGAAATTTGGTATGCAATTGAATTAACATTACCAAATCTCGTTCCATAGAGATTGTTTGGCACTGCCCTCCACTTTTCTTCCTCAGTCATAAAGAGAGAATCGTTTGCTTCTAAGTACTAGTCGATCCTTTAAATAAACTTATTCTAAAAAGTTACCAATTCAACACTGTAATTAGATCATTGAATATTGTTTTAATTGGTATTAATATTGATTTTGTTCTCAGTAAATTAAAAGCAAACTAAATATTATTGTTATATACATATACACATTCATCGATCTTCAATCTGTCGATATCTGCACTGCACTAGGTCTTGTTTTTCTCTGACTGTTTATGACATTTTACACTAAATCCATTGGCTGTTGGATGTGTACTGATTGATAATTTAGTCTTAGATGCATGATTTTTGTCGAGCCTCCAACTTTTGTCGCAGAAAGCTCGACATAGGGATAGTGATCCGGCGGCGGCGGCGTTAGCTTATTTTTTAAAAGCTTTATATTTTAGAAGGTGGAAGACCTGGATGCTTCATACTTAGTATATAGATGCCTCATGTTACGAAGTTTCTGTCAGTCACATGTCCAATGTCCTTGACCTCATTTTCATGGTTCAGTGACTACTTGAAAAAAAAGTTAAGATTTTTTGTAATGTTAAATTCTCTCTTATTATAAGTAATAGGATAACTATATTTGGTATGTGCGTACGTTGCAAGATCCTCATGCCCGTCAGACAGTTTTCACTTGACCTCGACCTCATTTCATGGATCAGTGAACAAGGTTAAGTTTTGGTGGTCAAGTCCATATCTTAGATACTATAAGCAATAGGTCTAGTATATTTGGTTATGGAAGGACTGTACGGTGTACATGTCCAACTGGCAGGTGTCATCTGACCTTGACCTCATTTTCATGGTTCAGTGGTTATAGTTAAGTTTTTGTGTTTTGTCTGTTTTCATATACTGTATATAAGCAATAGGTCTACTATATTTGGTGTATGGAATGATTGTAAGGTGTACATGTCTAGCTGGTAGGTGTCATCTGACCTTGACCTCATTTTCATGGTTCGGTGATCAAAGTTAAGTTTTTGGTCTTTTTTATCTAATACTATATGCAATAAGTCAACTATATTTGGTGTATGGAAATATTTTATGATCTATATGTCAGTCGCTCAGATTTAATTTGACCTTGACCTCATTTTCACGGTTCATTGCTCAGTGTTAAGTTTTGTGTTTTGGTCTGTTTTTCTTACACTATAAGCAATATATCTGTTGTATGGAAGAATTGTTAGCTGTACATGTCTGCCTGGCATGGTTCATCTGACCTTGACCTCATTTTCATGGTTCATTGGTCAATTTTAGTTTTCTGGGTTAATGTTAAGTTTATGTGACAGTTGTAATAAAGCTTTATCTTTAGGACTATCAACATAATATCAATGATTAGTAAAGAAGGCGAGACATTTCAGCGTGTGCACTCTTGTTTTAATAGGTTGTTAGTGGCTTTTAACTACCTGTCAGTAACTGCGAGTACTCTAAGATCTGTACTTAGTTTCCTTATGTTGTTGGAATATACAAGTACGGACACTTCCACCCTGTGTTTTTGTTAGATGTATTTTATTTGTATCCATCTGATGAGCTAAACCTTTTCAACTGATTTTTATAGTTCGTTCTTATGTTGTACTGTTACACCACTGTTCCAGGTTAGGGGAGGGTTGGGATCTCGTTAACATGTTTAACCCAGCCACATTCTGTATGTATGTGCCTGTCCAAAGTCAGGAGCCTGTAATTCAGTGGTTGTCGCTTGTTGGTGTGTTACATATTTGTTTTCGTTCATTTTTTTACATAAATTAGTCCTTTAGTTTTCTCGTTTGAATTGTTTTAACATTTGTCATTTCGAGACCTTTCATAGCTGACTATGCGGTATGGGCTTTGCTAATTGTTGAAGGCCGTACGGTGACCTATAGCTGTTAATTTCTGTGTCATCTCTTGTGGAGAGTTGTCTCATTGGCAATCATACCACATCTTCTTTTTATACGCCCGTCAAAATTTTGACGGGACGTATTATGGTATACAAATGTCCGGCGTCCGTCTGTCTATCTTCCGGCGTAAGTTTTCGTTCTTTCTTGCTGTGTGGAAAAAAAATCTCAAACAAGAAAAATTGTTTCGAAGTTTTTATAATCTATTGTTCATGAACAATGTAAAATGCTTTTTTTTAAAGGCGATTTATTTTTCAAAGACAAACTATGAATCGTATAAATGAGCTTTGATTTAGGGACATCAAAAGATCAGTATAAGATAAAAAAAAACTTAATTCAAATATTTGGGGTTGGGGTAAAAAGTGCTGCAAGTTTTGTTTATTTGACATCGATTTTACATATATCTGTATTGGTCAATCAACTTGATTTTTCCCAAATTAAGTTAAGAGGGGGTTGGGGTCAGTGAAAAAACTATGTGAATTAAGTTTGTTTATCCTACATTGAACTTTTGGTGTCGTCCCTTATTGTCCTGTGAATTTTTATCCATGACTTAATTCAGGCAAATTTTTTGCCTTTCTTGCACTGTTGAAAATAAGGACAGAGGGACATCATATATAAATACTGTTAGTATTAAATCGCACTGATAGCAGTTACAAAATTTTAGATAAGTGAAAATAAGTTGAAATATGACAGAAAACTTTCAAATAAGTATTACTCCTATACACACATAAAAAGGGAGACCCACTATAAAAGCGCTTGTGACCTAACTAACTTCGTGATGATGTCTTTAGTTGTTGCAATGGATAAATCTTCACTTATCAATCAGAGAGAGAGCTCTACTTATCAATATCAATAAAATATATTTTAACTGTTGAATAACTTATTCTTCAATTATTTAGTCTTAGAATTTATATCTTTAATTTTCACCAATTGTCTAAATTTGATTTATTGAACCTTTTGTCTGCTAACTAAAGATGATTGATATATGTTTAGCCGTTTTAAATAAAACATTTAAAAATTAAAAACGTCTAGCTTGTAAGTTATTTCTTCAAAGACATATATATAGCATCATTTTAAAGCAAACTTATTTGTCCAAGGCATAAATGAATGATTGTACTGAAATGAATGAATATATATAGCCTATTGTTAGAAAGCTGGACAAACTTCTGTTACCTGGTGTTTATATGTTTATAAAAACACAGCTGGTATTATGCCATATAATTTCATTACTAATAGTGATTAAAATGCGTAATCTACGGTTCGGTACCAATTTCGTCATCAGTGCTAATGAAAATATTAAATTTCTTGGTAACATATAACCTCCTAGATGGTATTTTTTAAGATATATGAACATCAAAACTCATGAGATACGTTTTATGAGTGTTTGTTAAAAAATGTAATTCAAGATCAATTAACAAAAATTATGGATTTTTTCCCTAATTTTTCAAAATAATTTCCCCTTCGTACATTGATTTATAATCTCGACGCGGTTTTGATCTCAATATCATAGCCCTTTTAAAGACCACTAACTCAAGTATCGTAATTTTAACTCCCGTGAAGACGCGAATTAATTTTTATCAGAGACATGTCTCTGTTGTATTTAACAAGATTAGTAAATGCAACGACGTCTATTTGAAGGAGTTAAGAGTTATCGTTAATTATCTACTGTCCAATTTAAACAGATTGGGTTATCTCACTTGGAAATGTGACATATTCTTGCACATGATTATTCTCTATTCTTTATTTTTTGTCCATTATTCTCTATTCTGTAAACCCCATCCATGCAAACCCTCTTATATGTTGTGAAGGTTAAAAAAAGCTCCAATCGTTGCTGCTGAATCCTCAGCATACTGTGAGCGTTAAATAAAGCATTGCTTGAATCTTATTTATTAATAATTCAAAATACCAAATTTTGCCGAAAAAAGACGTTTCTCAAGTTGACTCGGTCGTTATTTCAAAAGTGGGGCATTTGCCTCATTTTCCTCCATTACTCTACGAGATCTTTAATTTGTCGAACGATCGTATTTTCTACTGAACCAATTTACACTTTCATATAGATAATGAAACTTCATATATACACAAAGAACTCAAATACCTCAAGTGTATAGATATAAAAGCCATATCTATGGCTATTATATATATCTATGGTTGATTCAAATGTTAGTATTTCTCTGTCCTAGATGAGTGTTCCTGCGTTTATTTGTACTGTACTCCTGTCATTTTAGCGGTATTTTTAACATTGTCATATAAGCGGGAGGTTTGGCTCAGTAGTCATTAAACCAGGTTCAATCCACCATTTTTTCTTAAAATGTCCTATACCAAGTCAGGAATATGGCAGTTGTTATCTAATAGTCCGTTAATTTCTATGTATGTTGGCGTTTGTTTTGTTGCAGTTGCAGTTCAGTGTTTCTGTTGTTTCGTTGCTTTCCTCTTATAGTTGATGTGTTTCCCTCGGGTTTGTTTGTGACCCGTATTTGTTTTCGCTTTATCAATTTATGACTATTGAACAGCGATATATGTTGTCTTTATTGGTAAAAGTTAAATTGTTTTTTACACCGATTTATATAGTATCTACTCTGAAAATTGGAGAAAAATCTGTCAACAGATTTTGGAGTTGTTGCCCCTGAAATTTAGTCTTATTATATAAAATTGAGAATGGAAATAGGGAATATGTCAAAGAGATAACAACCCGACCAAAGAGCAGACAACAGCCGAAGGCCACCAATGGGTCTTCAATGCAGCGAGAAAATCCCGCACCCGGAGGTGGTCCTCAGCTGGCCCCTAACTAAAATTGTGTGCTAGTTCAGTGAAAATGGACGTCACACTAAACTCCAAATCATATAAATGAACTAAAATTAAAAAACATACTAGACTAACAAAGGCCAGAGGCTCCTGACTTGGGACAGGCGCTAAAATGCGGCGGGGTTAAACATGTTTTGTGAGATCTCAACCCCCCCCTATACATCTAGCCAATGTAGAATAAAGAAACACATAGCAATACGCACAGTAAAACTCAGTTTAAAAGAAGTCCGAGTCCGATGTCAGAATAGGTAACAAAAGAAACTAAGCAAAATGACAATGATACATAAATGAACAAAGGACTACTAGCAGTTACTGATATGCCAGCTCCAGACCTCAATTAAACTGATTGAAAGATTACTGATGATGTCTTCATCATATGAAAATCAAGTACAATCCCTCCCGTTAGGGATTTAGTATCATACCATCATAAAATATATGAGAAGAACATAACCCGTATCATGCCAACAACTGGTTTTAGAATAAATGTGTTTATTTTCGATGCAAAGACCCTATGAGTGAATCAATATTAATACCAAAATATGCAATCCTTAATGACTTGACAACAGTATCGTAACTATATCCTTTCCGAATAAGTCTGTTTAAAGGTTTGGTTAGCTTTTGAGGTGAATGCCGACATTTTTGTGCTTTGTAAAGAATATTACCATAAAATATTGGATGTGAAATACCTGAACGTATAAGATGTCTGCATGTTGATTTATATTTACGAATGATGTCCTTGTACCGATGATAAAATTTAGTAAATGTTTTGACTAGTTTGTGATATCGAAAACCCTGGTGTAATAATTTTTCAGTTATACAGAGATTTCTTTCGTTGAAATCAAATACGTTGTTACATACACGAGCGAATCGAACAAGTTGAGATATATAAACACCATAAGATGGCGACAAGGGAACGTCACCATCTAAAAATGGATAATTAACAATAGGAAATGAAAAATCATCTCTTTTATCATAAATTTTGGTATTAAGCTTCCCGTTAAAGATAAAGATATAAACCTTTTCTAAATTGACTATTTTATTGAGACAAGGATTTATACAGTATAAATCCTTGGTTGACGAGATAAACCGGGATTTTCTCTAGTTAATGATTTGTATTACCTTTTTTTAGAAATTCCCGGTTTATCTGAATTAATGCGAAATTAATCAAAATTCAGAAATAAACCAGGTTTATCAGAAATAAACTATGATTAATTAATAAGGGGACGAAGTCCCCTATTACAGTAGAAAAATCAATAAAAAAAAAAAACGGGAAAATTTCCCGAAATTTTCATTGTACTAATGAACTCAAAATCGTTAACTGTTTTTTTAACTTTTTTTTTCAGACTTTTTTTATTTTCCCGCATCTGCGCAGAAATCTTTTCCGGTATCGTTTTGGCTCGGGATTTGAGTAAAATGTTATGGGGACGTACCTTACATCAGTAAGCAAATCAATAAAACTACTAAAAATCAAAATAAAAAATCAATATACTAATAAAATCATAATCGTAAACGTTTTTCGAACTTTTTCAAACAGTTGAATTTTCTGCTGGCGGCCGCTGCAATATATGTCATACGATTTCCCGAAAATTAATATGTATGATTACCGGAAAGAGAATGGACGACAACACAATAACAATAACATTTGTATTCTTATAATGTCCTTTTTATAATTCATGGTTGACTTTGCTTTAATGTTGTTGTTTATCGTTATACTTTTAACAAAAAGACATGCAGATTCAAAGTTGTATGAAGTCATATAATGGTGATCGCTATGATTAAGGATCATTGTGACACGTTGGTTTTGGAACAGACCTGTTCCTTAACAACTCGATGCTTCATAGCAACACGTCTTTTCGTTTACATTAAAATAGCAGAGTTTTCAGTCTTTTTAACCATTTAAATATACATTCTTTTAATTCAGATTTTGATATTATAAAAAACGTTACCTGACAATAGCGTTTCTTTGTTTACATTGCAAATGACGTCACAACATAATGTCTTAACAATAGAACCAACATCGGAAACGTTGCGGTATTTCCGTTTCTTTTCAACAGATTCTGAAGTTAGATTATCCCTATAGTGAGTTCTTTTGGGAAACTTACCGCATATCAATCAGACAGACTTGTATCTGTACAAAGATCCATAATAAATCGAATTTGAATGTTTTGTTATCCCCGACATACGGGCTTCTTTAAAACTAGTAATCTCACTTTCATGTGTATAATCTTCAGGAAATTTAACTTAAAATCGTTCTTCTTATTTCATTAAATGTGTTTTGAAACTTAGATACAAAGTCCACTCGTAGATGAGGGTCTGCGTGGGGTTTTAAAGAATCGACAAAATGTGCAGAAAAAATAGCAAACAAATTAAGAATAAAGAAAAATATGGCAAAAAAGTAAAAAATAGAAAATAATGGGGCACTCAAATTTAAAGAAAATGAGTCACTCATTCAAATATGAAGATTATAGACCCTTTTAATTACCTTTTATAAAAAATACAAAACAACTTTCAAGGAATAAGAAATAAGCATTGTATGACATAAAAAAATTAAACGCAGACAATTAACAAAAAATACATCTTTTAGTTTTAAATCATACCTTTTAATAAATAATTTCAAAAATGAACTCGCAGAACAACTTTTCTTTATCATATATTTCAATAATTTTATTAGTGACAAACTTACTGCCAAAAGAAAAGGAAGTGACACCGAAACGAAGCTGAATTTTTAATAATGACAATTGACATATATTTTTCTTATTGAAAATTATAAAATCATTCTACATAGAATGTGTCATTTACAACCGCATATCTTCATAATGTACCTACATGTTACACTGAGGTATTGAGCAAAATTAACACAACTTTTGTTTTATATATACAATAACATGCATGATGGCTTACCATCACAAAAGAGTAAAAAAAAAAAGGAAAATGGTACAATGAGAAGAAAAAAGAGAAATCAACTTCACATCACCAGATCTATTAGCAAGAAGTGAGAAATTTGTATTGTAACGCGATGCAGTAAACATGGTGAAGAAACAATGAAAAATGATTATTTCTAGCAACGTTTACCTTGTCACACAAATTTAAACCAATGTTTTTATGTTATCACCTTCTACATTCACAGTAGCCACTTGCAAACCCATTGCTCAAAGGTCATGCATCCCAATGAGATATGATGTATATTGAATTTTACAACCTTCAATCAGAGTTTAAAGTCTGAAGCAAGAAAATAAGACACTTTCATGACCACTGTTAAGAGTGTTTCTACTCTATGTATATAGAAGCTGAAACTGTAACACTTATATGACTTAAGCCCATTTCTATACTGTTTTATGGTGTGATGTTTTTTAGATGTTTATAAAAATTAGAAGATGTGGTGTAATTGCAATTGAGACAACTTCATGTATATGCCTGTCCCAAGTCAGGAGCCTGTAATTCAGTGGCTGTCGTTTGTTGCTGTGTTACATGATATGTGTTTTTAGTTCATTTTTTGTAAATCAATTAGGCCGTTAGTTTTCTCCTTTAAATTGTTTTACATTTGTAATTTTGGGGCTTTTTATAGCTGACTGTGCAGTATGGACTTTGCTCATTGTTGAAGGCCGTACGATGACATATAGCTGTTAATTTCCGTGTCATTTGATTTCTTATGGAGAGTTGTTGAATTGGCAATCATACGACACCTTCTTTTAAATTTTTATCAACCAAAGATCAAATGAAGTGGATATAAACAATTATAGGCAACCGTATAGCCTTCTAAAAAGAGAAAAACCCATACAGTATAGTTGGCTATAAAAGG
The DNA here is from genome assembly GCA_017311375.1 of Mytilus coruscus. Taxonomy (NCBI): domain Eukaryota; kingdom Metazoa; phylum Mollusca; class Bivalvia; order Mytilida; family Mytilidae; genus Mytilus; species Mytilus coruscus. The sequence goes on along the minus strand of CM029607.1, from coordinate 9,667,418 downwards.
CCTTGAAATTGCAAATGTAAAACAATTCAAACGAGAAAACTAAAGGCCTCGACATGTTTGTTTGTTTGTGTTTTTTTTTTAGCAGTCGTCAGTTAATTTTATTTTTTTCTGTACGTTTTAAGAAGACAACTGTTATAAGCTATTTGAGACATTGAATAGTTGCCATTCGAAAGCATAGAACTGTTCAAGTTTTTACTAGCTTCAATAGTGTTATTGTCTATTGTATTGGTGTGTCTGACATGTCCCCAAGGCATCCATATTTAATAGTATCGTATATCACCTTCCACATTTTCCATATAAATTGAGATTACTAGTGGCACTACCTGTATACAAGGTGATATGATGTGCCGCTGGAATTGGTCACCTTTTCAAGCTTGAAAATATATGTAATGGTCGGGAAAATATCAGAAAAATATGAGAACGTCAATAAAGTTCCCATAACTTCTTCGTCAGTCACCGTTCTTGGTGTTCTCTGCTGTGTTTTAATCACCAAGTTTTCATTTTTGACATTTTGGTATTCCACTCCTACATTACACACCACATGATACCCAAACAATATGGGAAAAGGTTACATTTTCACATACGCAATATATGAAAAGGTATCCATTTTTTAAATCTAAATCATATGAACTGAAGGTGAGGTAACTCTGAAATTTTCTGAAGGAATTTAAATTAAATTTTGCTATTTTATATTTTAGCCCGAAAAATTGTACAGTGACCCTATCTTTTCTTATAATATTCTCAAAGCATTTTCCAAAAGTTGTCTTCTCGTATTTATTTTACAATTCTATCATTCAGTTTACATGTAGCTTCTTATCGCATAATTAATGATGTTTTTTCCCTGTATAATCCATACAAAATGTGTCATTTTGTCACAACCTGTAGCTTCAGAAAATGCTCGGTAACCTATCATTTTTTATTATATTTTTGAACATATCACAATATATACTACATTTAAGCAAAGTATGCAGTGGCGGATCCAGAACTTTTCATAAAGGGGGATGAGGAGCACTGGATGACCTATTAAGGGCGCCCCGATCCAGTCATGCTTCAGTGATTCCCTATATGATCAACCAAATTTTTCCCACAAAAAGGGGGGGGGGGCCCCCCCGATCCGCCTATGGTATGAAAAAGTTCTATAAATTTTTAATTCATACTCCCATACCACCTTTATATAATAACGGGATTCTTAAGGTTTTCTGACTTCGTCCCCTTTCACAGGTAACACCTGCCTCATATTAAGGGGACGAAGTCCCCTATTACAGTAAAAAAAAAAAAAAAAAAAATCGGGAAAATTTCCCGAAATTTTCATTGTACTAATGAACTCAAAATCGTTAACTTTTTTTTAACTTTTTTTTTTTCAGACTTTTTTTATTTTCCCGCATCTGCGCAGAAATCTTTTCCGGTATCGTTTTGGCTCGGGATTTGAGTAAAATGTTATAGGGACGTACCTTACATCAGTAAGCAAATCAATAAAACTACTGAAAATCAAAATAAAAAATCAATATACTAATAAAATCATAATCGTAAACGTTTTTCGAACTTTTTCAAACAGTTGCAATTTCCCCTGGCGGACGCTGCAATATATGTCATACGATTTCCCGAAAAGTAATATGTATGATTACCGGAAAGAGTATGGACGACAACACAATAACAATAACATTTGTATTCTTATAATGTCCTTTTTATAATTCATGGTTGACTTTGCTTTAATGTTGTTGTTTTTTCGTTATACTTTTAACAAAAAGACATGCAGATTCAAAGTTGTATGAAGTCATATAATGGTGATCGCTATGATTAAGGATCATTGTGACACGTTGGTTTTGGAACAGATCTGTTCCTTAACAACTCGATGCTTCATAGCAACACGTCTTTTCGTTTACATTAAAATAGCAGAGTTTTCAGTCTTTTTAACCATTTAAATATACATTCTTTTAATTCAGATTTTGATATGATAAAAAACGTTACCTGACAATAGCGTTTCTTTGTTTACATTGCAAATGACGTCACAACATAATGTCTTAACAATATAACCAACATCGGAAACGTTGCGGTATTTCCGTTTCTTTTTCAACAGATTCTGAAGTTAGATTATTCCTATAGTGAGTTCTTTTGGGTTTTTACCGCATATCAATCAGACAGACTTGTCTCTGTACAAAGATCCATAATAAATCGAATTTGAATGTTTTGTTATCCCCCGACATACGGGCTTCTTTAAAAACTAGTAATCTCACTTTCATGTGTATAATCTTCAGGAAATTTAACTTAAAATCGTTCTTCTTATTTCATTAAATGTGTTTTTAAAACTTAGATACAAATTCCACTCGTAGATGAGGGTGGGGTTTTAAAGAATCGACAAAATGTGCAGAAAAAATAGCAAACAAATTATGAATAAAGAAAAATATGGCAAAAAAATAAAAAATAGAAAATAATGGGGCACTCAAATTTAAAGAAAATGAGTCACTCAAATATGAAGAATATAGACCCTTTTAATTACCCTTTTACAGTGGCGTAGCTAGGCCATTTGTAAATGTACGCCCGAACCTCGGCAAGATAAAGTACGAAGTTGAAGAGCATTGAGGACCTACAATTCCGAAGAGTTTTGTAAAATACAGCTAAGGTAATCTTTTCCTGGGGTTCCATCGAGGAGGCTTGCCCCAAGAAGCTCACGCGTTATCGAGAAACAGATATCATTGTTGTCATTAAAAACTCATCAATAGCAACATACTTTGGAGACTAATTGTTTATTTTCATGTAGAATTCATTCATTGTGTTGATTTGGAATCTAATGGTCATTGGTTTTAAAGCAAAAATGTCCAAACCATACAGTTTCTGTAAAATATGTTTAAAAGGAGATGTGGGGTAAACTAATCAATCGAAGAAAAAAAAAATAGAAAACTTTAGAGATAGTAAAGAAGCAAGTCTTCATTTCAGTGGTGTCGTTCTATTAATTATTTTGACTTCATCTAATTTTCAGCCTTTTTTATACAAAAATTTCGTTATTGGACACTTGAAATAATAAATTTTCATTGATGGTAATTTATATAAATATGCAAACCACATATCGTATCTCAGCTTCCGTATATATATATATATATATATATATATATATATATATATATATATATATATATATATATATATATATATATATAAACAAGTCTAAATTGAAAACAACGTTCAAACCTATGATTGCGTTGGATAAAACCGCAATTTTATACGTGTGCATGCAAAACAAATTTCTTGTTAGAGGGTCTAAATACAGCACAAACAAATTATATATATATATATATAATACAAAAACTTCAGTCAAAATACGTATAGTTATCAAACAATCAAATGTAAAATTTGCACGATATTGAGAATAAAAGTTATAAGTGTATAAATCACTGCTTTTGCAGTGTTTTGCTTGAACCAGAGAGTACGAATATCGACAGTCAATACGTAAGAAGTAAAATGTATTTGAAAGTCAGTATTAGTACAGTACTGACATTTTCTTCTTGTTGCGTGAATGATCAATCAAATGTTTCTATAACTCCTTGTACATTCAAAGGGATTTCTCGGTGAATATGCATCAAGCCTTATGTGGATAGTCTCTCCTGGTGCATAGTAGTGATAGAAAATGAACAAATGAAATAATATGGTACTGTTCGAGTTAAACGAAATTACGTCACTTTTATCTTCAATCACGAGTCATTGAAGAAAGAATGACAAGGTTCATGTGCTTTTAGCCAATTCTTTTAATTTATTTAAAATCTCCAAAATTCATGTGTACGCCCGGGCGTTTTGACGTAAACGTAGCTACGCGCCTGTTTTATAAAAAATACAAAACAACTTTCAAGGAATAAGAAATAAGCATTGTATGACATAAAAAAAATTAAACGCAGACAATTAACAAAAAAATACATCTTTTAGTTTTAAATCATACCTTTTAATAAATAATTTCAAAAATGAACTCGCAGAACAACTCTTCTTTATCATATATTTCAATAATTTTATTAGTGACAAACTTACTGCCAAAAGAAAAAGAAGTGACACCGAAACGAAGCTGAATTTTTAATAATGACAATTGACATATATTTTTCTTATTCAAAATTATAAAATCATTCTACATAGAATGTGTCATTTACAACCGCATATCTTCATAATGTACCTACATGTTACACTGAGGTATTGAGCAAAATTGACACAACTTCTGTTTTATATATACAATAACATGCATGATGGCTTACCATCACAAAAGAGTAAAAAAAAAGGAAAATGATACAATGAGAAGAAAAAAGAGAAATCAACTTCACATCACTAGATCTATTAGCAAGAAGTGAGAAATTTGTATTGTAACGCGATGCAGTAAACATGGTGAAGAAACAATGAAAAATGATTATTTCTAGCAACATTTACCTTGTCACACAAATTTAAACCAATGTTTTTATGTTATCACCTTCTACATTCACAGTAGCCACTTGCAAACCCATTGCTCAAAGGTCATGCATCCCAATGAGATATGATGTATATTGAATTTTACAACCTTCAATCAGAGTTTAAAGTCTGAAACAAGAAAATAAGACACTTTCATGACCACTGTTCGAGTGTTTCTACTCTATGTATATAGAAGCTGAAACTGTAACACTTATATGACTTAAGCCCATTTCTATACTGTTTTATGGTGTGATGTTTTTCAGACGTTTATAAAAATTAGAAGATGTGGTGTAATTGCAATTGAGACAACTTTATGTATATGCCTGTCCCAAGTCAGGCGCCTGTAATTCAGTGGCTGTCGTTTGTTGCTGTGTTACATGATATGTGTTTTTCGTTCATTTTTTGTACATCAATTAGGCCGTTAGTTTTCTCCTTTAAATTGTTTTACATTTGTAATTTTTGGGCCTTTTATAGCTGACTGTGCAGTATGGACTTTGCTCATTGTTGAAGGCCATACGATGACATATAGCTGTTAATTTCTGTGTCATTTGATTTCTTATGGAGAGTTGTTGAATTGACAATCATACGACACCTTCTTTTAAATTTTATCAACCAAAGATCAAATGAAGTGGATATAAACAATTATAGGCAACCGTATAGCCTTCTAAAAAGAGAAAAACCCATACAGTATAGTTGGCTATAAAAGGCCTTGAAATTGCAAATGTAAAACAATTCAAACGAGAAAACTAAAGGCCTCGACATGTTTGTTTGTTTGTGTTTTTTTTTCAGCAGTCGTCGGTTAATTTTACTTTTTTTCTGTACGTTTTAAGAAGACAACTGTTATAAGCTATTTGAGACATTGAATAGTTGCCATTCGAAAGCATAGAACTGTTCAAGTTTTTACTAGCTTCAATAGTGTTATTGTCTATTGTATTGGTGTGTCTGACATGTCTCCAAGGCATCCATATTTAGTAGTATCGTATATCACCTTCCACATTTTCCATATAAATTGAGATTACTAGTGGCACTTCCTGTATACAAGGTGATATGATGTGCCGCTGGAATTGGTCACCTTTTCAAGCTTGAAAATATGTGTAATGGTCGGGAAAATATCAGAAAAATATGATAAGGTCAATAAAGTTCCCATAACTTCTTCGTCTGTCACCGTTCTTGGTGTTACCTGCTGTGTTTTAATCAACCAAGTATTCATTTTTGACCTTTTGGTATTCCACTCCTACATTACACACCACATGAAACCCAAACAATATGGGAAAAGGTTATATTTTCACATACGCAATATATGAAAAGGTATCCATTTTTTAAATCTAAATCATATGAATTGAAGGTGAGGTAACTCTGAAATTTTCTGAAGGAATTTAAATTAAATTTTGCTATTTTATATTTTAGCCCGAAAAATTGTACAGTGACCCTATCTTTTCTTATAATATTCTCAAAGCATTTTCCAAAAGTTGTCTTCTTGTATTTATTTTACAATTCTATCATTCAGTTTACATGTAGCTTCTAATCGCATAATTAATGATGTTTTTTCCCTGTATAATCCATACAAAATGTGTCATTTTGTCACAACCTGTAGCTTCAGAAAATGCTCGGTAACCTATCATTTTTTTATTATATTTTTGAACATATCACAATATATACAACATTAAAGCAAAGTATGCAGTGGCGGATCCAGAACTTTTCATAAGGGGATGGGGAGCACTGGCTGACCTATTTAAAGGGGGCCCTCTCAGTCATGCTTCAGTGATTCCCTATATGATCAACCAAATTTCCCCGGATCCGCCTATGGTATGAAAAAATTCTATAAATTTTTAATTCATACTCCCATACCACCTTAACGGGATTCTAAAGGTTTTCTGACTTCGTCCCCTTTCACAGGTAACACCTGCCTCATATTAAAGGGACGAAGTCCCCTATAACAGTAGAAAAATCAAAAAAAAAAAAAAAAAAATCGGAAAATTTCCCGAAATTTTCATTGTACTAATGAACTCAAAATCGTTAACTTTTTTTTAACTTTTTTTTTTCAGACTTTTTTTATTTTCCCGCATCTGCGCAGAAATCTTTTCCGGTATCGTTTTGGCTCGGGATTTGAGTAAAATGTTATGGGGACGTACCTTACATCAGTAAGCAAATCAATAAAACTACTAAAAATTAAAATAAAAAATCAATATACTAATAAAATCATAATCGTAAACGTTTTTCGAACTTTTTCAAACAGTTGCATTTTCCCCTGGCGGACGCTGCAATATATGTCATACGATTTCCCGAAAATGAATATGTATGATTACCGGAAAGAGTATGGACGACAACACTAACAATAACAGTTGTATTCGTATAATGTCCTTTTTATAATTCATGGTTGACTTTGCTTTAATGTTGTTGTTTTTTCTTTATACTTTTAACAAAAAGACATGCAGATTCAAAGTTGTATGAAGTCATATGTATAATGGTGATCGCTATGATTAAGGACACGTTGGTTTTGGAACAGATCTGTTCCTTAACAACTCGATGCTTCATAGCTACACGTCTTTTCGTTTACATTAAAATAGCAGAGTTTTCAGTCTTTTTAACCATTTAAATATACATTCTTTTAATTCAGATTTTGATATAAAAAAAAACGTTACCTGACAATAGCGTTTCTTTGTTTACATTGCAAATGACGTCACAACATAATGTCTTAACAATAGAACCAACATCGGAAACGTTGCGGTATTTCCGTTTCTTTTTCAACAGATTCTTAAGTTAGATTATTCCTATAGTGAGTTCTTTTGGGAAACTTACCGCATATCAATCAGACAGACTTGTATCTGTACAAAGATCCATAATAAATCGAATTTGAATGTTTTTGTTATCCCCCAACATACGGGCTTCTTTAAAAACTAGTAATCTCACTTTCATGTGTATAATCTTCAGGAAATTTAACTTAAAATCGTTCTTCTTATTTCATTAAATGTGTTTTTAAAACTTAGATACAAAGTCCACTCGTAGATGAGGGTCTGCGTGGGGTTTTAAAGAATCGACAAAATGTACAGAAAAATAGCAAACAAATTATGAATAAAGAAAATATGGCAAAAAGTAAAAATAGAAAATAATGGGGCACTCAAATTTAAAGAAAATGAGTCACTCAAATATGAAGAATATAGACCCTTTTAATTACCTTTTATAAAAAATACAAAACAACTTTCAAGGAATAAGAAATAAGCATTGTATGACATAAAAATTAAACGCAGACAATTAACAAAAAATACATCTTTTAGTTTTAAATCATACCTTTTAATAATTTCAAAATGAACTCGCAGAACAACTCTTCTTTATCATATATTTCAATAATTTTATTAGTGACAAACTTACTGCCAAAAGAAAAGAAGTGACACCGAAACGAAGCTGAATTTTTAATAATGACAATTGACATATATTTTCTTATTGAAAATTATAAAATCATTCTACATAGAATGTGTCATTTACAACCGCATATCTTCATAATGTACCTACATGTTACACTGAGGTATTGAGCAAAACTGACACAACTTTTGTTTTATATATACAATAACATGCATGATGGCTTACCATCACAAAAGAGTAAAAAAAATGATACAATGAGAAGAAAAAAGAGAAATCAACTTCACATCACCAGATCTATTAGCAAGAAGTGAGAAATTTGTATTGTAACGTGATGCAGTAAACATGGTGAAGAAACAATGAAAAATGATTATTTCTAGCAACGTTTACATTGTCACACAAATTTAAACCAATGTTTTTATGTTATCACCTTCTACATTCACAGTAGCCACTTGTAAACCCATTGCTCAAAGATCATGCATCCCAATGAGATATGATGTATATTGAATTTTACAACCTTCAATCAGAGTTTAAAGTCTGAAGCAAGATAATAAGACACTTTCATGACCACTGTTAGAGTGTTTCTACTCTATGTATATAGAAGCTGAAACTGTAACACTTATGACTTAAGCCCATTTCTATACTGTTTTATGGTGTGATGTTTTTCAGGTTTATAAAAATTAGAAGATGTGATGTAATTGCAATTGAGACAACTTTATGTATATGCCTGTCCCAAGTCAGGAGCCTGTAATTCAGTGGCTGTCGTTTGTTGCTGTGTTACATGATATGTGTTTTCGTTCATTTTTTGTACATCAATTAGGCCGTTAGTTTTCTCCTTTAAATTGTTTTACATTTGTAATTTTGGGGCCTTTTATAGCTGACTGTGCAGTATGGACTTTGCTCATTGTTGAAGGCCGTACGATGACATATAGCTGTTAATTTCTGTGTCATTTCATTTCTTATGGAGAGTTGTTGAATTGGCAATCATACGACACCTTCTTTTAAATTTTTATCAACCAAAGATCAAATGAAGTGGATATAAACAATTATAGGCAACCGTCTAAAAGAGAAAACCCATACAGTATAGTTGGCTATAAAAGGCCTTGAAATTGCAAATGTAAAACAATTCAAACGAGAAAACTAAAGGCCTCGACATGTTTGTTTGTTTGTGTTTTTTTTTTTTTTTAGCAGTCGTCAGTTATTTTACTTTTTTTCTGTACGTTTTAAGAAGACAACTGTTATAAGCTATTTGAGACATTGAATAGTTGCCATTCGAAAGCATAGAACTGTTCAAGTTTTTACTAGCTTCAATAGTGTTATTGTCTATTGTATTGGTGTGTCTGACATGTCTCCAAGGCATCCATATTAAATAGTATCGTATATCACCTTCCACATTTTCCATATAAATTGAGATTACTAGTGGCACTTCCTGTATATAAGGTGATATGATGTGCTGCTGGAATTGGTCACCTTTTCAAGATTGAAAATATGTGTAATGGTCGGGAAAATATTAGAAAAATATGATAAGGTCAATAAAGTTCCCATAACTTCTTCGTCTGTCACCGTTCTTGGTGTTCCCTGCTGTGTTTTAATCAACCAAGTTTTCATTTTTGACATTTTGGTATTCCACTCCTGCATTACACACCACATGAAACCCAAACAATATGGGAAAAGGTTACATTTTCACATACGCAATATATGAAAAGGTATCCATTTTTAAAATCTAAATCATACTAGAACACACCCGCGACATCGCGGGTCCGTGCCTGAATAAAAGTGCCTATGTCTAATTTTAGCAATTTTTAGTATTCGTTTTGTCATCTGATAAATTCATGTTGATTGCAATGTGCACAGTTTTCTCTGGTTTGAAAATCTTTTTGTTCGAATCCGTCTTGGTTTCTTATTTAGAGGATGGCCAGACTTGGAAACTGCGTAGGCAATGCTGGTATTAAATCTGTACCGATACAGTGTGTTAAATGTCTTCCTTAACACCATAACCCATGGTGGTGCTCCTACTAAAGGAGGAAGATACATACTACAACCGGAAACTACATGTGACATATACTATGTGTATCTGTATCGGAATCGACCCGGAACTTGTTAATTACCGGTAATATTAATTATGTGGAAAACAAAAGGGCCTTGAATGGTGTAATTGTTAATCTACACCATTGTCGTATATTGGTTATATATAAAGTTGAATTCTTTGATTCGTCGTGTTTACGTCATGCCGGCTAACAAATTGGACCTCGTTATTTTAGTATTATAGATGAATTGAAGGGGAGGTAATTCTGAAATTTTCTGAAGGAATTTAAATTAAATTTTGCTATTTTATATTTTAGCCCGAAAAATTGTACAGTGACCCTATCTTTTCTTATAATATTCTCAAAGCATTTTCCAAAAGTTGTCTTCTCGTATTTATTTTACAATTCTATAATTCAGTTTACATGTAGCTTCTAATCGCATGATGTTTTTTCTCTGTATAATCCATACAAAATGTGTCATTTTGTCACAACCTGTAGCTTCAGAAAATGCTCGGTAACCTATCATATTTGACCTATTAAGGGGGCCCACTCCAGTCATGCTTCAGTGATTCCCTATATTTTTCCCACAAAAGGGGGGGGGGCGCCTCTCCCCCCTCCCCCCGGATCCGCTTTTGGTATGAAAAAATTCTATAAATTTTTAATTCATACTCCCATACCACCTTAACGGGATTCTGAAAGGTTTTCTGACTTCGTCCCCTTTCACAGGTAACACCTGCCTCATATTAAGGGGACGAAGTCCCCTATTACAGTAGAAAAATCAATAAAAAAAAAAAAAATCGGGAAAATTTCCCGGCGAAATTTTCATTGTACTAATGAACTCAAAATCGTTAACTTTTTTTTTGTAACTTTTATTAATTCCCGCATTTGCGCAGAAATCTACTTCCCTTTTCCGGTCTCGTTGTCATGAGACTTTGAGTAAAATATATATTTATCAGTCTAGTAAAATATAGGAAGGAACACAATACCAATTTCATTTTTATTAATTCTTTGATATGAAAAAAACGTTACCTGATGATAGTGTTTCTTTGTTTACATTGAATATGACGTCATAACTTAAATAACGTCACAACTAAAATCCCTAACAACAGAACCAAAATCGGAAACGTTACGGTATTTCCGTTTCTTTTTTAACAGATTATATGTTTGAATAAAAAAATAATTCATACAGACTTCGTCCCCTTTCACAGGTAATGCCTGCCTCATGTTATAGACTTCGTCCCCTTTCACAGGTAATGCCTGCCTCATGTTATAGACTTCGTCCCCTTTCACAGGTAATGCCTGCCTCATATTAAGGGGACGAAGTCCCCTATTACAGAAGAAAAATCAATTAAAAAAAAAAAAAAAAAAAAAAAAAAAAAAAAACGGGAAAATTTCCCGAAATTTTCATTGTACTAATGAACTCAAAATCGTTAACTTTTTTTAGACTGGGATCCCGCTATGTATAATCACCTTGTTCTATACATAGATATAATAGCCATAGATAAAGTACTCAGAATATGTCACACTGAGCCCCATGTAGTTTCCTTTGAAATATCAAAAGCACGGCACGGCGCGAAGTGGTCTGTGATGTAGATGATATCTGCCGACATCCTCCCAATAGACTAATTACTTATCATAATTATTTTTAAATTATCGGGCACTCGTCTTATCAGCCGATAATTAATATGCATTACCTGTCTCAAGTAAAAATATGCCGTGAGGCGGAAGCAATAAAAAGCGTCTGGTTGTTAAAGTTGTTCGGATTGTAATTTATTTGGAGAAAAACGGTCAACAAATCAAAAAGTTATGCTGTTGTTGAAATAATAAACTAAAGAAATCATGGAAAATGGACTTAACAGGTATGTAGAATTAAATTGTCATAGCACTTGTATCGGTTGCACTCGGGAAATGAGACCTGTATGATTGAAAAGAGGACAAACAGCGTTAACTGATGGTATACGTGATTAAGAGGTCGAACCTGGTCGAATTTTTCTATGGCGAGTTTAAGAAATTTCTTTTTTATCGAGATTCAAAATAGAGTAATCATATTTAAGGCCAGAAAGTAGAAATTATTATATTTTAGAAAACAAAACAAAAAAGATTTTTACAAGTGTTGAAACTTTCTGTCGTTATACACCTACGGTAACACGAAGTTTTTGAAAATAAAGAGAAAAACGGAATACATTATAAACTTATTAAACGCCGTTTGGTCAAGAAAACGTATGTGACATGCTGAATACATGAAATGATTGGGAAATAACACAATAATCATATCTTTGATTTTTTTTTCTTCAACAATTATAATTCCTGTAGGCTTACAATTTTTTGCTTGTCTTGCAATTTAATAGCTGGTGGTATAATCTGATTGTCGAATTCATTTTATGAAATAAACAATATATAGATTAAGCATTATAATGGCTATGATAGAATAAAAATATAGGTCTTTTGTCGTGTGTCATCCTTAATTCTTACAATTGTGTTAGAGGCGTTTTTCGTACTATACATACAGCTATATATTCCTCCGTAAGTCTGCCCGTTTAGTTGTCGGCGTACTTTTTGTGTACTTTATTTATATGACTTCTTTGTTTTATTTTTGGATTTCATAACGTTCAGTGGCAAATATTTGATGCATATTCAGGACATCGATCACCTTGACTTGTATTTTAAGCATGTATATAAACACTCCAAACAAAATGCGAAGCAACAACACCTTGTATAATGAAAGTTATATACAAAATAAAACTGTATCAAATAACCTTTTCTAAAAAAAAATAATTATACTCGCATATCGAGTAGTCTTGAAAAATACAAATAGATTTGTACGTTTGTCTCTCATTCTTTTTTCTTTCTGGCATTGCTTTATGAAAAATTTCAACTTTCAGGAACTACCATTCATGAGAGTCTTCTACGTTGTGTCTGTCGTTTATGTGGAGAAAATAAAGTGTCGGACATGGTTGACCATGGTTGCCAATGTAAATGATGTACTGGAAGATAACGATAACTACCGAAGAATGACATCTTCCTCTTCCGATTCACAATTTATTAGATATCGATCGACGGCAATTGCCAATAAAGTCTAATTAACACCAAGCGTGACATGTATATAATAAGAGGGTGACAAAATTTCGGCATATATCATCTGCGTTTGATGTGGGTTGAGTACTTTATCTATGGCTATTATATCTATGTTCTATACATAGACAGGTGGAGGCCGACTCCATTTCAGTACTTTTTTTAACTAATTACTGCGCAGTCAGTCGCGCAGGAGATTCCGGAAGTTCTATAGGAATTTCCCTATTATGAATACAGCTGTCAGAATGGTAGAACGTCTGCTACAATGAAGATCGACAATGTAACGCATAAGCACATTTAAATGATATCCTCACAGAAGAATTGAATACCATGTAAAATATATATAAATATCATTACTATAAAAAAAGATCTACAAAAAAAATGAGGATTTATATAGATATTTTTTTATGGCATTGGCGTTTTTGCCGGCACCGGCAAAATTGCAAATATGCCATATTCGTTGCCGGCACTGATTAAAATATCTCTTAATTCGAGCCGTCAAAATAGCATATTTCTATAGAAATGGCGATTTTACCGGCACCAGCAATATAGTGAACTTGTTATTTTGCCGATGGAAGTTTAATATTTACTTGGAAAGATCTATGAAAATGTGCAGTCAATATATTAAAAGAATCAAATAATTCTCAGATCTGCAGTGACATCACAACATGTAACTAACCAATCAATGATTAGCATTTGTGTTATGTAAACAATGTTGAGAGGTGATGCCAATAAGAATCCTCTAGATTTTCCATAGACTTCAATGCAAATTAATTTAATTGATATATATCGACATCAGTTGAATATAGTAATTTTACTCTTTTAATATTGTTAAAGACACTATATAATATCTCCATTTTGATTTTTATCATACTATATCCTCTGGTTAAAAAATAATCGGCAATATACATTGTAAATAATCAGTAATCACCTTCAAATAGATGAAAAATCTAGAGGATTCCTATTGGCATCACCCCTTGAAAATTTTAAAAGCCAGGATGTCCGGATCTGAGAATTACTGATAAACCAGTATTTAAATAAGAAAACAACCAACAATATTTGAGATACATGTAATTCTTTATAAACTTTAAACATCTATCAGTAAAAGTGAAAACATCAGTTCCACCTCGGTAAAGGAACAGGCATATAAATCTTTAGTCAGACCATCACTAGAATATGCCTGTTCAGTCTGGGACCCTTACTTTACTGAGGATATAAACAAAATAGAAAAAGTACAAAGAAGGGCTGCTAGATTTGTCACTAACCGACACAGAAACACCTCAAGCATTAGTGACATGATAGATCACTTAAAATGGAGCAGGGGCGGATCCAGAACCTCGATGTCTGGGGGAGGGGGGCACCACGAAACCAAAATTAAAAAGATTTTTTTTATATATGCATATATGCAAGTGTGGGAGATGGTGGTGTCATGTATTGGGGATGATGGTGGTTGTTTGTTGGGGGTCTTCATTTTTATATCTTTTCATTATTTTTGGGTCCATTTCTTTCTACTCTTTTATTTGCTGCCAATTGTCCTCTATTCTTTACAGTTCATCACAGCTTTAATCTGTTTTCTATATTATTTGGGCCAATTTTTTTCAAGCCTTAACTTTTTGACCATTATTCTCTAATCTATAAAGCCCATTCATACCCTCATTCATGGTAACCTATTCAAAGGATAGTCTAGTATAGAAAGTCCCTGCCTATTCATACCCTCATACATGGTAATTAAAACAAGAAAAAATATACACATATTACTGTACTTTAATAGAAAAACAAAGGATATGGGGTATCCATCCATGACACATGCACAGCAAAAATCAAACATGTTGAAGCTGGGGTTAATTAACGACCAGTTTAGGAAGTCAAATCAAGCTGTGTCCTGATTTTTGATCTAGATATCTAGATAAGCAGATACAGTAGCAATAAAACTATGTTTGAAAATTTTTTGGTGACCCTGTAGAAGTAGTAGAAAATAGGAATTTATTATTAACAAGATGAAAATTAATATTAACCATCCATTTGTAGCATTGAAATCTTACTATAATCTAGACATGTAGCTGAAATTATTTCTAAAATCAGTCAATTTATTAAATTCTACATGTGTGCATAAGAATTGATTCTAAGATTTTTTAACACGTTAAAAACCTCGTTGCAAATTTTTTTTGATAAGACATTATACAATCTAACATAAAGTCAATCACATACATGTAGCTTAAAATATCAAAAATGTTTAAATTAATATCTTGCTTTTGAAATAATAGTCAGTTCTTTGAGTTGCATGTATGTGTTAACAAAAAATATAACTATTTTTATATAACTATGCTATTTTGCCGGCTTGTATTAAGATAATCAGTGCCGGCAAAATAGCCACTGCCTTTATTTTTACCAATTTAAGTACCATACAAACAGACAACAGTCTACAGTTCGGGGAATGTTAGATTATAATTTAAAGGTTTCCGAAGTCAGAATTTAATCAAAGAAATTTGTTTTTGCAGCTTAAAACAAGAAAGATCATGATTAAATAAAGAATATATTTTTAAATGTGCAAAATAACATACTAATATTAAAACAAAGTGAAGGGAGTCAGAAAGTCAAACATGTCTAGTCTTTAACTTGAAATGATAAAATCTATAGATTGCCAGATGTCATAAATGAATATTCTTTAGTGTCTTTTGTTTATAAACTTTTACAAGCTCTACTCCTGACTGCTCCAAAATTTTTCATTTTTGTATTTTTTTTCCAATTATTTCTTAACACTGAGCTGAGAAACAACAACAAATAAACAACAATTTCAACACATATCTAAATGTTGAGGTACATGCAAATCTCACTTTATTTACAATGTAGATACCATTGTCCGTTTACTGTGGTCTGATGAAACAATATTTCATATAATTATTTCAACCAAATTAGAGGCCATATTAATTTTAAGTATAAAAAAGAAGATGTGGTATGATTGCCAACGAGACAACTCTCTACAAGAGACCAAATGACACAGAAATTAACAACTAACAAAGAAACAAAACAAAACTAAAGAAACTAACAACAAAGTGCCAAGATATAAAGGGGAACAAATAATAAACAATCACAACAAACATTTTCAAATTCAGTTTATAAAAGATGACACAGCCTCCTTTGTAGAAAGCAGTATAATATCAAATATATTATACATGTAAGTTGTTTCATCTCTAATGAACTAACAAGGTGACCATTGGAAATTTTCTCTCATCTAAACATGTTAAAACAAATGAATATGTCAAATACTGTCTTTTTTAAGATTTCATCATTTTCCCAGCTAGCTAGTTTCTTCAAGTTCATAACTTTTTCTTCTTTAGGTAAACAAAATTTTGACCCCTGTTTCCCAGTATTTTGATTTAAAGAATTGATGAAACTTTCTCTAAACCAAAATAAACGGAACATTCAAGTAAATATAGACTTTCAAATTCTTAAATATGTAGTAGTTCATTTCTAGATTTATGTTTATACCAAACCTTTCCCCCAATTGCAGATTTCATTCAAGGCCCTTTTATTTGTAAGTAGCTCTATCATCTATCTCCTTTCAATCATACACATACATGTACGAGTAATCTTCTCTTGGTTAGACAATGTAGAAAGTTTTCTTTTTAACTTATTTTTTAATAAAGTTATGTCATAAACTAGACTGTTCTAAACAATAACAAAAAAAAGAATTAAACGTTTTTTACTGATATCAAATTTAATTCCCTGTAAACTGGACACAATATGAAATATACAGCATAAGGGAAATAACTCTATTCATATTTACCTATTTCTAATACTGTGTTGACTTATTATAGATATGTAAGCATGTCCTTTGTTTACATATTTATTTATATATATATATTTATAGGAATCATTGGTGTATAAACTCGACCAATTCACTCACAATCAAATAAAAGTCCTGAGGACTTTTATGATATGTTTGTGAGTGACTTGGTCCAGTTTATTGTAGGATTAAACACATTTTTTCTAGAGGTTATTGATGTGTTTTAACGGAGGCGATTAACTCACAAACTGAATAAAAGTCTGAAATTCTTAAAATAGGAGATAAGGAATTTATTTTTCCACACTCATAACCTCTATCACACGTAAATGTATATATTTGTGTCATTGAATTGGCCTGGCGCATGAATATATTTGTTGGTTAACGTAAAAATATGTACTCAATGAAATTTGCTCTCTGATTTAAATTAACTACAAAAACTCTTTTTTATTATTCAAATGAATGTTTTGTGTTTATTATTTAATTTAACGATTACAGCATGCATTATACCTGTTTCTTAGCCTTGTAAAAATACAGCTGATATTTAATTACACTTAACCATTAATGAATATGATAATACACTGCAGCCTTGCTAAATATATCACTTTTTAAACAATGAAAAATATTTGCAATTAAATATAAGGAACTGTTTTTCTTTTAAATGCTCAATCGTCATAAAATCGATATTTTTTTTACAGATGGAAAGCTGACATCAAGCAGCAATTAGAATGACAAGACAAAACATGATGGACCACTATTAAGTTAATAAGAACAACATATATTAGAGTAAGTAAAAATAGTAATGGTCCCAAAATTGAGTCATGGAAGAAGATTTCTGGATAATATAGTCCTCAAGTATAAAAATATGTAGATGTGGTATGATTGCCAATGAGACAAATATCCGCCAAAGACATGAGAAAACCATCTTAATATGACTGGTATTAGCTCATTTTACTTGAAAAAAAATACACACTTCATGTACAAAATATACTAGAAGCGCTAAGCTTTGCTGGTTTCAATGTAGAATTATTCATAGAATTTTAGGAACTGATTCACCACTTTACAAGATGAAAATAAATAGTAGCAACATATGTATTTTTGCAAAAGAAAAATACTTTATTTACCGAAAACAAAGTTACAAAAAGTATTGCCAAATTTGAATGCTTTAAAAAATTATTTAAAGGAACACACGAACTCAGAGAAATACATTTCATTTAAAAACCTCTCTGTAGAGGAATATAATAAATCTCAAAGATTTAGTGGTGTCTTCTTAATCTATCATGTCAACCTTAGACTGGTTTATTTTTCTTCCTTGTCTGCACCCTCAACTCTAATTAGAAATAGGATACCAAAAACTTTATTCGTCTAGTATATAAATAAAGCAAACATTTATATGTGCACCTAGAGAATTTATCCTGATTTTGTTATATTACATATTATTATATTCAAATTCAATTATTAGGACAATATCAACCAAATATATTTAGATATTTAATCTAAAACTGTGAAAAATGAAAAAATATAAGGACTATAAAGCAACTAAAAAAAATAATTTATTAGGTCAATGGTATAAGGGAGATAATTCCAATTGATGAAAAAAAATTGGACTGAAATTTATTCGGACAATATCAGCCATCAAATTGCGAGAAATTACTCTAAATCAGGATAAAATATTTTATCCTGCAATCAACCAACTTTCATTTA
Source organism: Mytilus coruscus (assembly GCA_017311375.1). Lineage (NCBI taxonomy): Eukaryota > Metazoa > Mollusca > Bivalvia > Mytilida > Mytilidae > Mytilus > Mytilus coruscus. The sequence continues at coordinate 9,649,058 of CM029607.1, read as the reverse complement.
ATATTTTTATTTATAGATGTGAAGAGACTTTAAGCACCAACCTGAACAACAAGACGAAAATAAATTATATATGTAGATTTTGAAATTTTACAAAGACCAAGGTAAGTTCATTTTGTGCCGCAGTTTTAACATCATTTAAAAAAAAAGAAAAAATAATGAAATGTATCAAACCAGCTTCTTTTTATTGATATTAAAAAAAATCATGGTTATTTGAAAATCATATTACTGAATTTTAAGGAGTAGATTATGGTACATTATCATCAAGTATGCTATCACAACACCATAAAAATAGGAGATATGGTATGATTGCCAATGAGACAACTATCAACCAAAGTTCAAATGAAGTCGATTTAAGCAATAACATGCTACCATACAGCCTTCAACTATGAGAAAAACCCATTCCTTATGGTTGGATATATATAAAAGACCACAACATAAAAATATTATACATTTCAAATAAAAAAACTAACGGAATTGTTTCTTTGGAAAAATTGCTTCTTTGTCCAATGGAATAATAAAGACAGTGCATGTATATGGTCATTGTTTGAAAAATAACAGCTATTTTGGCAACGGTTACAAAACTTGAAAAAAGGGAACCTCTAAAAGGTGCAGGATAAAAACACAATATACTTTAATTAATTGTTAAAATTTATTTTTTATGAGCTTGAGGTCCATATTTTAAATTAAGTAATACAGATAAAATAAGCAACATTTACACACTATCTTAAAGATTTAGTGGTGTCTTCTTAATCTATCATGTCCATCTTAGACTGGTTTATTTTTCTTCCTTATCTGCACCCTCAACTCTAATTAAAAATATGATACCAAAAACTTTACTTGTCTAGTATATAAATAAAGCAAACATTTATATGTGCACCAGTTAATTGAATAAAAATTTGTTGATTGCAGGATAAAAAATTGTATTAAATATTTTTATTTATAGATGTGAAGAGACTTTAAGCACCAACCTGAACAACAAGACAAAAATGAATTATATATGTAGATTTTGAAATTTAACAAAGACCAAGGTAAGTTCAGTTTGCGCTGCAGTTTGAACATCAATAAAAAAAAGAAGGGACAGAATAATGAAATATATTAAACCAGCTTCTTTTTATTGATATTAAAAAAAAATCATGGTTATTTGAAAATCATGAATTTTAAGGAGTAGATTATGGTACATTATTGTCAAGTATGCTATCAACACTGCTATAAAAATAGGAGATGTGGTATGATTGCCAATGAGACAACTATCCACCAAAGTTCAAATGAAGTCGATGTAAGCAATTACATGTAACCGTACAGCCTTCAACTATGAGAAAAACCCATACCTTATGGTGGGCTATAAAAGAATATTGCTTCTTTGTCTAATGGAATAAATTAAGACAGTACATGTATGTGGTCATTGTTTGAAAATAAAAGCTATATTGGCAACGGTTACAAAACTTGAAAAAAGGGAACCTTGAATAGGTGCAGGATAAAACACAATATACTTTAATTGTTAAAATTTATTTGTATGAGCTTGAGGTCCATATTTTAAATTAAGTAATACAGATGAAATAAGCAACATTTACACACTATCTCAAAGATTTAGTGGTGTCTTCTTAATCTATCATGTCCATCTTAGACTGGTTTACTTTTCTTCCTTGTCTGCACCCTCAACTCTAATTAAAAATATGATACCAAAAACTTTATTTGTCCAGTATATAAATAAAGCAAACATTTATATGTGCACCTTTTAATTGAATAAAAATTGGTTGATTGCAGGATAAAATATTGTATTAAATATTTTTATTTATAGATGTGAAGAGACTTTAAGCACCAACCTGAACAACAAGACAAAAATGAATTATATATGTAGATTTTGAAATTTAACAAAGACCAAGGTAAGTTCAATTTGCGCTGCAGTTTGAACATCAATAAAAAAAAAGGGGACAGAATAATGAAATATATTAAACCAGCTTCTTTTTATTGATATTAAAAAAAAATCATGGTTATTTGAAAATCATCAATTTCAAGGAGTAGATTATGGTACATTATTGTCAAGTATGCTATCAACACTGCTATAAAAATAGGAGATGTGGTATGATTGCCAATGAGACAACTATCAACCAAAGTTCAAATGAAGTCGATGTACGCTATTACATGTAACCGTACAGCCTTCAACTATGAGAAAAGCCCATACCTTATGGTGGGCTATAAAAGAATATTGCTTCTTTGTCTAATGGAATAAATTAAGACAGTACATGTATGTGGTCATTGTTTGAAAATAAAAGCTATATTGGCAACGGTTACAAAACTTGAAAAAAGGGAACCTCGAATAGGTGCAGGATAAAAACACAATATACTTTAATTGTTAAAATTTATTTGTATGAGCTTGAGGTCCATATTTTAAATTAGGTAATACAGATGAAATAAGCAACATTTGCACACTATCTCAAAGATTTAGTGGTGTCTTCTTAATCTATCATGTCCATCTTAGACTGGTTTATTTTTCTTCCTTATCTGCACCCTCAACTCTAATTAAAAATATGATACCAAAAACTTTATTTGTCTAGTATATAAATAAAGCAAACATTTACATGTGCACCTGTTAATTGAATACAAATTGGTTGATTGCAGGATAAAATATTGTATTAAATATTTTTATTTATAGATGTGAAGAGACTTTAAGCACCAACCTGAACAACAAGACAAAAATGAATTATATATGTAGATTTTTGAAATTTAACAAAGACCAAGGTAAATTCAATTTGTGCTGCAGTTTGAACATCAATAAAAAAAAGGGACAGAATAATGAAATATATTAAACCAGCTTCTTTTTATTGATATAAAAAAAAAATCATGGTTATTTGAAAATCGTGAATTTTAGGGGTAGATTATGGTACATTATAGTCAAGTATGCTATCAACACTGCTATAAAAATAGGAGATGTGGTATGATTGCCAATGAGACAACTATCCACCAAAGTTCAAATGAAGTCGATGTACGCTATTACATGTAACCGTACAGCCTTCAACTATGAGAAAAACCCCATACCTTATGGTGGGCTATAAAAGAATATTGCTTCTTTGTCTAATGGAATAAATAAAGACAGTATATATGGCTGTTGATGGATACTTTTACATCCCAATTACACACCTCAACTTCTTTGTAAATTGCATATCCCTTTCGATTTCATGTAATACAGCTTTTCAGAGTTTACAGGAAAATTGTGTTAATGATGCATACTTTAAATCTTTCCTTTATACAGTTGACTTCCGACACCAAAAGGATGAATGTAGGCCTAGGTACACCTATCAAGCAGAGAGAATGTGATAGAGATATTTGTTTAGTGTGTGGAAAATTTGCAAAGGAGGCCCGTAGAGTAGAAACCATCCGGAAGTTAAAAGGGAAAGATTACAGTTTAAAAGATTTATTGAAGAAATATGGTGGAATTAATGTTGAAAGTGGGACAGTATGTAGAAAATGCAGTAAAAAAGTTGACACTCTTCACAAAAAGAATACTGATTTTTACAATGAATGCCAAAGAAATGCTTGAATGTCAAAACGAATGGCTTCGTCACCACATATAAATCCACCAAAAAGATTAAATATGTCATCACCCAAACCATCTACTCAATATGCAACAGTTTTCAGTGAAAGTGAAGATGAAGATGACATTTCAATCATTGGTTTACATTTATCAGATGAAGGTAATTAATTTAAAATATATGTTTACTTAAACCTGGCAACAATGAGTTGGGTGGTGCCCAATGAAACCCTTGCAAAAATGCAGATAATACAGATTCTTTACTAAAAAGTTTCTGGGGGACCAGGAACCATTGTAAATACATATAATTGTAATTTTGTAGAACTATTAATTAATTACTTTAAAATTGAATTATTATGCACAATAGCTAACTAAGATTATTAAAAAATTAAGAAGTAATTTATGGTAGCCACGATATTGTGCTGGTTTAACTTTTTGACATTGTACCTTGAGCATAACCAAGGGATAACAATTTTGGAAAAACAACAACAAATCGTGGATTCCTTCAATTATTAACCAAAGGAAAAATTGGTTATTGATAAGGTGATGTACGGTGGACGGGCGGCTGCCAAACAGTGTCCGTTTATTAACATGGAAACGCTATGATGAAATCTTTTAAAATTTAAATATGTGGTTTCCTGTGACGAAATGTAGGTCTATTTCATATTCATGATTTTAGCTTTCAGTAGCGAAATGCAATATTTATGATACAATTTACTTTTATTTTGAGTTATTTCCCTTTGCTCAGAAATGGTAAAATTAATAATTTTATGGATAGATGGTCAAAAGTGATACTTATGATATGATCTATTTTTATCTTTGAGTTATTTGAGTTTGAACAGGAATGGTGTAATTAATAAGTATATAGATAGGTACATGTAGTATATCAATGATTGTATCTTCAAATGATTTAAGTCAGGAGTTGTAAAAAAATTGTTATGTGGTATTTTTTTTTTTTTTTTGTGTGTGTGTTAATGTTTAATTTTTACTTGATCCTGTTTGAGTTTCAAGATTTGCAAATATCATTTTCATGCAGGAAATTCTGGTTTGCTGTCACTCTGACAGACTCTTGTTCTCAATCTTATATGGTTACAATGCAATTTAAGAGGCAAATCACCAGAAAACTCATAAAAACAACAATCAACCAAAGCAGACAATATTCAAACATTCTAAAGGAGTAAACAAAATCCTATGAACATAAAGTGATATCAGATGTTATGGAAGGGTGAGCACATCCTGTTTTACATTTAACACCTGCCATGTTTCTTTTCAGTATCAAAACTGGTGTGAGGTCTCATACAAGACTTACATTAACTTATCTAAGAATATCAGTTAAATTCTGTTTGACAGGCACAATGTGTATGACAGTAATAATCTTATTTTAAAATTTGGTTTGAGGAATCAACATTTTCCTATTCTGAAAATAGTTTTATTAAATGGCACAAATTTGTATGCTCTTCTTTATTTTTCCATTTCACTTTTTAAATAGATACAGAAACAGACCAATTACATGTATCAGGTATCCTAACTTTACAGTCTGCATCATCATTATCAGCATCATCTTCTGATCAATTTGCATTAGATTCATTGACTTCTACGGCTACATCTGAATCAGCAACATCCATCCAAACAGCTTCTATGACATTTATGGCTTCTTCAGAGTCTGTAATATCAAACCTAACATCTTCATTGGCTTCATCTGATTCTGCAACATCAAATCAAACCGGTTCATGTTCAACATCTGTTGATCATATGTATTCCAAAAATAACGAGAAATCTTCATTTGTAAAATCTAAATGTAAAGAAGATAAACAAAGATCAACAATTCCAGCCACCATAGATCATGATTACATTGTATCAAAGCCTACTCCTGTTGTGAAAAATTTAATGGTAGAGAAAATCATGGATTTTAAAAACAATTTAGATATTAATGCAAAAACAATTAGGAAAGAAGCAGACACCGAAATTCTCATGTCAGTCATTAAAACAAAAAACAAAAGAGAAATTATCAAACAACTTCTCACAACTGAGGGTTTCAAAGAGAACATTTTGTGCCTTTTTATGGAAGAAATGAATTCAATGTCCAATCTTCTAAGAAATAGGAAACTATTTTACGTCAGTGAATTGATGAAAAAAAACCCAGAGGATTTGAAATCTTTTAAATGGAATGAAATTATTAGCGAGTTCATGGTAAAGTTTCCAACAGTTTTCAGTTTAATATTAACCATGTTCTTAACACCAGAAGAGATGGAGAATAAAGAGAAAATAGAAGGTATTATTCCAAGAATAGGAATGGTTTACAGCATGCTAATGCAGGGAAGAAACAAAGAGCTCAGCAGAATTCAATGTGTTACATCACTGTTTTTGTTTGACAACATATGTGATCAAAAGGTAAATAAATGATTTATAGGTTTAATACTAATAATGTAATGGGAATTCATCTTTGATTCCTATATTATGCAATGGTGATCATTCCAGTATTGTTCTTTCTAGCTGTTATACTGGAAATAGTTAAACAAGAAGATGGAGAATATACCTTGGTGTTGATGAAATAAAAATTTAGTATGATGGCCAATGAGACAACTCTCCACAAGAGACCAAATGGCACCTTTATTAACAACTTTAGGTCAGGATACAGCCTTCAACAATGAGCAATTAACAATACCGCATAGTCTCCACTCCAATTTTTATAAATACTAAAAACATAAAATCATTAATGAAATAAAAAATCTATAAATAATTGTAAAAAACTATATGTAAACAATTAATTAGGGCCCCGCCGAATGGTGGACACCCTATAGTGATCAGTCCATCCGTCCGTCTGTCTGTCCATTTGTCCATCTTTCTGTCCGTCTGTCCATTTGTCCGTCTGTCCGTCCGTCCGTCCGTCTATCCGTCCGTAATAAATTTTGTCTGCTTTATATCTAGAGAACCGTTATGACTTCAAAGTTTATACTTCACTTGTATATTAACCAACACGAGAGGGTGTGTCATAATGTATGTACAACTTCCTAGGTCAAAGGTCAAGGTCAAAAACTTTGGTTTTAGTTGACAACCCCATGTCCCATGGTAAAGATCGTGTCCGCTCTATACCTTGAGAACCGTATTGATTTCAAAGTTTATACTTGACATGTATATTAACCAACACCAGAGGGTGTGTCATAATTTATGTACAACTTCCTAGGTCAAAGGACAAGGTCAAAAACTATGGTTTCAGTTGACAACCCCATGTCCAATGATAAAGATACAAATTTTTTACCACACATTATTCACAGCGGGGCCCTCAGAGATGGCTCCCATCTCAATGATATCTAGTTGCTACTAATTTTCTTAAATGATAATTTATCATGTATATAATGATCTAGATCTTCTTATAGAAGTTGATGACCACCATCTAATATGGCTAAATTAGGAAAATTATAGTATTACAAAACATTAAATACTTAAAGGGTACTTTGAACCAGTGAGCAGTGCAGTATGGTACCATGTAAGGTATAACTGGAACCTGGTAGCCTCGTGTTATAATTATACTGCACAGCAAAAACTGCCTACTAGCTGAACACAACTTTTTTTCATGAAAAAAGGCGGTTTTATTTGGGACATGTTACACTTCTAGTTTTAATGTGTTTTCTGTTCAAGTTTAGGTAACAGAATAACTGTGAATACAATTAAACTTCAATACACATAATACTAATTTGTTTACTCACTTAATTTGATTTTAACAGAATTATTAGTTTTAAAATATAAATCATATTAAGGAAGCTTCATTTAACTTGCAGGTGTTTGATAGGCTTCAGACAGTGGGAGTATGCCTAAGCTATGAAAGAAGCTTACAAATATTTCAATATGGGACAATATCCCTAATGCGCCTTGAAATGAGGAACTCAAAAGTCACGTGTAAACAAAAATCTCTGTGTAGTGATAGTTGACACATTTCTATGATAAACAAATGACTGAGCTGAACCATTTGTGTTAATTTAGAAAGTAGGGGAACACAGAATAAATGTGTAAAAACTATGGAGCTATTAAATGTGTTCAAAGTATTAAACTTTCAAAGAACTTATTGTGTTAAAAATGGGATTTTTTACCACGAGGAGCCGCATCACAAAAGGATACTCGGGGTTTGCTAATTTATGGAAAAAGTAATCTCACTTCACTCCCGAAAATTTAACCACATATGTGAAAATGTCTCAGCTTCAAACGAGCCATCATACATATCCAAGTTAACGATATGGACTGAGCAACAGAAGAAAACGTTACCATTACCGCCTATGGAGAAACTAATACGCATCTTGACCCAAGATCTAAGAATAATTCCAGAGATATCTTAAGATAATTTCACCTTGTACACCACAGAAAATTGTGAAAATGATGGTTAGTAGTTTTTTATTTATACCTAGTTATCAGAAATGGTTTAAGATAAATATTATTGATAAAGATCAGCAAAACTCAATGAAATTTTCGCTTTTAAAATGCATTACTGGCACGGGCTGAACACTTTTTAGGCACAATCATAACTTTGTTTACCTCCGAGACATCCGAAAGGAATTGTTTATTTAATTGAAAAGGCAAGAAATAACTTAATATTATTAAATTGTAAGTAAACATGACACAATATAGTCTTTGTTATGTAATTATCACTCTGGTCTACAGGAATAACTGATAATCAAGGGAGATAACACACTTCATACGAGTAAAGTGAGATACATCATCACATGTGCTTTTATTCTATGATTTGACCCCTGGTCAGTAGATTTTAATATGCAAATAAACAGAAAAAACATGTACATGTATTAATAAAATCATGAATTATTATTTTTAATGCACATGAGCAAAACACAAGATATTGTCATTTCTCAGTGAAAAAGGGGGAGGGTCAAACCTTTTTGAAAACAATATTGCTGCACCTATTCAACTATTAAGCTAGTTAGCTACTACTCATTGCTTCTAATATAAAAGGTTTAAATGAAGGTGGCTTAGCCACAAGGGAGAAGCGTTTTCTTTCTTTGTGATAAAACTTTCAAGAATTAGATTTTCTCTCTCAATAATACTTATGTATTTAAATTAAATGATAACACAGCCTGAGTAAATTTTTTGTCTTATTTCAGTTCCAGACATATCATTACTTTTTAACATGAGATGGCAAACTAGAGGTTTAAAAAAGTCCTGAATAACTGGTAAGCATTTTGTTTTATTAGGCAAGCTCTAAATTGTTTATTTATGGTATTTATGCAATTGAAATTACAGTCGGTATGTTAGAAATATGCTAATATGAAAACTGTTGCTATGGTCTTGATATTAAATGAAAATACTTAGTTACTGACCTTTTCGACTCAATATTTCGAGTTAAATCTTGCGGCAACTGTTTCTCATGTAACACTGCAAACTATAATTAGCACTATTTTGATCTGTCGTTATTTAATGACGCCATAATACATGTGATGTCACAATGTTTCCTTTAATACCTCATGTGGATTTTCACTGATAAAAGGTTTTCACTGAAATCCATGTAAAAACCCTTTTTTCTCAAATAGAATTATGTGAAAGGACAAGTTTTGAAAATTTGCACTTCATTGCACTGTAATTATATGATAAGAATGACTTTCCCAGTAGTTTAGAGTGGTTTCCACAGTATTAGATACCAGATTTCCACTAGTAAGAATAATTATTTTGGTGTTGTTTTTTTATAAAATCTACATTTTGCATAATTTCTCTGTCAAAATGCACTTTTAGGCACAAGAAAATTTTATAGAATGCTTTAACAGGGCCTGTGTATTGTAATTTAAGGTTATCATCAGAAGTTTTGTCCTTGTTTTGACTAGTGAAGGTATACTGGAAGAAATTAATTATACATACACATTGTATTCAAAATAAATCAATATAGCGATAAAAGTGTCATTGCCTTATAGTGCCTAAACAACTTTATTTTTTTCAGAAATGGACAAAATGCACAGATTTATTCAGAATGTCATACCGATGAAGATCACATAAAAATATTTGGAAAAATCAGAACTATGGATTTCAATATGGGACAATATCCCTAATGCGCCTTGAAATGAGGAACTCAAAAGTCACGTGTAAACAAAAATCTCTGTGTAGTGATAGTTGACACATTTCTATGATAAACAAATGACTGAGCTGAACCATTTGTGTTAATTTAGAAAGTAGGGAACACAGAATAAATGTGTAAAACTATGGAGCTATTAAATGTGTTCAAAGTATTAAACTTTCAAAGAACTTATTGTGTTAAAATGGGATTTTTACCACGAGGAGCCGCATCACAAAAGGATACTCGGGGTTTGCTAATTTATGGAAAAAGTAATCTCACTGCACTCCCGAAAATTTAACCACATATGTGAAAATGTCTCAGCTTGAAACGAGCCATCATACATATCCAAGTTAACGATATGGACTGAGCAACAGAAGAAAACGTTACCATTACCGCCTATGGAGAAACTAATACGCATCTTGACCCAAGATCTAAGAATAATTCCAGAGATATCTTAAGATAATTTCACCTTGTACACCACAGAAAATTGTGAAAATGATGGTTAGTAGTTTTTTATTTATACCTAGTTATCAGAAATGGTTTAAGATAAATATTATTGATAAAGATCAGCAAAACTCAATGAAATTTTCGCTTTTAAAATGCATTACTGGCACGGGCTGAACACTTTTTAGGCACAATCATAACTTTGTTTACCTCCGAGACATCCGAAAGGAATTGTTTATTTAATTGAAAAGGCAAGAAATAACTTAATATTATTAAATTGTAAGTAAACATGACACAATATAGTCTTTGTTATGTAATTATCACTCTGGTCTACAGGAATAACTGATAATCAAGGGAGATAACACACTTCATACGAGTAAAGTGAGATACATCATCACATGTGCTTTTATTCTATGATTTGACCCTGGTCAGTAGATTTTAATATGCAAATAAACAGAAAAACATGTACATGTATTAATAAAATCATGAATTATTATTTTTAATGCACATGAGCAAAACACAAGATATTGTCATTTCTCAGTGAAAAAGGGGGAGGGTCAAACCTTTTTGAAAACAATATTGCTGCACCTATTCAACTATTAAGCTAGTTAGCTACTACTCATTGCTTCTAATATAAAAGGTTTAAATGAAGGTGGCTTAGCCACAAGGGAGAAGCGTTTTCTTTCTTTGTGATAAAACTTTCAAGAATTAGATTTTTCTCTCTCAATAATACTTATGTATTTAAATTAAATGATAACACAGCCTGAGTAAATTTTTTTGTCTTATTTCAGTTCCAGACATATCATTACTTTTTAACATGAGATGGCAAACTAGAGGTTTAAAAAAGTCCTGAATAACTGGTAAGCATTTTGTTTTATTAGGCAAGCTCTAAATTGTTTATTTATGGTATTTATGCAATTGAAATTACAGTCGGTATGTTAGAAATATGCTAATATGAAAACTGTTGCTATGGTCTTGATATTAAATGAAAATACTTAGTTACTGACCTTTTCGACTCAATATTTCGAGTTAAATCTTGCGGCAACTGTTTCTCATGTAACACTGCAAACTATAATTAGCACTATTTTGATCTGTCGTTATTTAATGACGCCATAATACATGTGATGTCACAATGTTTCCTTTAATACCTCATGTGGATTTTCACTGATAAAAGGTTTTCACTGAAATCCATGTAAAAAACCTTTTTTCTCAAATAGAATTATGTGAAAGGACAAGTTTTGAAAATTTGCACTTCATTGCACTGTAATTATATGATAAGAATGACTTTCCCAGTAGTTTAGAGTGGTTTCCACAGTATTAGATACCAGATTTCCACTAGTAAGAATAATTATTTTGGTGTTGTTTTTTTATAAAATCTACATTTTGCATAATTTCTCTGTCAAAATGCACTTTTAGGCACAAGAAAATTTTATAGAATGCTTTAACAGGGCCTGTGTATTGTAATTTAAGGTTATCATCAGAAGTTTTGTCCTTGTTTTGACTAGTGAAGGTATACTGGAAGAAATTAATTATACATACACATTGTATTCAAAATAAATCAATATAGCGATAAAAGTGTCATTGCCTTATAGTGCCTAAACAACTTTATTTTTTTCAGAAATGGACAAAATGCACAGATTTATTCAGAATGTCATACCGATGAAGATCACATAAAAATATTTGGAAAAATCAGAACTATGGATTTCAATATGGGACAATATCCCTAATGCGCCTTGAAATGAGGAACTCAAAAGTCACGTGTAAACAAAAAATCTCTGTGTAGTGATAGTTGACACATTTCTATGATAAACAAATGACTGAGCTGAACCATTTGTGTTAATTTAGAAAGTAGGGGAACACAGAATAAATGTGTAAAAACTATGGAGCTATTAAATGTGTTCAAAGTATTAAACTTTCAAAGAACTTATTGTGTTAAAAATGGGATTTTTTACCACGAGGAGCCGCATCACAAAAGGATACTCGGGTTTGCTAATTTATGGAAAAAGTAATCTCACTGCACTCAAAATTTAACCACATATGTGAAAATGTCTCAGCTTGAAACGAGCCATCATACATATCCAAGTTAACGATATGGACTGAGCAACAGAAGAAAACGTTACCATTACCGCCTATGGAGAAACTAATACGCATCTTGACCCAAGATCTAAGAATAATTCCAGAGATATCTTAAGATAATTTCACCTTGTACACCACAGAAAATTGTGAAAATGATGGTTAGTAGTTTTTTATTTATACCTAGTTATCAGAAATGGTTTAAGATAAATATTATTGATAAAGATCAGCAAAACTCAATGAAATTTTCGCTTTTAAAATGCATTACTGGCACGGGCTGAACACTTTTTAGGCACAATCATAACTTTGTTTACCTCCGAGACATCCGAAAGGAATTGTTTATTTAATTGAAAAGGCAAGAAATAACTTAATATTATTAAATTGTAAGTAAACATGACACAATATAGTCTTTGTTATGTAATTATCACTCTGGTCTACAGGAATAACTGATAATCAAGGGAGATAACACACTTCATACGAGTAAAGTGAGATACATCATCACATGTGCTTTTATTCTATGATTTGACCCCTGGTCAGTAGATTTTAATATGCAAATAAACAGAAAAAACATGTACATGTATTAATAAAATCATGAATTATTATTTTAATGCACATGAGCAAAACACAAGATATTGTCATTTCTCAGTGAAAAAGGGGGAGGGTCAAACCTTTTTGAAAACAATATTGCTGCACCTATTCAACTATTAAGCTAGTTAGCTACTACTCATTGCTTCTAATATAAAAGGTTTAAATGAAGGTGGCTTAGCCACAAGGGAGAAGCGTTTTCTTTCTTTGTGATAAAACTTTCAAGAATTAGATTTTTCTCTCTCAATAATACTTATGTATTTAAATTAAATGATAACACAGCCTGAGTAAATTTTTTTGTCTTATTTCAGTTCCAGACATATCATTACTTTTTAACATGAGATGGCAAACTAGAGGTTTAAAAAAGTCCTGAATAACTGGTAAGCATTTTGTTTTATTAGGCAAGCTCTAAATTGTTTATTTATGGTATTTATGCAATTGAAATTACAGTCGGTATGTTAGAAATATGCTAATATGAAAACTGTTGCTATGGTCTTGATATTAAATGAAAATACTTAGTTACTGACCTTTTCGACTCAATATTTCGAGTTAAATCTTGCGGCAACTGTTTCTCATGTAACACTGCAAACTATAATTAGCACTATTTTGATCTGTCGTTATTTAATGACGCCATAATACATGTGATGTCACAATGTTTCCTTTAATACCTCATGTGGATTTTCACTGATAAAAGGTTTTCACTGAAATCCATGTAAAAAACCTTTTTTCTCAAATAGAATTATGTGAAAGGACAAGTTTTGAAAATTTGCACTTCATTGCACTGTAATTATATGATAAGAATGACTTTCCCAGTAGTTTAGAGTGGTTTCCACAGTATTAGATACCAGATTTCCACTAGTAAGAATAATTATTTTGGTGTTGTTTTTTTTATAAAATCTACATTTTGCATAATTTCTCTGTCAAAATGCACTTTTAGGCACAAGAAAATTTTATAGAATGCTTTAACAGGGCCTGTGTATTGTAATTTAAGGTTATCATCAGAAGTTTTGTCCTTGTTTTGACTAGTGAAGGTATACTGGAAGAAATTAATTATACATACACATTGTATTCAAAATAAATCAATATAGCGATAAAAGTGTCATTGCCTTATAGTGCCTAAACAACTTTATTTTTTTCAGAAATGGACAAAATGCACAGATTTATTCAGAATGTCATACCGATGAAGATCACATAAAAATATTTGGAAAATATCAGCGCCTTGAAATGAGGACTATGGAAACAAAAATTCAATATTGACACATTTCTAAGAATAATTCTGAACCAGAGATATCTTAAGATAATTTCACCTTGTACACCACAGAAAATTGTGAAAATGATGGTTAGTAGTTTTTATTTATACCTAGTTATCAGAAATGGTTTAAGATAAATATTATTGATAAAGATCAGCAAAAACTAATCAATGAAATTTTCGCTTTAATTTCACCTTGTACACCACAGAAAATTGTGAAAATGCATTACTGGTTATCAGGGTTGAACACTTTTTATTGATAGGCACAATCATAACTTTGTTTACCTGAACACTTTTTAGGCACAATCATAACTTTGAGACATCCGAAAGGAATTGTTTATTTAATTGAAAAGGCAAGAAATAACTTAATATTATTAAATTGTAAGTAAACATGACACAATATAGTCTTTGTTATGTAATTATCACTCTGGTCTACAGGAATAACTGATAATCAAGGGAGATAACACACTTCATACGAGTAAAGTGAGATACATCATCACATGTGCTTTTATTCTATGATTTGACCCCTGGTCAGTAGATTTTAATATGCAAATAAACAGAAAAAACATGTACATGTATTAATAAAATCATGAATTATTATTTTTAATGCACATGAGCAAAACACAAGATATTGTCATTTCTCAGTGAAAAAGGGGGAGGGTCAAACCTTTTTGAAAACAATATTGCTGCACCTATTCAACTATTAAGCTAGTTAGCTACTACTCATTGCTTCTAATATAAAAGGTTTAAATGAAGGTGGCTTAGCCACAAGGGAGAAGCGTTTTCTTTCTTTGTGATAAAACTTTCAAGAATTAGATTTTTCTCTCAATAATACTTATGTATTTAAATTAAATGATAACACAGCCTGAGTAAATTTTTTGTCTTATTTCAGTTCCAGACATATCATTACTTTTTAACATGAGATGGCAAACTAGAGGTTTAAAAAAGTCCTGAATAACTGGTAAGCATTTTGTTTTATTAGGCAAGCTCTAAATTGTTTATTTATGGTATTTATGCAATTGAAATTACAGTCGGTATGTTAGAAATATGCTAATATGAAAACTGTTGCTATGGTCTTGATATTAAATGAAAATACTTAGTTACTGACCTTTTCGACTCAATATTTCGAGTTAAATCTTGCGGCAACTGTTTCTCATGTAACACTGCAAACTATAATTAGCACTATTTTGATCTGTCGTTATTTAATGACGCCATAATACATGTGATGTCACAATGTTTCCTTTAATACCTCATGTGGATTTTCACTGATAAAAGGTTTTCACTGAAATCCATGTAAAAAACCTTTTTTCTCAAATAGAATTATGTGAAAGGACAAGTTTTGAAAATTTGCACTTCATTGCACTGTAATTATATGATAAGAATGACTTTCCCAGTAGTTTAGAGTGGTTTCCACAGTATTAGATACCAGATTTCCACTAGTAAGAATAATTATTTTGGTGTTGTTTTTTTTATAAAATCTACATTTTGCATAATTTCTCTGTCAAAATGCACTTTTAGGCACAAGAAAATTTTATAGAATGCTTTAACAGGGCCTGTGTATTGTAATTTAAGGTTATCATCAGAAGTTTTGTCCTTGTTTTGACTAGTGAAGGTATACTGGAAGAAATTAATTATACATACACATTGTATTCAAAATAAATCAATATAGCGATAAAAGTGTCATTGCCTTATAGTGCCTAAACAACTTTATTTTTTTCAGAAATGGACAAAATGCACAGATTTATTCAGAATGTCATACCGATGAAGATCACATAAAAATATTTGGAAAAATCAGAACTATGGATTTCAATATGGGACAATATCCCTAATGCGCCTTGAAATGAGGAACTCAAAAGTCACGTGTAAACAAAAAATCTCTGTGTAGTGATAGTTGACACATTTCTATGATAAACAAATGACTGAGCTGAACCATTTGTGTTAATTTAGAAAGTAGGGGAACACAGAATAAATGTGTAAAAACTATGGAGCTATTAAATGTGTTCAAAGTATTAAACTTTCAAAGAACTTATTGTGTTAAAAATGGGATTTTTTACCACGAGGAGCCGCATCACAAAAGGATACTCGGGGTTTGCTAATTTATGGAAAAAGTAATCTCACTTCATTGCCCGAAAATTTAACCACATATGTGAAAATGTCTCAGCTTGAAACGAGCCATCATACATATCCAAGTTAACGATATGGACTGAGCAACAGAAGAAAACGTTACCATTACCGCCTATGGAGAAACTAATACGCATCTTGACCCAAGATCTAAGAATAATTCCAGAGATATCTTAAGATAATTTCACCTTGTACACCACAGAAAATTGTGAAAATGATGGTTAGTAGTTTTTTATTTATACCTAGTTATCAGAAATGGTTTAAGATAAATATTATTGATAAAGATCAGCAAAACTCAATGAAATTTTCGCTTTTAAAATGCATTACTGGCACGGGCTGAACACTTTTTAGGCACAATCATAACTTTGTTTACCTCCGAGACATCCGAAAGGAATTGTTTATTTAATTGAAAAAGGCAAGAAATAACTTAATATTATTAAATTGTAAGTAAACATGACACAATATAGTCTTTGTTATGTAATTATCACTCTGGTCTACAGGAATAACTGATAATCAAGGGAGATAACACACTTCATACGAGTAAAGTGAGATACATCATCACATGTGCTTTTATTCTATGATTTGACCCCTGGTCAGTAGATTTTAATATGCAAATAAACAGAAAAAACATGTACATGTATTAATAAAATCATGAATTATTATTTTTAATGCACATGAGCAAAACACAAGATATTGTCATTTCTCAGTGAAAAAGGGGGAGGGTCAAACCTTTTTGAAAACAATATTGCTGCACCTATTCAACTATTAAGCTAGTTAGCTACTACTCATTGCTTCTAATATAAAAGGTTTAAATGAAGGTGGCTTAGCCACAAGGGAGAAGCGTTTTCTTTCTTTGTGATAAAACTTTCAAGAATTAGATTTTTCTCTCAATAATACTTATGTATTTAAATTAAATGATAACACAGCCTGAGTAAATTTTTTGTCTTATTTCAGTTCCAGACATATCATTACTTTTTAACATGAGATGGCAAACTAGAGGTTTAAAAAAGTCCTGAATAACTGGTAAGCATTTTGTTTTATTAGGCAAGCTCTAAATTGTTTATTTATGGTATTTATGCAATTGAAATTACAGTCGGTATGTTAGAAATATGCTAATATGAAAACTGTTGCTATGGTCTTGATATTAAATGAAAATACTTAGTTACTGACCTTTTCGACTCAATATTTCGAGTTAAATCTTGCGGCAACTGTTTCTCATGTAACACTGCAAACTATAAAGCACTATTTTGATCTGTCGTTATTTAATGACGCCATAATACATGTGATGTCACAATGTTTCCTTTAATACCTCATGTGGATTTTCACTGATAAAAGGTTTTCACTGAAATCCATGTAAAAACCTTTTTCTCAAATAGAATTATGTGAAAGGACAAGTTTTGAAAATTT
This sequence comes from Mytilus coruscus, assembly GCA_017311375.1. Lineage (NCBI taxonomy): Eukaryota > Metazoa > Mollusca > Bivalvia > Mytilida > Mytilidae > Mytilus > Mytilus coruscus. Next base: position 9,631,601 of record CM029607.1, on the reverse strand, counting down.
GCACTTCATTGCACTGTAATTATATGATAAGAATGACTTTCCCAGTAGTTTAGAGTGGTTTCCACAGTATTAGATACCAGATTTCCACTAGTAAGAATAATTATTTTGGTGTTGTTTTTTTTATAAAATCTACATTTTGCATAATTTCTCTGTCAAAATGCACTTTTAGGCACAAGAAAATTTTATAGAATGCTTTAACAGGGCCTGTGTATTGTAATTTAAGGTTATCATCAGAAGTTTTGTCCTTGTTTTGACTAGTGAAGGTATACTGGAAGAAATTAATTATACATACACATTGTATTCAAAATAAATCAATATAGCGATAAAAGTGTCATTGCCTTATAGTGCCTAAACAACTTTATTTTTTTCAGAAATGGACAAAATGCACAGATTTATTCAGAATGTCATACCGATGAAGATCACATAAAAATATTTGGAAAAATCAGAACTATGGATTTCAATATGGGACAATATCCTAATGCGCCTTGAAATGAGGAACTCAAAAGTCACGTGTAAACAAAAATCTCTGTGTAGTGATAGTTGACACATTTCTATGATAAACAAATGACTGAGCTGAACCATTTGTGTTAATTTAGAAAGTAGGGGAACACAGAATAAATGTGTAAAACTATGGAGCTATTAAATGTGTTCAAAGTATTAAACTTTCAAAGAACTTATTGTGTTAAAATGGGATTTTTACCACGAGGAGCCGCATCACAAAAGGATACTCGGGTTTGCTAATTTATGGAAAAAGTAATCTCACTGCACTCGAAAATTTAACCACATATGTGAAAATGTCTCAGCTTGAAACGAGCCATCATACATATCCAAGTTAACGATATGGACTGAGCAACAGAAGAAAACGTTACCATTACCGCCTATGGAGAAACTAATACGCATCTTGACCCAAGATCTAAGAATAATTCCAGAGATATCTTAAGATAATTTCACCTTGTACACCACAGAAAATTGTGAAAATGATGGTTAGTAGTTTTTTATTTATACCTAGTTATCAGAAATGGTTTAAGATAAATATTATTGATAAAGATCAGCAAAACTCAATGAAATTTTCGCTTTTAAAATGCATTACTGGCACGGGCTGAACACTTTTTAGGCACAATCATAACTTTGTTTACCTCCGAGACATCCGAAAGGAATTGTTTATTTAATTGAAAAAGGCAAGAAATAACTTAATATTATTAAATTGTAAGTAAACATGACACAATATAGTCTTTGTTATGTAATTATCACTCTGGTCTACAGGAATAACTGATAATCAAGGGAGATAACACACTTCATACGAGTAAAGTGAGATACATCATCACATGTGCTTTTATTCTATGATTTGACCCCTGGTCAGTAGATTTTAATATGCAAATAAACAGAAAAAACATGTACATGTATTAATAAAATCATGAATTATTATTTTTAATGCACATGAGCAAAACACAAGATATTGTCATTTCTCAGTGAAAAAGGGGGAGGGTCAAACCTTTTTGAAAACAATATTGCTGCACCTATTCAACTATTAAGCTAGTTAGCTACTACTCATTGCTTCTAATATAAAAGGTTTAAATGAAGGTGGCTTAGCCACAAGGGAGAAGCGTTTTCTTTCTTTGTGATAAAACTTTCAAGAATTAGATTTTTCTCTCTCAATAATACTTATGTATTTAAATTAAATGATAACACAGCCTGAGTAAATTTTTTTGTCTTATTTCAGTTCCAGACATATCATTACTTTTTAACATGAGATGGCAAACTAGAGGTTTAAAAAAGTCCTGAATAACTGGTAAGCATTTTGTTTTATTAGGCAAGCTCTAAATTGTTTATTTATGGTATTTATGCAATTGAAATTACAGTCGGTATGTTAGAAATATGCTAATATGAAAACTGTTGCTATGGTCTTGATATTAAATGAAAATACTTAGTTACTGACCTTTTCGACTCAATATTTCGAGTTAAATCTTGCGGCAACTGTTTCTCATGTAACACTGCAAACTATAATTAGCACTATTTTGATCTGTCGTTATTTAATGACGCCATAATACATGTGATGTCACAATGTTTCCTTTAATACCTCATGTGGATTTTCACTGATAAAAGGTTTTCACTGAAATCCATGTAAAAAACCTTTTTTCTCAAATAGAATTATGTGAAAGGACAAGTTTTGAAAATTTGCACTTCATTGCACTGTAATTATATGATAAGAATGACTTTCCCAGTAGTTTAGAGTGGTTTCCACAGTATTAGATACCAGATTTCCACTAGTAAGAATAATTATTTTGGTGTTGTTTTTTTTATAAAATCTACATTTTGCATAATTTCTCTGTCAAAATGCACTTTTAGGCACAAGAAAATTTTATAGAATGCTTTAACAGGGCCTGTGTATTGTAATTTAAGGTTATCATCAGAAGTTTTGTCCTTGTTTTGACTAGTGAAGGTATACTGGAAGAAATTAATTATACATACACATTGTATTCAAAATAAATCAATATAGCGATAAAAGTGTCATTGCCTTATAGTGCCTAAACAACTTTATTTTTTTCAGAAATGGACAAAATGCACAGATTTATTCAGAATGTCATACCGATGAAGATCACATAAAAATATTTGGAAAAATCAGCCTTGAAATGAGGAACTCAAAAGTCACGTGTAAACAAAAATCTCTGTGGTTAGTTGACACATTTCTATGATAAACAAATGACTGAGCTAACCATTTGTGTTAATTTAAAAGTTATGGAGCTATTAAATGTGTTCAAAGTATTAAATTATTGTGTAAAATGATTTTTACCATTTCTTGAAACGAGCCATCATACATATCCAAGTTAACGATATGGACTGAGCAACAGAAGAAAACGTTACCATTACCGCCTATGGAGAAACTAATACGCATCTTGACCCAAGATCTAAGAAAATTGTGAAATTTCACCTTGTACACCACAGAAAATGAAAATGATGTTAGTAGTTTTTATTTATACCTAGTTATCAGAAATGGTTTAAGATAAATATTATTGATAAAGATCAGCAAAACTCAATGAAATTTTCGCTTTTAAAATGCATTACTGGCACGGGCTGAACACTTTTTAGGCACAATCATAACTTTGTTTACCTCCGAGACATCCGAAAGGAATTGTTTATTTAATTGAAAAGGCAAGAAATAACTTAATATTATTAAATTGTAAGTAAACATGACACAATATAGTCTTTGTTATGTAATTATCACTCTGGTCTACAGGAATAACTGATAATCAAGGGAGATAACACACTTCATACGAGTAAAGTGAGATACATCATCACATGTGCTTTTATTCTATGATTTGACCCTGGTCAGTAGATTTTAATATGCAAATAAACAGAAAAACATGTACATGTATTAATAAAATCATGAATTATTATTTTAATGCACATGAGCAAAACACAAGATATTGTCATTTCTCAGTGAAAAGGGGAGGGTCAAACCTTTTGAAAACAATATTGCTGCACCTATTCAACTATTAAGCTAGTTAGCTACTACTCATTGCTTCTAATATAAAAGGTTTAAATGAAGGTGGCTTAGCCACAAGGGAGAAGCGTTTTCTTTCTTTGTGATAAAACTTTCAAGAATTAGATTTTTCTCTCAATAATACTTATGTATTTAAATTAAATGATAACACAGCCTGAGTAAATTTTTTGTCTTATTTCAGTTCCAGACATATCATTACTTTTTAACATGAGATGGCAAACTAGAGGTTTAAAAAAGTCCTGAATAACTGGTAAGCATTTTGTTTTATTAGGCAAGCTCTAAATTGTTTATTTATGGTATTTATGCAATTGAAATTACAGTCGGTATGTTAGAAATATGCTAATATGAAAACTGTTGCTATGGTCTTGATATTAAATGAAAATACTTAGTTACTGACCTTTTCGACTCAATATTTCGAGTTAAATCTTGCGGCAACTGTTTCTCATGTAACACTGCAAACTATAATTAGCACTATTTTGATCTGTCGTTATTTAATGACGCCATAATACATGTGATGTCACAATGTTTCCTTTAATACCTCATGTGGATTTTCACTGATAAAAGGTTTTCACTGAAATCCATGTAAAAAACCTTTTTTCTCAAATAGAATTATGTGAAAGGACAAGTTTTGAAAATTTGCACTTCATTGCACTGTAATTATATGATAAGAATGACTTTCCCAGTAGTTTAGAGTGGTTTCCACAGTATTAGATACCAGATTTCCACTAGTAAGAATAATTATTTTGGTGTTGTTTTTTTTATAAAATCTACATTTTGCATAATTTCTCTGTCAAAATGCACTTTTAGGCACAAGAAAATTTTATAGAATGCTTTAACAGGGCCTGTGTATTGTAATTTAAGGTTATCATCAGAAGTTTTGTCCTTGTTTTGACTAGTGAAGGTATACTGGAAGAAATTAATTATACATACACATTGTATTCAAAATAAATCAATATAGCGATAAAAGTGTCATTGCCTTATAGTGCCTAAACAACTTTATTTTTTTCAGAAATGGACAAAATGCACAGATTTATTCAGAATGTCATACCGATGAAGATCACATAAAAATATTTGGAAAAATCAGAACTATGGATTTCAATATGGGACAATATCCTAATGCGCCTTGAAATGAGGAACTCAAAAGTCACGTGTAAACAAAAATCTCTGTGTAGTGATAGTTGACACATTTCTATGATAAACAAATGACTGAGCTGAACCATTTGTGTTAATTTAGAAAGTAGGGGAACACAGAATAAATGTGTAAAACTATGGAGCTATTAAATGTGTTCAAAGTATTAAACTTTCAAAGAACTTATTGTGTTAAAATGGGATTTTTACCACGAGGAGCCGCATCACAAAAGGATACTCGGGGTTTGCTAATTTATGGAAAAAGTAATCTCACTGCACTCCCGAAAATTTAACCACATATGTGAAAATGTCTCAGCTTGAAACGAGCCATCATACATATCCAAGTTAACGATATGGACTGAGCAACAGAAGAAAACGTTACCATTACCGCCTATGGAGAAACTAATACGCATCTTGACCCAAGATCTAAGAATAATTCCAGAGATATCTTAAGATAATTTCACCTTGTACACCACAGAAAATTGTGAAAATGATGGTTAGTAGTTTTTTATTTATACCTAGTTATCAGAAATGGTTTAAGATAAATATTATTGATAAAGATCAGCAAAACTCAATGAAATTTTCGCTTTTAAAATGCATTACTGGCACGGGCTGAACACTTTTTAGGCACAATCATAACTTTGTTTACCTCCGAGACATCCGAAAGGAATTGTTTATTTAATTGAAAAAGGCAAGAAATAACTTAATATTATTAAATTGTAAGTAAACATGACACAATATAGTCTTTGTTATGTAATTATCACTCTGGTCTACAGGAATAACTGATAATCAAGGGAGATAACACACTTCATACGAGTAAAGTGAGATACATCATCACATGTGCTTTTATTCTATGATTTGACCCCTGGTCAGTAGATTTTAATATGCAAATAAACAGAAAAACATGTACATGTATTAATAAAATCATGAATTATTATTTTAATGCACATGAGCAAAACACAAGATATTGTCATTTCTCAGTGAAAAAGGGGGAGGGTCAAACCTTTTTGAAAACAATATTGCTGCACCTATTCAACTATTAAGCTAGTTAGCTACTACTCATTGCTTCTAATATAAAAGGTTTAAATGAAGGTGGCTTAGCCACAAGGGAGAAGCGTTTTCTTTCTTTGTGATAAAACTTTCAAGAATTAGATTTTTCTCTCTCAATAATACTTATGTATTTAAATTAAATGATAACACAGCCTGAGTAAATTTTTTTGTCTTATTTCAGTTCCAGACATATCATTACTTTTTAACATGAGATGGCAAACTAGAGGTTTAAAAAAGTCCTGAATAACTGGTAAGCATTTTGTTTTATTAGGCAAGCTCTAAATTGTTTATTTATGGTATTTATGCAATTGAAATTACAGTCGGTATGTTAGAAATATGCTAATATGAAAACTGTTGCTATGGTCTTGATATTAAATGAAAATACTTAGTTACTGACCTTTTCGACTCAATATTTCGAGTTAAATCTTGCGGCAACTGTTTCTCATGTAACACTGCAAACTATAATTAGCACTATTTTGATCTGTCGTTATTTAATGACGCCATAATACATGTGATGTCACAATGTTTCCTTTAATACCTCATGTGGATTTTCACTGATAAAAGGTTTTCACTGAAATCCATGTAAAAAACCTTTTTTCTCAAATAGAATTATGTGAAAGGACAAGTTTTGAAAATTTGCACTTCATTGCACTGTAATTATATGATAAGAATGACTTTCCCAGTAGTTTAGAGTGGTTTCCACAGTATTAGATACCAGATTTCCACTAGTAAGAATAATTATTTTGGTGTTGTTTTTTTTATAAAATCTACATTTTGCATAATTTCTCTGTCAAAATGCACTTTTAGGCACAAGAAAATTTTATAGAATGCTTTAACAGGGCCTGTGTATTGTAATTTAAGGTTATCATCAGAAGTTTTGTCCTTGTTTTGACTAGTGAAGGTATACTGGAAGAAATTAATTATACATACACATTGTATTCAAAATAAATCAATATAGCGATAAAAGTGTCATTGCCTTATAGTGCCTAAACAACTTTATTTTTTTCAGAAATGGACAAAATGCACAGATTTATTCAGAATGTCATACCGATGAAGATCACATAAAATATTTGGAAAAATCAGAACTATGGATTTCAATATGGGACAATATCCTAATGCGCCTTGAAATGAGGAACTCAAAAGTCACGTGTAAACAAAAATCTCTGTGTAGTGATAGTTGACACATTTCTATGATAAACAAATGACTGAGCTGAACCATTTGTGTTAATTTAGAAAGTAGGGAAACACAGAATAAATGTGTAAAAACTATGGAGCTATTAAATGTGTTCAAAGTATTAAACTTTCAAAGAACTTATTGTGTTAAAATGGGATTTTTACCACGAGGAGCCGCATCACAAAAGGATACTCGGGGTTTGCTAATTTATGGAAAAAGTAATCTCACTGCACTCGAAAATTTAACCACATATGTGAAAATGTCTCAGCTTGAAACGAGCCATCATACATATCCAAGTTAACGATATGGACTGAGCAACAGAAGAAAACGTTACCATTACCGCCTATGGAGAAACTAATACGCATCTTGACCCAAGATCTAAGAATAATTCCAGAGATATCTTAAGATAATTTCACCTTGTACACCACAGAAAATTGTGAAAATGATGGTTAGTAGTTTTTTATTTATACCTAGTTATCAGAAATGGTTTAAGATAAATATTATTGATAAAGATCAGCAAAACTCAATGAAATTTTCGCTTTTAAAATGCATTACTGGCACGGGCTGAACACTTTTTAGGCACAATCATAACTTTGTTTACCTCCGAGACATCCGAAAGGAATTGTTTATTTAATTGAAAAGGCAAGAAATAACTTAATATTATTAAATTGTAAGTAAACATGACACAATATAGTCTTTGTTATGTAATTATCACTCTGGTCTACAGGAATAACTGATAATCAAGGGAGATAACACACTTCATACGAGTAAAGTGAGATACATCATCACATGTGCTTTTATTCTATGATTTGACCCTGGTCAGTAGATTTTAATATGCAAATAAACAGAAAAAACATGTACATGTATTAATAAAATCATGAATTATTATTTTTAATGCACATGAGCAAAACACAAGATATTGTCATTTCTCAGTGAAAAAGGGGGAGGGTCAAACCTTTTTGAAAACAATATTGCTGCACCTATTCAACTATTAAGCTAGTTAGCTACTACTCATTGCTTCTAATATAAAAGGTTTAAATGAAGGTGGCTTAGCCACAAGGGAGAAGCGTTTTCTTTCTTTGTGATAAAACTTTCAAGAATTAGATTTTTCTCTCTCAATAATACTTATGTATTTAAATTAAATGATAACACAGCCTGAGTAAATTTTTTTGTCTTATTTCAGTTCCAGACATATCATTACTTTTTAACATGAGATGGCAAACTAGAGGTTTAAAAAAGTCCTGAATAACTGGTAAGCATTTTGTTTTATTAGGCAAGCTCTAAATTGTTTATTTATGGTATTTATGCAATTGAAATTACAGTCGGTATGTTAGAAATATGCTAATATGAAAACTGTTGCTATGGTCTTGATATTAAATGAAAATACTTAGTTACTGACCTTTTCGACTCAATATTTCGAGTTAAATCTTGCGGCAACTGTTTCTCATGTAACACTGCAAACTATAATTAGCACTATTTTGATCTGTCGTTATTTAATGACGCCATAATACATGTGATGTCACAATGTTTCCTTTAATACCTCATGTGGATTTTCACTGATAAAAGGTTTTCACTGAAATCCATGTAAAAAACCTTTTTTCTCAAATAGAATTATGTGAAAGGACAAGTTTTGAAAATTTGCACTTCATTGCACTGTAATTATATGATAAGAATGACTTTCCCAGTAGTTTAGAGTGGTTTCCACAGTATTAGATACCAGATTTCCACTAGTAAGAATAATTATTTTGGTGTTGTTTTTTTTATAAAATCTACATTTTGCATAATTTCTCTGTCAAAATGCACTTTTAGGCACAAGAAAATTTTATAGAATGCTTTAACAGGGCCTGTGTATTGTAATTTAAGGTTATCATCAGAAGTTTTGTCCTTGTTTTGACTAGTGAAGGTATACTGGAAGAAATTAATTATACATACACATTGTATTCAAAATAAATCAATATAGCGATAAAAGTGTCATTGCCTTATAGTGCCTAAACAACTTTATTTTTTTCAGAAATGGACAAAATGCACAGATTTATTCAGAATGTCATACCGATGAAGATCACATAAAAATATTTGGAAAAATCAGAACTATGGATTTCAATATGGGACAATATCCTAATGCGCCTTGAAATGAGGAACTCAAAAGTCACGTGTAAACAAAAATCTCTGTGTAGTGATAGTTGACACATTTCTATGATAAACAAATGACTGAGCTGAACCATTTGTGTTAATTTAGAAAGTAGGGGAACACAGAATAAATGTGTAAAAACTATGGAGCTATTAAATGTGTTCAAAGTATTAAACTTTCAAAGAACTTATTGTGTTAAAATGGGATTTTTACCACGAGGAGCCATCACAAAAGGATACTCGGGGTTTGCTAATTTATGGAAAAAGTAATCTCACTTGCCTCGAAAATTTAACCACATATGTGAAAATGTCTCAGCTTGAAACGAGCCATCATACATATCCAAGTTAACGATATGGACTGAGCAACAGAAGAAAACGTTACCATTACCGCCTATGGAGAAACTAATACGCATCTTGACCCAAGATCTAAGAATAATTCCAGAGATATCTTAAGATAATTTCACCTTGTACACCACAGAAAATTGTGAAAATGATGGTTAGTAGTTTTTTATTTATACCTAGTTATCAGAAATGGTTTAAGATAAATATTATTGATAAAGATCAGCAAAACTCAATGAAATTTTCGCTTTTAAAATGCATTACTGGCACGGGCTGAACACTTTTTAGGCACAATCATAACTTTGTTTACCTCCGAGACATCCGAAAGGAATTGTTTATTTAATTGAAAAAGGCAAGAAATAACTTAATATTATTAAATTGTAAGTAAACATGACACAATATAGTCTTTGTTATGTAATTATCACTCTGGTCTACAGGAATAACTGATAATCAAGGGAGATAACACACTTCATACGAGTAAAGTGAGATACATCATCACATGTGCTTTTATTCTATGATTTGACCCCTGGTCAGTAGATTTTAATATGCAAATAAACAGAAAAAACATGTACATGTATTAATAAAATCATGAATTATTATTTTTAATGCACATGAGCAAAACACAAGATATTGTCATTTCTCAGTGAAAAAGGGGGAGGGTCAAACCTTTTTGAAAACAATATTGCTGCACCTATTCAACTATTAAGCTAGTTAGCTACTACTCATTGCTTCTAATATAAAAGGTTTAAATGAAGGTGGCTTAGCCACAAGGGAGAAGCGTTTTCTTTCTTTGTGATAAAACTTTCAAGAATTAGATTTTTCTCTCTCAATAATACTTATGTATTTAAATTAAATGATAACACAGCCTGAGTAAATTTTTTTGTCTTATTTCAGTTCCAGACATATCATTACTTTTTAACATGAGATGGCAAACTAGAGGTTTAAAAAAGTCCTGAATAACTGGTAAGCATTTTGTTTTATTAGGCAAGCTCTAAATTGTTTATTTATGGTATTTATGCAATTGAAATTACAGTCGGTATGTTAGAAATATGCTAATATGAAAACTGTTGCTATGGTCTTGATATTAAATGAAAATACTTAGTTACTGACCTTTTCGACTCAATATTTCGAGTTAAATCTTGCGGCAACTGTTTCTCATGTAACACTGCAAACTATAATTAGCACTATTTTGATCTGTCGTTATTTAATGACGCCATAATACATGTGATGTCACAATGTTTCCTTTAATACCTCATGTGGATTTTCACTGATAAAAGGTTTTCACTGAAATCCATGTAAAAAACCTTTTTTCTCAAATAGAATTATGTGAAAGGACAAGTTTTGAAAATTTGCACTTCATTGCACTGTAATTATATGATAAGAATGACTTTCCCAGTAGTTTAGAGTGGTTTCCACAGTATTAGATACCAGATTTCCACTAGTAAGAATAATTATTTTGGTGTTGTTTTTTTATAAAATCTACATTTTGCATAATTTCTCTGTCAAAATGCACTTTTAGGCACAAGAAAATTTTATAGAATGCTTTAACAGGGCCTGTGTATTGTAATTTAAGGTTATCATCAGAAGTTTTGTCCTTGTTTTGACTAGTGAAGGTATACTGGAAGAAATTAATTATACATACACATTGTATTCAAAATAAATCAATATAGCGATAAAAGTGTCATTGCCTTATAGTGCCTAAACAACTTTATTTTTTTCAGAAATGGACAAAATGCACAGATTTATTCAGAATGTCATACCGATGAAGATCACATAAAAATATTTGGAAAAATCAGAACTATGGATTTCAATATGGGACAATATCCCTAATGCGCCTTGAAATGAGGAACTCAAAAGTCACGTGTAAACAAAAAATCTCTGTGTAGTGATAGTTGACACATTTCTATGATAAACAAATGACTGAGCTGAACCATTTGTGTTAATTTAGAAAGTAGGGGAACACAGAATAAATGTGTAAAAACTATGGAGCTATTAAATGTGTTCAAAGTATTAAACTTTCAAAGAACTTATTGTGTTAAAAATGGGATTTTTTACCACGAGGAGCCGCATCACAAAAGGATACTCGGGGTTTGCTAATTTATGGAAAAAGTAATCTCACTGCACTCCCCGAAATTTAACCACATATGTGAAAATGTCTCAGCTTCAAACGAGCCATCATACATATCCAAGTTAACGATATGGACTGAGCAACAGAAGAAAACGTTACCATTACCGCCTATGGAGAAACTAATACGCATCTTGACCCAAGATCTAAGAATAATTCCAGAGATATCTTAAGATAATTTCACCTTGTACACCACAGAAAATTGTGAAAATGATGGTTAGTAGTTTTTTATTTATACCTAGTTATCAGAAATGGTTTAAGATAAATATTATTGATAAAGATCAGCAAAACTCAATGAAATTTTCGCTTTTAAAATGCATTACTGGCACGGGCTGAACACTTTTTAGGCACAATCATAACTTTGTTTACCTCCGAGACATCCGAAAGGAATTGTTTATTTAATTGAAAAGGCAAGAAATAACTTAATATTATTAAATTGTAAGTAAACATGACACAATATAGTCTTTGTTATGTAATTATCACTCTGGTCTACAGGAATAACTGATAATCAAGGGAGATAACACACTTCATACGAGTAAAGTGAGATACATCATCACATGTGCTTTTATTCTATGATTTGACCCCTGGTCAGTAGATTTTAATATGCAAATAAACAGAAAAAACATGTACATGTATTAATAAAATCATGAATTATTATTTTTAATGCACATGAGCAAAACACAAGATATTGTCATTTCTCAGTGAAAAAGGGGGAGGGTCAAACCTTTTTGAAAACAATATTGCTGCACCTATTCAACTATTAAGCTAGTTAGCTACTACTCATTGCTTCTAATATAAAAGGTTTAAATGAAGGTGGCTTAGCCACAAGGGAGAAGCGTTTTCTTTCTTTGTGATAAAACTTTCAAGAATTAGATTTTTCTCTCAATAATACTTATGTATTTAAATTAAATGATAACACAGCCTGAGTAAATTTTTTGTCTTATTTCAGTTCCAGACATATCATTACTTTTTAACATGAGATGGCAAACTAGAGGTTTAAAAAAGTCCTGAATAACTGGTAAGCATTTTGTTTTATTAGGCAAGCTCTAAATTGTTTATTTATGGTATTTATGCAATTGAAATTACAGTCGGTATGTTAGAAATATGCTAATATGAAAACTGTTGCTATGGTCTTGATATTAAATGAAAATACTTAGTTACTGACCTTTTCGACTCAATATTTCGAGTTAAATCTTGCGGCAACTGTTTCTCATGTAACACTGCAAACTATAATTAGCACTATTTTGATCTGTCGTTATTTAATGACGCCATAATACATGTGATGTCACAATGTTTCCTTTAATACCTCATGTGGATTTTCACTGATAAAAGGTTTTCACTGAAATCCATGTAAAAAACCTTTTTTCTCAAATAGAATTATGTGAAAGGACAAGTTTTGAAAATTTGCACTTCATTGCACTGTAATTATATGATAAGAATGACTTTCCCAGTAGTTTAGAGTGGTTTCCACAGTATTAGATACCAGATTTCCACTAGTAAGAATAATTATTTTGGTGTTGTTTTTTTTATAAAATCTACATTTTGCATAATTTCTCTGTCAAAATGCACTTTTAGGCACAAGAAAATTTTATAGAATGCTTTAACAGGGCCTGTGTATTGTAATTTAAGGTTATCATCAGAAGTTTTGTCCTTGTTTTGACTAGTGAAGGTATACTGGAAGAAATTAATTATACATACACATTGTATTCAAAATAAATCAATATAGCGATAAAAGTGTCATTGCCTTATAGTGCCTAAACAACTTTATTTTTTTCAGAAATGGACAAAATGCACAGATTTATTCAGAATGTCATACCGATGAAGATCACATAAAAATATTTGGAAAAATCAGAACTATGGATTTCAATATGGGACAATATCCCTAATGCGCCTTGAAATGAGGAACTCAAAAGTCACGTGTAAACAAAAAATCTCTGTGTAGTGATAGTTGACACATTTCTATGATAAACAAATGACTGAGCTGAACCATTTGTGTTAATTTAGAAAGTAGGGGAACACAGAATAAATGTGTAAAAACTATGGAGCTATTAAATGTGTTCAAAGTATTAAACTTTCAAAGAACTTATTGTGTTAAAAATGGGATTTTTTACCACGAGGAGCCGCATCACAAAAGGATACTCGGGGTTTGCTAATTTATGGAAAAAGTAATCTCACTGCACCAAAATTTAACCACATATGTGAAAATGTCTCAGCTTGAAACGAGCCATCATACATATCCAAGTTAACGATATGGACTGAGCAACAGAAGAAAACGTTACCATTACCGCCTATGGAGAAACTAATACGCATCTTGACCCAAGATCTAAGAATAATTCCAGAGATATCTTAAGATAATTTCACCTTGTACACCACAGAAAATTGTGAAAATGATGGTTAGTAGTTTTTTATTTATACCTAGTTATCAGAAATGGTTTAAGATAAATATTATTGATAAAGATCAGCAAAACTCAATGAAATTTTCGCTTTTAAAATGCATTACTGGCACGGGCTGAACACTTTTTAGGCACAATCATAACTTTGTTTACCTCCGAGACATCCGAAAGGAATTGTTTATTTAATTGAAAAGGCAAGAAATAACTTAATATTATTAAATTGTAAGTAAACATGACACAATATAGTCTTTGTTATGTAATTATCACTCTGGTCTACAGGAATAACTGATAATCAAGGGAGATAACACACTTCATACGAGTAAAGTGAGATACATCATCACATGTGCTTTTATTCTATGATTTGACCCTGGTCAGTAGATTTTAATATGCAAATAAACAGAAAAACATGTACATGTATTAATAAAATCATGAATTATTATTTTAATGCACATGAGCAAAACACAAGATATTGTCATTTCTCAGTGAAAAGGGGAGGGTCAAACCTTTTGAAAACAATATTGCTGCACCTATTCAACTATTAAGCTAGTTAGCTACTACTCATTGCTTCTAATATAAAAGGTTTAAATGAAGGTGGCTTAGCCACAAGGGAGAAGCGTTTTCTTTCTTTGTGATAAAACTTTCAAGAATTAGATTTTTCTCTCAATAATACTTATGTATTTAAATTAAATGATAACACAGCCTGAGTAAATTTTTTGTCTTATTTCAGTTCCAGACATATCATTACTTTTTAACATGAGATGGCAAACTAGAGGTTTAAAAAAGTCCTGAATAACTGGTAAGCATTTTGTTTTATTAGGCAAGCTCTAAATTGTTTATTTATGGTATTTATGCAATTGAAATTACAGTCGGTATGTTAGAAATATGCTAATATGAAAACTGTTGCTATGGTCTTGATATTAAATGAAAATACTTAGTTACTGACCTTTTCGACTCAATATTTCGAGTTAAATCTTGCGGCAACTGTTTCTCATGTAACACTGCAAACTATAATTAGCACTATTTTGATCTGTCGTTATTTAATGACGCCATAATACATGTGATGTCACAATGTTTCCTTTAATACCTCATGTGGATTTTCACTGATAAAAGGTTTTCACTGAAATCCATGTAAAAAACCTTTTTTCTCAAATAGAATTATGTGAAAGGACAAGTTTTGAAAATTTGCACTTCATTGCACTGTAATTATATGATAAGAATGACTTTCCCAGTAGTTTAGAGTGGTTTCCACAGTATTAGATACCAGATTTCCACTAGTAAGAATAATTATTTTGGTGTTGTTTTTTTATAAAATCTACATTTTGCATAATTTCTCTGTCAAAATGCACTTTTAGGCACAAGAAAATTTTATAGAATGCTTTAACAGGGCCTGTGTATTGTAATTTAAGGTTATCATCAGAAGTTTTGTCCTTGTTTTGACTAGTGAAGGTATACTGGAAGAAATTAATTATACATACACATTGTATTCAAAATAAATCAATATAGCGATAAAAGTGTCATTGCCTTATAGTGCCTAAACAACTTTATTTTTTTCAGAAATGGACAAAATGCACAGATTTATTCAGAATGTCATACCGATGAAGATCACATAAAATATTTGGAAAAATCAGAACTATGGATTTCAATATGGGACAATATCCTAATGCGCCTTGAAATGAGGAACTCAAAAGTCACGTGTAAACAAAAATCTCTGTGTAGTGATAGTTGACACATTTCTATGATAAACAAATGACTGAGCTGAACCATTTGTGTTAATTTAGAAAGTAGGGGAACACAGAATAAATGTGTAAAAACTATGGAGCTATTAAATGTGTTCAAAGTATTAAACTTTCAAAGAACTTATTGTGTTAAAAATGGGATTTTTTACCACGAGGAGCCGCATCACAAAAGGATACTCGGGGTTTGCTAATTTATGGAAAAAGTAATCTCACTTCACTCCCGAAAATTTAACCACATATGTGAAAATGTCTCAGCTTGAAACGAGCCATCATACATATCCAAGTTAACGATATGGACTGAGCAACAGAAGAAAACGTTACCATTACCGCCTATGGAGAAACTAATACGCATCTTGACCCAAGATCTAAGAATAATTCCAGAGATATCTTAAGATAATTTCACCTTGTACACCACAGAAAATTGTGAAAATGATGGTTAGTAGTTTTTTATTTATACCTAGTTATCAGAAATGGTTTAAGATAAATATTATTGATAAAGATCAGCAAAACTCAATGAAATTTTCGCTTTTAAAATGCATTACTGGCACGGGCTGAACACTTTTTAGGCACAATCATAACTTTGTTTACCTCCGAGACATCCGAAAGGAATTGTTTATTTAATTGAAAAGGCAAGAAATAACTTAATATTATTAAATTGTAAGTAAACATGACACAATATAGTCTTTGTTATGTAATTATCACTCTGGTCTACAGGAATAACTGATAATCAAGGGAGATAACACACTTCATACGAGTAAAGTGAGATACATCATCACATGTGCTTTTATTCTATGATTTGACCCTGGTCAGTAGATTTTAATATGCAAATAAACAGAAAAACATGTACATGTATTAATAAAATCATGAATTATTATTTTTAATGCACATGAGCAAAACACAAGATATTGTCATTTCTCAGTGAAAAAGGGGGAGGGTCAAACCTTTTTGAAAACAATATTGCTGCACCTATTCAACTATTAAGCTAGTTAGCTACTACTCATTGCTTCTAATATAAAAGGTTTAAATGAAGGTGGCTTAGCCACAAGGGAGAAGCGTTTTCTTTCTTTGTGATAAAACTTTCAAGAATTAGATTTTTCTCTCTCAATAATACTTATGTATTTAAATTAAATGATAACACAGCCTGAGTAAATTTTTTTGTCTTATTTCAGTTCCAGACATATCATTACTTTTTAACATGAGATGGCAAACTAGAGGTTTAAAAAAGTCCTGAATAACTGGTAAGCATTTTGTTTTATTAGGCAAGCTCTAAATTGTTTATTTATGGTATTTATGCAATTGAAATTACAGTCGGTATGTTAGAAATATGCTAATATGAAAACTGTTGCTATGGTCTTGATATTAAATGAAAATACTTAGTTACTGACCTTTTCGACTCAATATTTCGAGTTAAATCTTGCGGCAACTGTTTCTCATGTAACACTGCAAACTATAATTAGCACTATTTTGATCTGTCGTTATTTAATGACGCCATAATACATGTGATGTCACAATGTTTCCTTTAATACCTCATGTGGATTTTCACTGATAAAAGGTTTTCACTGAAATCCATGTAAAAAACCTTTTTTCTCAAATAGAATTATGTGAAAGGACAAGTTTTGAAAATTTGCACTTCATTGCACTGTAATTATATGATAAGAATGACTTTCCCAGTAGTTTAGAGTGGTTTCCACAGTATTAGATACCAGATTTCCACTAGTAAGAATAATTATTTTGGTGTTGTTTTTTTATAAAATCTACATTTTGCATAATTTCTCTGTCAAAATGCACTTTTAGGCACAAGAAAATTTTATAGAATGCTTTAACAGGGCCTGTGTATTGTAATTTAAGGTTATCATCAGAAGTTTTGTCCTTGTTTTGACTAGTGAAGGTATACTGGAAGAAATTAATTATACATACACATTGTATTCAAAATAAATCAATATAGCGATAAAAGTGTCATTGCCTTATAGTGCCTAAACAACTTTATTTTTTTCAGAAATGGACAAAAAAATATTTGGAAAAATGCACAGATTTATTCAGAATGTCATACCGATGAAGATCACATAAAAAAAACTATTTGGAAAAATCAGATTGTGTTACTATGGATACTCGGGGTTTGCAATTTATCTTCTTTAACCACATATGAATAATTCCAGAGATATCTTAAGATAATTTCACCTTGTACACCACAGAAAATTGTGAAAATGATGGTTAGTAGTTTTTATTTATACCTAGTTATCAGAAATGGTTTAAGATAAATATTATTGATAAAGATCAGCAAAACTCAATGAAATTTTCGCTTTTAAAATGCATTACTGGCACGGGCTGAACACTTTTTAGGCACAATCATAACTTTGTTTACCTCCGAGACATCCGAAAGGAATTGTTTATTTAATTGAAAAGGCAAGAAATAACTTAATATTATTAAATTGTAAGTAAACATGACACAATATAGTCTTTGTTATGTAATTATCACTCTGGTCTACAGGAATAACTGATAATCAAGGGAGATAACACACTTCATACGAGTAAAGTGAGATACATCATCACATGTGCTTTTATTCTATGATTTGACCCTGGTCAGTAGATTTTAATATGCAAATAAACAGAAAAACATGTACATGTATTAATAAAATCATGAATTATTATTTTAATGCACATGAGCAAAACACAAGATATTGTCATTTCTCAGTGAAAAAGGGGGAGGGTCAAACCTTTTTGAAAACAATATTGCTGCACCTATTCAACTATTAAGCTAGTTAGCTACTACTCATTGCTTCTAATATAAAAGGTTTAAATGAAGGTGGCTTAGCCACAAGGGAGAAGCGTTTTCTTTCTTTGTGATAAAACTTTCAAGAATTAGATTTTTCTCTCTCAATAATACTTATGTATTTAAATTAAATGATAACACAGCCTGAGTAAATTTTTTTGTCTTATTTCAGTTCCAGACATATCATTACTTTTTAACATGAGATGGCAAACTAGAGGTTTAAAAAAGTCCTGAATAACTGGTAAGCATTTTGTTTTATTAGGCAAGCTCTAAATTGTTTATTTATGGTATTTATGCAATTGAAATTACAGTCGGTATGTTAGAAATATGCTAATATGAAAACTGTTGCTATGGTCTTGATATTAAATGAAAATACTTAGTTACTGACCTTTTCGACTCAATATTTCGAGTTAAATCTTGCGGCAACTGTTTCTCATGTAACACTGCAAACTATAATTAGCACTATTTTGATCTGTCGTTATTTAATGACGCCATAATACATGTGATGTCACAATGTTTCCTTTAATACCTCATGTGGATTTTCACTGATAAAAGGTTTTCACTGAAATCCATGTAAAAAACCTTTTTTCTCAAATAGAATTATGTGAAAGGACAAGTTTTGAAAATTTGCACTTCATTGCACTGTAATTATATGATAAGAATGACTTTCCCAGTAGTTTAGAGTGGTTTCCACAGTATTAGATACCAGATTTCCACTAGTAAGAATAATTATTTTGGTGTTGTTTTTTTATAAAATCTACATTTTGCATAATTTCTCTGTCAAAATGCACTTTTAGGCACAAGAAAATTTTATAGAATGCTTTAACAGGGCCTGTGTATTGTAATTTAAGGTTATCATCAGAAGTTTTGTCCTTGTTTTGACTAGTGAAGGTATACTGGAAGAAATTAATTATACATACACATTGTATTCAAAATAAATCAATATAGCGATAAAAGTGTCATTGCCTTATAGTGCCTAAACAACTTTATTTTTTTCAGAAA
The DNA here is from genome assembly GCA_017311375.1 of Mytilus coruscus. Taxonomy (NCBI): domain Eukaryota; kingdom Metazoa; phylum Mollusca; class Bivalvia; order Mytilida; family Mytilidae; genus Mytilus; species Mytilus coruscus. Next base: position 9,612,255 of record CM029607.1, on the reverse strand, counting down.
TGGACAAAATGCACAGATTTATTCAGAATGTCATACCGATGAAGATCACATAAAAATATTTGGAAAAATCAGAACTATGGATTTCAATATGGGACAATATCCCTAATGCGCCTTGAAATGAGGAACTCAAAAGTCACGTGTAAACAAAAAATCTCTGTGTAGTGATAGTTGACACATTTCTATGATAAACAAATGACTGAGCTGAACCATTTGTGTTAATTTAGAAAGTAGGGGAACACAGAATAAATGTGTAAAAACTATGGAGCTATTAAATGTGTTCAAAGTATTAAACTTTCAAAGAACTTATTGTGTTAAAAATGGGATTTTTTACCACGAGGAGCCGCATCACAAAAGGATACTCGGGGTTTGCTAATTTATGGAAAAAGTAATCTCACTGCACCCGAAAATTTAACCACATATGTGAAAATGTCTCAGCTTCAAACGAGCCATCATACATATCCAAGTTAACGATATGGACTGAGCAACAGAAGAAAACGTTACCATTACCGCCTATGGAGAAACTAATACGCATCTTGACCCATATAATCTCCATGGAACGATACTTGCAAATGCCGATACATTTGCATACCAAATATCATTGACTTAACATTAGCAGTTCATCTTAAACTGATCTAATCACAAACTCATACATGTAAACTAAGCAAAAGTTTCAAAGTCAATAGACCATGACTGAGGGGCGGGCCAAATATTCTCCATGGAAATGAGATGTGCTAATGCTTATACAACTTAACACCAATTAACATTGGCCTTCCACTAATGGTTCCCTTGAACTGACCTAATCACAAACTAATACATGTTAACTTAGCAAAATTTTCAAAGTCTATAGACCATGACTAAGGGGGCGGAGCCAAATAATTTCCATGGAAATGAGATATGCCAATGCTTATACAACTGCATACCAAATATCATTGACCTACCACTAGTGGTTCCCCATAAATTGACCTAATCACAAACTAATACATGTAAACTATGGAAAGTTTCAAAGTCAATAGACCTTGACTGAGGGGGCAGGGCCAAATAATCTCCATGGTAATGAGATGTGCCAATGCTAGTACAACTGCATACCAAATATCATTGACCTACCACTAGTGGTTCACCATGAACTAGACCTAATCACAAACTAATACATTGTTGACGTCGCCGTCACGCCGCCGCCGGAAACAGCATACCTAAGTCTCGCTTTTTGACTTCGTCAAGGCGAGACAAAAATCTGATTTTTTTAAATAAATTAAATCTGTTCTTATTGTGATTATATACTGCTACATGGAAATATGAGCACAAATGTGCAATCAAATTGTAACTTAATATATGAATTAAGTAGATTTCTGTTTTTCATCTAACAACTAGGAGTAATTTTATTGGATATACTTGTATTAGCAGTTTGACAAACACTAATTTTGGTCTTTCAGAAGCTTGGAGAGTTAACTCCTTATGGTTTTATTTATACCATTTGCTGCACATATTATTTAATTTACACTTTTACAGTCTATTAAACAACAAACAAGACATGCATTCAAATCTTAAATGCAAAATGATTGGATAGTAATTTTTTTCAAATATGATTGTAATATTGATTTAAAATATATATCTAATTTTGAAAACTATTTCTTTACAGTTGATGGTCAGTGTTTCCAATTAGTTTTGGAAAATGGGAAAACCATCACACTCATGAAGAAAACAATATCAAAGTCAAAGAAAGGTGATAAAACTAGTAATTATGGAAATCAAATACTCCAGCTAGGATTGCTGTTTAAAGACTTGATAGATATGATACATATGCCCAAAAGAGTAAGAGGGATACGCTTGTTAAAACTTGCTATGATGTATTTCAAAGTCTATAACAATCTGTCTAAGTACGCCTTAGAAATACTCAGACTTCTGGTACATCAACTATGTACTTTGTCTGAGAAAGGCTCCAATGAGGAATTCTACTCCATGTTTGTAAATACAGGAGGCAAATTTGACACGCATATTCCTGCTGACCGAAGGATGGAGTACCTTGTCAAAGAAGTAAAACAACATGTTAAACATATGTACTCCAACAAAACTGAAGAGAACATTTCAAACCGTACCAGGGCAATATCTGGAATTCACGAAATTTCAGAAAATTTTGACAAACAGTCAGGGGTAATTATACGCTCCAAAAAACATTCCGACAAATCATCTAAGGCAGATGAACTGGCAATTCTGTCAGATTTACGAGATATAAGACCTTTTCATTGTCAACCCGGTAGGAAACATTCATCTTTTGGAGATATTTCATCATCTGTTGTTCAAAACCTTGATGTTGACCATTATCACAATTGGATCAATACAAGAAAAGTTAAATTTGCTTTGGAAAATGGGAACTAAACATTGACATAATATAATGACTATCAAATCTGTACTTTGTGTCTGTTTTGTTGTGAGGGATGTATAAATTCCTTTGCCAGGTCCAGTTTGTTTTTTTGTTACTTGTTTTATTTTTGTTTGTATTGATCTGATGAGTGAAGATATTTCATCTGATTTTTGTAGATTGTTGTTATGTTGTATTTGATAATTACACCATTTTATGTGGCAAATAAAGTGTTCTTTAATATTTAAGAAGTAAGTCCAAAGTTTGTGCACTTCTGAAAATCATAATAAGATAGGTCCATTTTCTTGTTGTTGCTTTTTTTCATAAATATTTTTTTAAAACTGAAATGGCCCAGTCAATGCATGTTAACTGCTCAAAGAGCACAGAATTTTGTTCACTGACTTAATTGATAAATATGCAGTGTAAAATTGGGTTTATTTAATTCAATATTTGTACAATGAGTAAAATGTTACTCAAATAATGCTGCTTTAGGTGTACATAAGGACATAACCCCTGAATGTCCTCTTCACATTTAATGTCTTTGTAGTACAAAACAATTTTGTCACACAAATTTTGGGTCAATCCCGACACAAGCTGTTGGCTTAACATTTTAATTTGATCATTTTCTGCCTTAAAATAAGATTCCAGCATTTCCTTTAATTGTTTACAATCAGGTTCATCAGCACATTGACAATTATCTATAACTTCACACTTTTCAACTTCACTTACAAGACAATGATCACATTCACACTCTCTTCACATACATCACAGCAGTTATGCTTTAGCATTGAATCTAAATCTGCTTCTGTTTCAAAATACTGGCTCAGAAATTTTCTTCTGCATGTTTTTAGGAGGCAGAATTCTCTCACTTCTGGTTGTACAATGGTGTTGGTGGCAATATCACTCATATTGTAATGCATAAATGCACTGCTTTGTCGACCATCTCTACCAGCTCTTCCAATTTCTTGTAGATAACCTAAATGAGTAAACAATTATTGTATTTGTAAAATCATTCCCTTTCAGTTTTCAAATGTTTTGTTCTGACATGAAAAAAAAAAAAAAAACATATTACATATTACAAATCTTTGAACTGCAATTTTGTTTTGAGGAGCTAGTGGTGCAATTAGTCATTGTGAAATTGTTTTCCTCATGATCATTTTTGTTCATCTTGTGTGAAAGTCTCATGGTTTTTTTTAATGTTGGTGTATCACCATTAGAAGAGGTGACCAACATATAGCATTGACCTTTGACCTCAAGGTGAAATTATTGATTTTTGTATTGTACGTACTTGTAACCCCTATAACTTTTCATCTTTTACAAAGTGTTATGATATTTGGAATGTAGGTATATCACAACAAGATGATGTGTAGGGTACCATCATAACTTATATGTGAGCTTGATTTTTGACCTCAAGGTCAAATTATTGCTTCTTTTTTGTTTTTGTCAAAGATGTCATATCTGGAACCAAACTTTTTGTACTTTGCACAAGTCTTATGATATGAGTGTTATTTATAACAATGGGCTTACCCTAATCTTTTACTTAAATGTTGAGGTAAAATAATTTAATTTTTATCAGTGATATGTTGTTCAAAGTCAAAATGTCTTGTGCTGGACTTATTAAATTTGATGGTGTACAATGCAGATTTTCCAAAAAGTGAAGGGGGAGACATATATAATCGTTGTAACTCAAATTTATTGAAAGAAGCCTTTATATGTAACAAAAATATGCATGAAAATAACACTATGACTGAATTATTGGTACTACTCTGTTAAATTTATTCTAGAAAAGCTTGAATTAATAGAAATATATTTATTATTCAATTAATAGATTAAAACAACTTATTATGAAAAAGTTAAAAGACATTGTTTTTGAAAGCATACTACACTGATGATGATACGTAATGTTACTGGAAAGCTGGATACATATTTTTCTCATAAAAGTAATTTCAAAATGGAAAAATATCTTGAAATTCAAAGTTTTGAATTAGGACAAATATTAATAAATATGTAAATTTCGCATATGTGCCCATCAATTACGAATGGAAAAAGAGCATTCTAAAAACAAACCTATAGATAGGTCACAGAGAACTTGTAATTTTTGTTCTCATAATGATATAGAAGATGAGTTTCATTTTTGAAATAACTGTCCATTATATGATAACTTTTGAGAATTATTGATTACACAAGCTCATGAGCACTATCAAAATTTTAATAACTTAGACTGCAAATCAAAATGTTTATGGTTAATGACCACTGAAGATAAATATGTACTTGAAAAGTTATATTTTTTATGTAATTTTCTTATCCAGCATTTTGAATTGAGTTCCAAAATTATACAAATGGCTAAATCTCTTTAGTTTATCTATATATATTTTAAAATAAAAAGTATAAATAAAATACACATTACTCTGTTTATGTGTATGCATATTTCATGTATAGATATATATATATGTTAATGCCTAATATATGTGTTAGACGGCAGTCAAACTTGTAAAGGTGCTTATCCAATTCTTGCAATTTAAATATTATATACATAAATATTTAGTTATTTGTTGCTGTGTATACATGGGAGAAAACTATCCTTATATTCAATCAGTTGGGGCTTCTTTTTTTATCCAACACTGAACACCATTTCTTTAAAAATTATCAGATAATGTTTAAAGGGGAATAATTCTTACATATTTATTGATTGTCTCCCATATTAGCTTTCTCTTCCATGTATTCAGTGTTATATTATGTTGTATTTTATTTTATTATTATTTCATTGTCATTTATAACAAAAATTATTGTTATCACTGTATGAAATTTAAAACCCACAAGGGTCCATAATTGGAATAATGAAGTATTTCTGTTTCTATAACCTTAAGTATATGTAATATAGCCATAATACTTGCATTCTAATGAACTTGGTGGTCCAATGTGACAAACCCTTTCAACATCTGGGGCATCAGTTCCCATACCATAGGCTTGAGTTGCAAAAAGCAACTTTATGGATCCATTTGTATCTGCCATGTTCTGTGCTATATTTTTTTTCATCTAAAATTATATCATTAATTACAGATGCAAATGATAATATAATGTTTTCATTTTTGTTTATATGTGTCAAATACTATTTTATTCAATTCATTGTTTATTGTTTAATACTAATGTTTGAAATATCTTGAATAAAGTGGACATGGCCATTGACATTATGTCACAATTAAACTGTTATTTTTATATAAACATGTATGCATGTACAAAGATGAACAAGGTCTCAGCTGTCCAAGGCCAAATATTAAAATTAAATCAACGTCAAGAGCACTATATGCATGATGGCTACGAGTATACGACCTCATTAGTTAAAATAAAAATTCAGAATACATGTAGTAACCAGTGGATGGTAACAAGACATTTCGGCACCCAGGTCTGAAGACATTTCGGCATCCGTTTTTGTCATTTCAGGATCAGGACATTTCGGGACCAAGACAATTCGGGACCAAGACAATTCGGCACCTCATTTTTCTCTATATATATATTAAGAAAAATAAAAGAATTGATACAGTAATAGTATAATCCGTAGATCCAGACTGCTATGCTAGAGGAATGTGCCAGTGTGTACGGACCACCTGCCTGTATATATGTTATATGTTATATTTACAGTATTTTAAATATTTCTTTACTATCATATGTTCACCTTGAATGCAAATCTAGTGCTGTTAATGCATCTATAAACTGTTGAATATAATTATAATAAATATTAATAAAATAAATATTATAAATATGCCACATTTTTGCGCCTGTCCCAAGTCAGGAGCCACTGGCCTTTGTTAGTCTTGTATGTTTTTTTAATTTTAGTTCATTTATATGATTAGGAGTTTAGTATGACGTCCATTTTCACTGAACTAGTACACATTTTTGTTCAGGGGCCAGCTGAAGTCCGCCTCCGGGTGCGGGATTTTCTCGCTGTGTTGAAGACCCATTGGTGGCCTTTTACTCTTTGGTCGGGTTGTTGTCTTTTTGACACATTCCCCATTTCCATTCTCTATTTTATATGTGTTTTATTGATTTAGAATACTATCGGAATAGAACTATGCATTACATTAAAACTAGAACTTGAATGGTGAAATCTATTAAATCAATTTTCATGCATCAGGAAAAAGAATACACACAAATAAGACAGCTACCCAAATGACTAGGCAGCAATACAGTCTTCACAAATAAACAACAAAAAGAATAAACCACTTCATAATATACTTCTTCCAAGATACCATAAACAATAATGTCATAAATAGTGCAGGAATCAAATTGGTATTTTGTAAAAACAGTCGAAAATAATTGCTATATTAACACTAAAGTTGCAAATTGAGTTCATAGATATAGGAAGATGTGGTGTGAGTGCCAATGAGACAACTCTCCATCCAAATAACAATTTATAAAAGTAAACCATTATAGGTCAATGTACGGCCTTCAACACGGAGCCTTGGCTCACACCGAACAACAAGCTATAAAGGGCCCCAAAAGTACTAGTGTAAAACCATTCAAACGGTAAAACCAACGGTCTAGTCTATATAAAAAACGAGAAACGAGAAACACGTATAAATTACATAAACAAACGACAACTACTGTACATCAGATTCCTGATTTAGGACAGGTGCAAACATTTGCAGCGGATTAAACGTTTAATGGTACCAAACCTTCTCCTTATTCTGAAACAATAGTATAACATCACAACATAGAAAACACACGATAAAACATCAATTGGAAGGCTTAACTCAATCAAAACGTAAATTAACACACTATGAACGAATAAATTCGATCTGTGATACCTGAAAGTAAATACATAGTTAATAAAATATTAGGGACAAACATTCAAGGCCAAAAGCAAACAAACAAGTCCAAATAAAGCCATGGCAATACACCACCATGAAATATATAACCCTTACAAAATAATCACTTTTGAAAAACCGGTTTTCATAATATATACAGGTAAATGAAAAATAACTTTGTCGTTTTAGGTATACTTTTTCTGTCTATATAAAATCTTCCAATAATTAGGAATACCAAGAAAGGTCTGTCATATAAATACCTAATTTAACACTAGATACATAAGGGGTAAATATCAACAATAAAACTTCCCTGTACAGATTAAAGGAGAATAATCTTGATGTTCATACAAATGTAGTATGAAGAAGTGAAAATTAGTAGATATTCCAAATAATCAAAGCTGGTATACAGACAAGATCCACATATCTATATCAGTGCCCACATATCTATATCATGCCCACATATCTATATCAGTGCCAGGTAATTTTAATTTTTGGTTCGATATATTTTGATCAAGAATTTAATAATTGATTTTATTTTTATGAGGTGCCGATTTGTCTATGTTAGGTGCCGAATTGTCTAGGTGTCGATTTGTCTGGGTGCCGAAGTGTCTTTCTCGGGTGCCGATTTGTCCGGATGCCGATTTGTCTGGGTGCCGAACTGTCTAGAATTCCCAGTGGATGTCAATGTCGTAATCTGTTTGACAATATTATGGATGGGCACATCTAACGATTGGTTTATTTTTTAACTCTTTAAAAGATATATTTCTAAGATATGCCCATTTCTTGCAAACCATATTATAACAATTAAAGAAAAATCTTCTACCTTAAGAATGAAATATGTAATATGCACATTTATCTAGACAGGAGAACCAGTCTAACTTTTTTTTAACTTTTTTTTCAGACTTTTTTTTTTAACAACAGAACCAAAATCGGAAACGTGACGGTATTTCCGTTTCTTTTTTAACAGATTTTGAGGTTACAAATAAAATAATTCATACAAACTTCGTCTCCATTCACAGGTAATGCCTGCCTCATATTATGGTTATGGCGTGTTATAGAGATCCCATCTGTACCCCCATAATGCATGAATGAATGACGTTGACTCTTTTCTATATTTAGAACAATCTCTATCTCAAAAACGCTTCATGTAAAAAAACCCTCGGTTCCAATCGTTCGAGTGGCAAAGATGATACAACTAACTTCCCGGATAATGACGTCAGTAAATTTATTCGCCATTTTTCCTCAATAAATTTACGTTGACCGCTTGTAATATTTATGCAGTTGGCATCAGTTAGTACTGTAGCGCTGCAAACAGATAACTTATAGCACAATGTGAGTATAGAGAATGTTTTTGTTATGTACTATTAAAATCGCATGCCGATTTCCAAAGAAATTATGTATGGTGTTGAAGCTGTCTGCACCACCAGAATCCTGAATCCGGCTGTTGGGTCGATTTCCGTATTCAAGAAACCATTCTCGAGTTACATGCCATCCTTGTTAGGGTACAACCCACGAGAACAGTGTTCCTAAGTGTAAATATAAAAGGGTTTGGTATGATTTATCAACTAAACTAACCGACCATTTACAATAGTCAATACAATACAACATTTGAGGGGTGGGGTATATACCTATCCTCTAAAAAAAATCCGAATCCCGACTTTGAAGAAATAAATATGAGATTAAGCAGAGAGGAAGAAAATTCTGATTGTTTTTGCTATAAAATTTATCTAATTCTTTAAGGTTCATCATAACAAATGGACAAAAATGGCTGTATTTACACCTCAAAAACTACTCTCAGTACAGACTTACCTGTCCAGTTAGAAAAGTTTTAAAGCCTGGTATCCACTAGATATATAAAAGTTAAATGCATTTTGTGTTTCAGAAAGATATAATCTTTTTTGGATTTTGATGGGCATTTTTTCCCCTTTCTGCAGAAGGTGTAAAAATAAACAAACACCTGAATTGCTTTGATATTGTCCACTCAGTTAAACCCTTTAACTCACCTACGATGCAGTCCTGTAACTCCGCCCACCTAAGGCTTTGATTGTGTATAATTCTTCTTTCTTGTATAAAAATTGCATCAAATCTTATTTAAATCTATTCACTGAAAACTCAACGTTACGTATATCATCTTATTTCCACAAAGATATAACTGAAATGATTTGCAAATCAATCAGACAAATGGGTCACCTGTGTTTTTCACGGAAGGGTGGTTGTCCGGTAAGTCCGCCCATGCGTAGTTAACATGTATAAAGGACCGGATTTTCATATATTAACGAACTAGAACGTAAGGAAATGATGTTTTATTAATGGACCACTAAGAAAGGAACTATAGATGAACGAAATAAAAAAAAAATCAACTCAATACGATAAAGAAATTAGTGAAAAAGAAGAATAAACCAAAAATGTATTTTTTTTTTTATTAAGATCAGAAAATAAAGAAAAGTAAAAAATGTGATTATAAAAAAGATAAGAATGTCAATAGCATGGTTAATAGTATTCTCATAAAAAAATTGCCATCATTCAGTATTACGAAATGCAGTTAAGACACCACCATTCTTGCCAAACTTGTAAAACTTGTGTCAAACTTTCGCATACATATTTCTTAAAGGTACAGGATCTTTAAGAATTTTTTTTTTTTAATTTTTGTTATCTTGCTTTCCATAGTTTTTAAAATTGAATTATCTCCCTTGGATTTAGACCTGACGTAAGCAAATGGTTTTCTTCAAAGTTAAAATAATGTAGCAGACGAAAAATTTTTGGAAGAGACACACAAGAAGGTAAAGGGCGGAGTTATCGGACGGGCGGAATTACCGGACAAAACTGTATAGTTGTGTAGATACCTGTTGTCTGTCTATTGTCCATTTCAATCAAGGAGAATCAATACAATACAATACAGTTTTTACCTGAGAGGGAGCATCTCAAGGTTGTATCCCAACTTAGTTTATTTTTACACCTGCATGAACGAAAAAAAAATGCTCATCAAAATCCAAAAAAGATTTTATCTTTCTGAAACACAAAATGCATTTAACTTTTATATATCTAGTGGATGCCAGGCCTTAAGACTTTTCCAACTGGACAGGTAAGTCTGTACTCCTAGTAGTTTTTAAGGTGTAAATACAGCCATTTTTGTCCATTTGTTATAAAGAACCTTAAGTTCTTGAAAATTTTCATGCATTTTGTGACAAAAACATTAATCTGGAGTTGTTATACAACCGCAAAAAATTTTTGCGGTCGTATATTGGTATGACGTTGGCGTCGTCGTCGTCCGAAGACACATTGGTTTTCGCACTCTAACTTTAGTTTAAGTGAATGGCTCTCTAGGAAATTTTACCATAAGGTTCAATACCACAAAAGGAAGGTTGGGATTGATTTTGGGGGTTATGGTACCAACAGTTAAGGAATTAGGGGCCAAAAATAAGCATTTTTGTAACTTCCACTCATACCACATCTTCTCATATCTATTAACTTGTGTATAAGTGTATGGATCTCTCTGACATTGTACTACAAGGTTCCATATCACAAAGGCATTGATTGATTTTGGGGGTAATTGCCTCAAAATTTTAGGAATTAGGGGCCAAAAAAGGGGCAAAAAATAAGCATTTTTCTAGTTTCAGGACAATAACTTGTGTTTAAGTGTATGGATCTTTCTGAAATTGTACTACAAGGTTCCATATCACAAAGGGAAAGCTGGAATTGAGTTTGGGGGTAATTGCCTGAAATGTTTAGGAATTAGGGGCCAAAAAAGGGGCCAAAAATAAGCATTTTTCTAGTTTCCAGACAATAACTTGTGTTCAAGTGTATGGATCTCTCTGAAATTGTACTGCAAGGTACCATACCTCAAAGGAAAGGCTGGGATTGAGTTTGGGGGTGATGAATCATAAGGGGTTCAAAAATTTGGGGGAATTGTTTTTTCACTTTTTTTCTATAAAATTTTCCATTTTAAGTTGGTTATTTCTGATTTATATTTAAAAGCAAATAATAATGATATGGCAGGAGATACACACCAAACAGGATGTGTAAATTATTATATAATAAGTATTGTGCAATAGCAAGAAATTTTCAATTGCACAGTATTGCGCAATAGCAAGAAATATCCAATAGCACAATATTGCACAATAGCAAGAAATTGTCAATTGTACAGTATTGCGCAATAGCAAGAAATATTCAACTACACAGTATTGCGCAATTGCAAGAAATATTCAATTGCACAGTATTGTGTAAAAGAAGATACTTTGTATAAATTGCTTATTTCTTGACCAATTTCAGTGGGGTTTTATTCTTGAATTCTTGGGGTTCTTTAATATGCTGAATCTATCCATGTATTAAGTTTTTGGATTTTGGGCCCCGTTTTTAAATTGGTCCACATTGAGGTCCAAAGGGTCCAAAATTAAACTTTGTTTGATTTCATCAAAAATTGAATTATTGGGGTTCTTTGATATGCCGAATCTAACCGTGTATTTAGATTCTTAATTTTTTGTCCCATTTTCAAATTGGTCTACATTAAGGTCCAAAGGGTCCAAAATTAAACTTAGTTTGATTTTAACAAAAATTGAATTCTTAGGGTTCTTTGATATGCTGAATCTAAACATGTATTTAGATTTTTGATTATGGGCCCAGTTTTCAAGTTGGTCCAAATCGGGGTCCAAAATTAAACTTTGTTTGATTTCAACAAAAATTGAATATATGGGATTCTTTGATATGCTGAATCTAACCATGTATTTAGATTCTTTATTTTTGGTCCCGTTTTCAAATTGGTCTACATTAAGGTCCAAGGAGTCCAAAATTAAACTTAGTTTGATCTTTACAAAAATTGAATTCTTAGGGTTCTTTGATATGCTGAATCTAAACATGTATTTAGATTTTTGATTATGGGCCCAGTTTTCAAGTTGGTCCAAATCAGGGTCCAAAATTAAACTTTGTTTGATTTCAACAAAAATTGAATATATGGGGTTCTTTGATATGCTGAATCTAACCATGTATTTAGATTTTTGATTTTTGGGCCCCGTTATCAACTTTGTCCACATTGAGGTCAAAAGGGTCCAAAATAAAACTTGGTTTGATTTCATCAAAAATTGAACTCTTGGGGTTCTTTGATATGCTGAATCTAACCATGTATTTAGATTTTGGATATTGGACCATAATAGGTGAATGTCCAATTTAAAATTTTTAAGTTCTTAGACTGCATTCATTCTGTGTCAGAAACCTATGCTGTGTCAAATATTTAATCACAATCCAAATTCAGAGCTGTATCAAGCTTGAATGTTGTGTCCATACTTGCCCAACTGTTCAGGGTTCGACCTCTGCGGTCGTATCAAGCTGCGTCCTGCGGAGCATTTTATTTTTTTTATGAAAGAATAACACTGCAGAGGCCTATCAGCATAAACAATTTTATTGAAAACAATCATTTCTGACTGTGAGATATTAAGTTAAGCATTGCGACATAAGAAATTTACCGAAAAGTGCCTGAATTTTGAAAATGGTCTATGATTTGATGCCTGTGTGGTACAAAAAATATTTTTAGAATGAAAAAAAATACACACCCCCTCTTCAAAGTAAAGTGGTCATTCCCATTGCAGTGTTCTCCCCAGGATTTTTGGATAGCACCAGGGTAACGCGTGTGGACAGCTTGGTGAAATGATTCATACAATTAGTTGTGTGGCGTTGCTTCACTTAGCTATATTTCTTGTTACTGCAGTATGTCTCTTGTTTTGTTTTAACACTGTGGTACTGTGTTATGTAGACATTGAGTGAGAAAATTATTGGTAAAAAAGGAAGTAAATCAATAAACAGTTTGTATACTTTGATATTTTTTAAATAAATAAAACATGATTCATTACAAAATATTCATCTAAATTTAAAGTAATCAAATCTTTTACAAAATCCATGACCAATAAAAATAAAATATCATTCAAAGGAGACCAAAAAAGTTCCAATTTAAAAAAAACTTTATAGTTTCTAGAAAGAAAGTTGTTGTATGTGAAAGGATTCTTGTCAAAAGGAGATATAAAATAACAAGAACAAATATTGATTTATTGTTTGAACCAGTTTCTATCTTAAATTTAAAAAAAAAGAAATTTTTCATAAATTTAAAAACATTTTTTTGTCCATAGATTTCATGTAAATATTAACCTTTCTTGTTGGCTTTGGTGATAATCAAACACTGATACAGACGTAATACTGCACTGAAATCTAAATCTTTATTTGTCATGATCAATTTAAAAAGAATTCCTAAATCTATAAATTTATCTTAGGTCTATAAGTAACCATATTCAATGTCAACAACAAAGTCCCCCTATTTTCCCCGCCTAAATGACAGGAAGTATATATAAATAGATTTAACATGTGCTTATGGATAAAATTTGCAAGATTACTTCTGTTATTCATTAATTGTGGATATAGATATCCAGTTTGAAGGTACAGTCATACATTTTATTTATTAAATAGAATAGATTGCAATTAATTGCAAATAAACTTTAATATTCTACGTGTACTAACTGGGTCATGTGAAGTATGAAGTATTTGCAGACTTTTCACAGGTCAGCGCTTGGGTTGTGAGTGAAGCCATAAAATAGTTATCAGTGATCATAAAGTTATGAACTAATTAAAACACAAAAGAATAATGTAACAAGTGTTAATTACATCGATTAAATCCAATCAACAAGGTTAACCTCATAAGGTAAATCGATCACGTGGTGTGAACAATCTGGGTAAACTGGTTTGAACTGGTCAAATTTCAACTGGAATTTTATACCGGACGGAAAAGATTTAACAAATCGCTTAAAACTTTACCGATTTACGATGTTTTTTACAGAAAATTTTAGCACCACGGAAAAAAATTAAACATCGCGGTAAGACCGATACCACCACGGTCAAAAATTATACATCGCGGGTCCGCGGTCCTTTAAGGGCCTGGGGAGAACACTGCCATTGGAAAAATATGTAAACAGATCCTAGTTTGTACATGTACAATGTAGTTTGTCAGACAATCTCTTCGACTAGCTTTTCTAATTCATGTAGAACATCTGACTGGATAATGTCCATCTGGGATTTTCAGTATATTGTGAACAGCAGTAACCTCAACATTAGCACGATTAATTTTTGCAGTCTGTAGTGTACTACAATCTTTTTCTATAACTTGTCTGAAGACCAATATTCTGACATTTTTATTATGCCCATGCCCCGCCATAGCGGAGGGGGCATTAAGTTTTACCCCTGTCCGTCTGTACTCCCGAAATTGGTTTCCGTTCTCTAACTTTGGTTTGCCTCACATAAACATTATGATTCTTATAGTATACACAATGCTTATTACCACAATACACAAATCAAGTACGAATTTGGGTAGCGTCACTTTTACCGTTCTTTAGTTATGTCCCTTTTAAAGTTATAAAGTTTATAATGTTGTATGCAAGTGAGGGCATCATGCGTGTCCCATGGACACATTCCCCATTTATTTTCTTATGTGTCTAAACAAAGTTTTGCAAATTCTTACTAGTCTGTGGTAAACTTCAAAGCACAAACACTTAATTCATATTTATTATCTAAATTTGAATATCATTTGAACAGGTCTGCTCCTCAAAATACTCAATCAGTACCGGGTGGACCCCCAGCGTAAGTGTGAATAAATGTTGTTAGCTTATATCATCTTGTAATTATTCATACATATATATGTTTATGTTTGTGGTGTTTGTTTTAAGTTCCATTGTATTGGATATTTTTAATTTGTTTGTCACTTGCCAAATAAATGCATGTTTACAGGTACAATGTCCATTTCAGTCCATTTAGATTGATATTGATGATATTTGGCTGTCACAACTTTAAAATAAAACTATAAATGTATATAAAAGTGTTGGAAATTCCAGTAAGACTTTGATGATAGAACAGTGACAGTGTGTCATTATTGTATAACATGTATAAGGTTTTTTTCTCCAAAATAATACTTGATTGATAGGGAAATAATGGAATCAGGATAGTTTGAGTCTGCCATAAAGGAAATACTGATCAATAGTCTAACTTCATTAGACTTTTCTTTCAAAGTTTTCAATGTGAAAATATCTGATTGACCTACATGTAACTCAATTCCATCTTTTTCAGGGTAGTAGTTTGAAATTGAAGATATTTTTATCTTGACCTTATCTTTCTACAATGCATTTTCTTTAAATGTTCACAGTAGGTGTTCAGTTTATAACATATATATACAGATTTTAAAATTCGGTGCAAAATGAATCATCCAATTCCTTCATATGTTTCCAATTTACATGATTTATGTGACTCACATATTTAACAAAAATATAATTTTCATTTGCTTTCATTTCAAATAAAAAAAATTGCATTCAATTCTATAAATACCAATTTATAATATTTACTATGTACAGTTTGATTTACCTGTTTTTGCAAAGTTTGTCTCATAAAAATGTTAAAGGTTAAAAATGCTTAAAAATACATGTAATTTTTATGCAAACATTATTAAAATTATTTGTTTAGGGTCCAGCTAAAGCCCACCTCCAGGTGCAGGATTTTCTCACAGTGTTGAAGACCCATTGGTGGCCTTGACCTGCTCTTTGGTCGAGTTGTTGTCTCTTTGGCACATTCTCCGTTTCCATTCTTAAATTTATAGTGAACAAAAAGTTGTGCTTTCAGTTATTACACCCACAAAATATTATTTTCAATGACCATGATGACATGAAAGATATTTTCCTGCTTTACCACAATTTGTGAAACTACAATATCACTAATTATTGGATTCTAACTGAAACATTTCAAATTAAATAGAAGAAAAACTTCTAACTCAATCCCCTATTATTATTTTTATGTCCCCCACACACACACACACACACCTGTAGTGGAGGGGGCATTAAGTTTTACCCTTGTTTTTTTATAAGTGACTATTAACACCACTTTTACTGTATATTTCTTTATCTGAAATTTGAATACTGAATGTACCAAATGTTTAGGTCATTCACTTCTAATTTGTAACATTTTATCTTAAATGTTGTGCAAAGTTTTGCATGAAACTTACACTTTTATTCACAAAACTGTATTTAAGTAAACTTTTTTTAGATTTGCACAAAATGTGTTTTCATGATACTTTTTTAATTATTGTAAATTTTTTTTGTAAATGTAATACAGTGACCTCATCATTATTTTTTTTTATTGCCACACTGTACTAATATTGTATTTATGCAAGTTTGTTTACTTGCTTTTTAATGTCAATTTGAGCCCTGCCTTCCCTGAAATATACTTATTCCAAATCTTGGTGAGAGGTAAAAAAAACTAAAATGGTCTCAAAAGTACAGCAAAAACCATCTAAGATCAACTTTTCCTGAGAGATTGAGTTTCAGTTATAGTAGGTAATACAAGACCATGTACATTTTGATCTAATGAATAAACTAGAAAATAACAGACTCATCATTAAATTTTAACAACAAATCAATTTATAACAAGGAAATAACTGAGAAAATAGATTAGCACTGTTACAGGAATTAAAGGTACATGTATTTATCCTCTAGAACATTTCATTAAAAATTGTCATTATAGAAAATTAAAAAGACAATTACATTCCTATCAAAATTGTTAGTTTGTCCTACAGAGTCAGTGTATGTAAGTTTGTAGGAAAAAAAGCCAAACGACCATAGAACAGTGATTATATGTTCAAATGTATTAACAGAAAACTTCTAGTTTTGCAACTGCTTTATGCAGCAGGGAACATGAATGCATGCATGAATACGGTGCATCCAGACTTCCAACTAACCATTATGATGATGATGGTCATGATTACATGTATGTTGATGCATGCAAGCTTTTTATTTATTAAAATAATTCAGTGAAGTGATATATATGATAATTATTCACAAGTAGTTACTGAAAATAACTAATAATTTAATCCTGCATTATTCAGCAAATTTCCCCAATTTTCTGTTATAATGCATCTTTTTTACCTTTTAAGAGTGCAAGTAATTTTTTTTTTATTATTGGTAAAAAGAAATAATGGCTATCACTAGCATAAATAAACGACATCTATAGCTACTTTCAATTTCTTTTGTATTAATCATCATCAAAGCCATAACTTCCTAATTCTGAGTATGGAGGCACAGATAGAAAAAGGAATCAGTGGATTTTAATCAGCTACAGTCTTTGATATTTGTTTTCTAGTTCAAGGAATATTGATACACCACAAAACAGTGGACCCATAACCTACCCACCACAGTCATTTTAGTCTTAAGATTTTAATATGTGTATTTTAGGTCCGGGTATGGAGGAACAGCTGGCACAGGTGGACCCCCACAACAGCCATATCAGTCCAGTAAAAGGCTTCAACAGACACAAGCACAAGTGGATGAGGTACAAATAGTCAATGTGTTCAGTTAGAACATTTTGTAGAACTTGTAGTATTGTTTTATTATTCAAACAATTAAAATGATGTCCCTTGCCACACTCTGACAGAAGCATGTAACCCATGGCCATCCTTCTGTCATCAAACAGTTTTACACACCTTCTTATTATACCTGTTATTTGATTTATGTGTTCAGCTTAACCAGATTACTTTATTTTATTATGTGTTTGTCCTTCTGGTTGCAGGTACATGTACAATCAAGGATTTAAATTCTATCCTGGCTGTGATATATATATTTTTATAACTTTAAACTGCCAAAAAATGGTGAGAGCAAATCTGAAGAACTGAAAGTCATCTTGTTGATCAAGTTGGTTTGACCTTAAGGTCGTTAAGGACACAATTTTTTTTACATGTATAATGGTTTTGTACTCTATACTTATATGTTAAAACCTTTATTCCAGGTTGTTGATATTATGAGAGTAAATGTAGACAAAGTTCTGGAGAGAGACACAAAAATCTCCGAGTTAGACGACAGAGCAGGTAAATGAAACATTTAACTGTTATAAAGGTGTAGGTTATTTTTCATAAAAAAAACTCCAAAAAATAGATTGGAGATGTAGAAAAAAATGTTTCCAATCTTCTATTTTCAATTACTTTTGCCTTTTTTGATGTGTAAGGTATATGTGAGACCTCTAGTATGTAGGTTTGTATTTATATTTATGTTTTGTACAATAAAAATGTACAAATTATAATTTGTAAAAAAAGTGCCTTAGACATTATAATTTGTACAATATTTTTCATAGAATAAGTAATCAAATCAAATGATAAAAAATAATTTCAATTTTAATTACGAATCAATATGAAACACACTGATAACTCTATTTACAATACTATACAATAATATACAATGCTCTTTTTTGTTGGAGGTGAGCGAACCATGACACCTCGAATTACACAATACATTCTGCTTTTTATACGACCGCAAAAAAATTTTGTGGTCGTATATTGGTATGACGTTGGCGTCGTCGTCGTCCGAAGACGCATTGGTTTTCGTACTGTAACTTTAGTTTAAGTGAATGGATCTCTATGAAATTTTACCATCAGGTTCAATATCACAAAAAGAAGGTTGGGATTGATTTTGGGGGTTATGGTACCAACAGTTAAGGAATTAGGGGCCAAAAAGGGGCCAAAAATAAGCATTTTTGTAACTTCCAGACATAACTTGTGTGTAAGTGTATGGATCTCTCTGAAATTGTACTGCAAGGTACCATACCTCAAAGGGAAGCTGGGATTGAGTTTGGGGGTGATGAATCATAAGGGGGTTCAAAAATTGGGGGATTTTTTTTTTTCCTTTTTTTTCTTTAAAATTTTCCATTTTAAGTTGGTTATTTCTGATTTATATTTAAAAGCAAATAATAATGATATGGCAGGAGATACACACCAAATAGGATGTGTAAATTATTATATAATAAGTATTGTGCTATAGCAAGAAATCTTCAATTGCACAGTATTGCGCAATAGCAAGAAATATCCAATAGCACAATATTGCGCAATAGCAAGAAATATTCAATTGCACAGTATTGTGCAAAAGAAGATACTTTGTATAAATTGCTTATTTCTTGACCAATTTCAATGGGGTTTTATTCTTGAACTTTTGGGGTTCTTTAATATGCTGAATCTAACCGTGTATTAAGTTTTTGGATTTTGGGCCCCGTTTTTAAATTGGTCCACACTGAGGTCCAAAGGGTCCAAAATTAAACTTTGTTTGATTTCATCAAAAATTGAATTATTGGGGTTCTTTGATATGCCGAATCTAACTGTGTATTTAGATTCTTTATTTTTGGTCCTGTTTTCAAATTGGTCTACATTAAGGTCCAAAGGGTCCAAAATTAAACTTAGTTTGATTTTAACAAAAATTGAATTCTTAGGGTTCTTTGATATGCTGAATCTAAACATGTATTTAGATTTTTGATTATGGGCCCAGTTTTCAAGTTGGTCCAAATTGGGGTCCAAAATTAAACTTTGTTTGATTTCAACAAAATTGAATATGGGGTTCTTTGATATGCTGAATCTAACCATGTATTTAGATTTTTGATTTTTGGGCCCGTTATCAACTTTGTCCACATTGAGGTCAAAAGGGTCCAAAATTAAACTTTGTTTGATTTCATCAAAAATTGAATTATTGGGGTTCTTTGATATGCCGAATCTAACCATATATTTAGATTCTTAATTTTTGGTCCCGTTTTCAAATTGGTCTACATTAAGGTCCAAAGGGTCCAAAATTAAACTTAGTTTGATTTTAACAAAAATTGAATTCTTGGGGTTCTTTGAAATGCTGAATCTAACTTGTATTTAGATTTTGGATATTTGACCATAATAGGTAAATGTCCAATTTAAAATTTTTAAGTTCCTAGATCACATTCATTCTGTGTCAGAAACCTATGCTGTGTCAAATATTTAATCACAATCCAAATTCAGAGCTGTATCAAGCTTGAATGTTGTGTCCATCCATACTTGCCCAAACTGTTCAGGGTTCGACCTCTGCGGTCGTATCAAGCTGCGCCCTGCGGAGCATTTTATTGCATTTAAACTTCAAATTGTTACAACCACCTATACATTTGCAAGAGAGATAACTCTGTCCACCAGTTTTTGAAATTTTGTTCACAGCTCTCAGGGAAAGTTGTAAATCAGGAACTTGTGTAACAGACAAAGAAGAGTCATTAATAGATTCTAGTTGGTTTCTGCTTAAGACTCCTTATAGATTACCAGCGATTGTCCCTACACGATAGCCAAAATTTCCTGCTTCCACAACAACACTTTGTATATTCCTCGGATTGGTCGGTGCTCAGTCATACTGTGGAATTAGGATAACATTGTTTCCAACAGATATCTCGCTCAGTTTCTGTTTTGTATTTCTTGTGAGGATATCTGCTTGGATTTGTTGGCTAGACAATGCACTTTTTCTTGCTCGAATGATTGGGGTTTCGACTTCCTGTGATACAACTTCAATAGTTGTACTAGTTGATCCAGTTTCACTATCAGTCACAGAATTGTTAGGTTCTCTTACTGATTCTGTTGATTCAGCATCTGTGTTTTCATCAGTGCCATCAATTTCTTTTTGCCAAGTACAAATTTGATTCTGTTATAACCGACTTTCAACACAAGTTGTTTTCATGTGTCAATGGTAGACTGGTTCTTAACAGAACAAAATTGGCTGCTGCCAATCCAAAGCAGAAGAAGTTGAAAAAGATGAATTTATAGGTATTTCAACCAATTTGAAATGAAACATAACTATTAAATTAATAGGTTTTTACTTAACATAAGATTGATTTAAAGATTTGAAAAACTAAACGATTACACTAAGTTACTTAGCTTTTAGTTTTTCAAATCTTTAAATTTAAATCTTTACGGTGCGGAACCGATAAAATTCCGGAATTTGAAGAAAAAAACTGACCACCTCCTAAAATGGAAAGGTGGTCGGCATACCCGGCTTAAATACCGAATGGAAAACTCTGCCCGTAACAAATTTTCTATTTTTCCGAGCTACTTGTTCTCAATATTTTCAAGTTCAATTTTTAAACCAAACAGAACAGACAAAATATCTTATAGTAAATGCTGTTGATTTATTATATATATGCTTTATAATATAGAAGCAGCAGTATGAAACTAATACTTCATACATTTGGTCAATCTCAAGAGCTTTTTAACTAGGAAAAATACAGTTATCAAAAAAGTGAAGTACAGTGGGTGGGTAGCTGCCATCAATTTCCGTCCAATACTGATAAACCGTTCAACCAATTCCTTTTGATAATTCCCTTTTGCCATTCTGGAGTATGGTCCTTGATAGATTTGAAAATGGCTCTTTATGTCTTTTATATGCAATACTTTATGAACTATACAACCAATGCTTTCAAATTTTGATAGGTTATTAGTGATAACAAAATTGAGGTCAAGTTCAATATTGACAATTTTAACCTTTTTGTTCAGGACATATGATCCATGATAGATTGGAAAATAGGCACATAATGTGGCAGGTCAAACAAGCCTGAAAGCTCAATATACATTAGAATTTATAAATTTCATTCTTGCTAATGGTAACAAAGACTAGACTTTGTCATTGTTTCTAAATAGTAAGCATGGTATCTATTTAGTTGGGGAGATTTTGATGAAGTTTATTTATAGTTGGAAATGCCATGGTGGTGATGATGAAAATAAAAAGATGTGGTATAATTGCTAATGAGACAACGCTCCACTAGAGACCAAATGATGTCGAAGTTAACAATTATAGAACACCATACTGCCTTCATCAATGAGCAAAACCTAAATGTCACAGCAAGCTTTAAAAGGCCCTGAAATGACAAATGTAAAACAATTCAAACTAGAAATCTTACGACCTGATTTTAAACGGATTTATGAAGGAAATATCGGTTATTAATTTGGGGATGTACGGCGGGCGGGCGGGTGAGCAGGTGGCTACCAAACATTGTCTCCACAATGACATGAATATGCTTTGACGAATTTTTTTTCAAATTTAAATATGTTGTTTCCTGGGACTTAATGAAGGTTGAGTTCAATTTTCAAGATTTTAGTATTTCTCCTTTTTGAGTTTTTGCCATTTTTATACGACCGCAAAAAAATTTTGTGGTCGTATATTGGTATGACGTTAGCGTCGTCGTCGTCCGAAGACGCATTGGTTTTCGCACTCTAACTTTAGTTTAAGTGAATGGATCTCTATGAAATTTTACCATAAGGTTCAATATCACAAAAGGAAGGTTGGGATTGATTTTGGGGGTTATGGTACCAACAGTTAAGGAATTAGGGGCCAAAAAGGGGCCAAAAATAAGCATTTTTGTTACTTCCAGACATAACTTGTGTGTTAGTGTATGGATCTCTCTGACTTTGTACCACAAGGTTCCATATCACAAAGGGAATGCTGGGATTGATTTTGGGGGTAATTGCCTCAAAATTTTAGGAATTAGGGGCCAAAAAGGGCAAAAACAAGCATTTTCTAGTTTCATGACAATAACTTGTGTGTAAGTGTATGGATCTTTCTGAAATTGTACTACAAGGTTCCATATCACAAAGGAAAGCTGGAATTGACTTTGGGGTAATTGCCGGAAACGTTTAGGAATTAGGGGCCAAAATAAGCATTTTCTAGTTTCCAGACAATAACTTGTGTTCAAGTGTATGGATCTCTGAAATTGTACTGCAAGGTAGTTTACCTCAAAGGAAGGCTGGGATTGAGTTTGGGGTGATGAATCATAAGGGTTCAAAAATTTGGGGTTTCCTTTTATACGACCGCAAAAATTTTGTGGTCGTATATTGGTATGACGTTACGCGTCGTCGTCGTCGGCGTCGTCGTCGTCGAAGACGCATTGGTTTTCGCACTCTAACTTTAGTTTAAGTGAATGGATCTCTATGAAATTTTACCATAAGGTTCAATATCACAAAAGGAAGGTTGGGATTGATTTTGGGGTTATGGTACCAACAGTTAAAGAATTAGGGGCCAAAATAAGCATTTTGTAGCTTCCAGACATAACTTGTGTGTTAGTGTATGGATCTCTCTGACTTTGTACCACAAGGTTCCATATCACAAAGGGAATGCTGGGATTGATTTTGGGGTAATTGCCTCAAAATTTTAGGAATTAGGGGCCAAAAGGGCAAAAACAAGCATTTTCTAGTTTCATGACAATAACTTGTGTGTAAGTGTATGGATCTTTCTGAAATTGTACTACAAGGTTCCATATCACAAAGGGAAAGCTGGAATTGAGGTTGGGGTAATTGCCTGAAACGTTTAGGAATTAGGGGCCAAAAGGGCCAAAATAAGCATTTTCTAGTTTCCAGACAATAACTTGTGTTCAAATGTATGGATCTCTGAAATTGTACTGCAAGGTACCATACCTCAAAGGGAAGGCTGGGATTGAGTTTGGGGTGATGAATCATAAGGGGTTCAAAAATTTGGGGGATTTTTTTCCTTTTTTTCCTTTTTTTTCCTTTAAAATTTTCCATTTTAAGTTGGTTATTTCTGATTTATATTTAAAAGCAAATAATAATGATATGGCAGGAGATACACACCAAACAGGATGTGTAAATTATTATATAATAAGTATTGTGCAATAGCAAGAAATTTTCAATTGCACAGTATTGCACAATAGCAAGAAATCTTCAATTGTACAGTATTGCGCAATAGCAAGAAATATCCAATAGCACAATATTGCGCAATAGCAAGAAATTGTCAATTGTACAGTATTGCGCAGTAGCAAGAAATATTCAATTGCACAGTATTGCGCAATTGCAAGAAATGTTCAATTACACAGTATTGTGCAAAAGAAGATACTTTGTATAAATTGCTTATTTCTTGACCAATTTCAATGGGGTTTTATTTTTGAACTCTTGGGGTTCTTTAATATGCTGAATCTAACCATGTATTAAGTTTTTGGATTTTTGGCCCCGTTTTTAAATTGGTCCACATTGAGGTCCAAAGGGTCCAAAATTAAACTTTGTTTGATTTCAACAAAAATTGAATATATGGGGTTCTTTGATATGCAGAATCTAACCATGTATTTAGATTTTTAGCTCACCTGGCCCAAAGGGCCAAGTGAGCTTTTCTCATCACTTGGCGTCCGTCGTCCGTCGTTGTCCGTCGTCGTCCGTCGTCCGTTAACTTTTACAAAAATCTTCTCCTCTGAAACTACTTGGCCAAATGTAACCAAACTTGGCCACAATCATCATTGGGGTATCTAGTTTAAAAATTGTGTCCGGTGACCCTGCCAACCAACCAAGATGGCCGCCATGGCTAAAAATAGAACAGGGGTAAAATGTAGATTTTGGCTAATATCTCTGAAACCAAAGCATTTAGAGCAAATCTGACATGGGGTAAAATTGTTGATCAAGTCAAGATCTATCTGCCCTGAAATTTTCAGATGAATCGGACAATGGGTTGTTGGGTTGCTGCCCTGAATTAGTAATTTTAAGGATTTTTTCCGTTTCGGTTATTATCTTGAAAATTATTATAGATAGAGATAAACTGTAAACAGCAATAATGTTCAGCAAAGTAAGATCTACAAATAAGTCAACATGATCAAAATGGTCAGTTGACCCTTAAGGAGTTATTGCCCTTTAAAGTAATTTTTACCAATTTTTGTAAATTTTGTAATCTTTACAAAATCTTCTCCTCTGAAACTACTGGACCAAATTCAACCAAACTTAGCCACAATCATTATTAGGGTATTTAGTTTTAAAAATGTGTGCGGTGACCCAGCCAACCAACCAAGATGGCTGCCATGGCTAAAAATAGAACATAGGGGTAAAATGTAGATTTTGGCTTGTAACTCTGAAACCAAAGCATTTAAAGCAAATCTTACAGGGATTAACTTGTTTATCAAGTAAATATCTATCTGCCCTCAAATTTTTAGATGAATTGGACAACTGGTTGTTGGGTTGCTGCCCCTGAATTGGTAATTTTTAAGGAAATTTTGCCGTTTTTGGTTATTATCTTGAAAATTATTACAGATAGAGATAAACTGTAAACAGCAATAATGTTCAGCAAAGTAAGATCTTCAAATAAGTCAACATGACCAAAATGATCAGTTGACCCCTTAAGGAGTTATTGCCCTTTATAGTCAATTTTTAACAATTTTCATTAATTTGGTAAATTTTGGTAAGTTTTTACAAAATGTTTTCCTTTTGTAATCTTCTTTTCTGAAACTGCAGTAGAATATCAATATAGAAAACAATCTACTAATGTACTGGCAATAAAAATAATTGATAATTCTATAACATGAAAAAAAAAACCACATTAATACCTGATGATGGTGTTTCTTTCTTTACATTGAAAATGATGTCACAACTATAATCCCGAACAATAGGTCGAATGTCAGATATGTTTCAGTACTATGGCTTCATTTTCTACAGATTCCGAAGTGCAAAAGATACTTGAATTCCTACACTAATTTATACAGACTTCATCCCCTTTCACAGGTAATGTCTGCCTCATATTATATTTAAAACTTTAATAGAATATCAGAAATTTTGAGAGAAAATTAATCAACCATGCAAGATCTAAAACTTAATTAATATTGTTCAAATTATCAATTAACTATTAAAAAAAAAAATTCTCATTAAAAAAATATAGTTCTTCATTTTATATTTTATCAGAAATTTAGGAAAAAAAATTGAATTTAATTGTATCCCTTGTTCTCATTTCCTGGGATAAATCCGATACAAATTAAAGTATTGGTATTGAATTAATATTTAAGAAATATTTCAAACCTTACCATTTTCTTCACAAGAATGAAGACCATATTTTCAGTGTCATGAGTATCAGTCATCATATTTGTTGTACTTTGTTGTTTAAAAGTTGAATACAAAAAGATCAACAAAGCAATTCAAAACCACTTGAATTTTGCAACAACAAATGAGAGTTTTAATGACCTCAGCTGGCTATACAACCCTTGCACAATCAACTGAATTTTGCAGAAATCATTAATAGGAAAGAGTGCCCTTAAATGATAATTTTTATTACCTTTTTTTTTTTTTGGGGGTGTTGCGCAACAACAAAACTTCACAACAAACTTTCTCATCACTTCGCATTTCTCGTTAGATAAATTTTACAAAAATTCTCCCCTGAAACTACTGTCAAATTAAACCAAACTTGGTTTAAATCACCACTAGGATATCCAGGGACCACTGTGTATGATGACCCTGCCTGCCAACATGGCACACATGGCTGAAATAAAATGCACTTTTTAGTCTTATATCTCTGAAACTAAACGACAGTACAACAGTTGCATTTATCATGCATCAATTGTAAATAAAAATATCAGGTGAGCGACACAGGGTCCTTGGAGCCTCTAGTTGATTTTTGGGCCCTGTTATCAACTTTGTCCACATTGAGGTCAAAAGGGTCCTAAATTAAACTTTGTTTGAATTCATCAAAATTGAATTATTGGGGTTCTTTGATATGCCGAATCTAACCGTGTATTTAGATTCTTAATTTTTGGTCCCGTTTTCAAATTGGTCTACATTAAGGTCCAAAGGGTCCAAAATTAAACTTAGTTTGATGTTAACAAAAATTGAATTCTTAGGGTTCTTTGATATGCTGAATCTAAACATGTATTTAGATTTTTGATTATGGGCCCAGTTTTCAAGTTGGTCCAAATCGGGTCCAAAATTAAACTTTGTTTGATTTCAACAAAATTGAATATATGGGGTTCTTTGATATGCTGAATCTAACCATGTATTTAGATTTTTGATTTTTGGGCCCGTTATCAACTTTGTCCACATTGAGGTCAAAAGGGTCCAAAATTAAACTTTGTTTGATTTCATCAAAATTGAATTATTGGGGTTCTTTGATATGCCCAATCTAACCGTGTATTTAGATTCTTAATTTTGGTCCCGTTTTCAAATTGGTCTACATTAAGGTCCAAAGGGTCCAAAATTAAACTTAGTTTGATTTTAACAAAAATTGAATTCTTAGGGTTCTTTGATATGCTGAATCTAAACATGTATTTAGATTTTTGATTATGGGCCCAGTTTTCAAGTTGGTCCAAATCGGGGTCCAAAATTAAACTTTGTTTGATTTCAACAAAAATTGAACATATGGGGTTCTTTGATATGCTGAATCTAACCATGTATTTAGATTTTTGATTTTTGGGCCCTGTTATCAAGATTGTCCACATTGAGGTCAAAAGGGTCCAAAATTAAACTTTGTTTGATTTCATCAAAAATTGAACTCTCATGGTTCTTTGATATGCTGAATCTAACCATGTATTTAGATTTTGGATATTGGACCATAATAGGTGAATGTCCAATTTAAAATTTTTAAGTTCTTAGACCACATTCATTCTGTGTCAGAAACCTATGCTGTGTCAAATATTTAATCACAATCCAAATTCAGAGCTGTATCAAGCTTGAATGTTGTGTCCATACTTGCCCCAACTATTCAGGGTTCGACCTCTGCGGTCGTATCCAGCTGCGCCCTGCGGAGCATTTTATTTTCCTTTTTTTTTTCTATAAAATTTTCCATTTTAAGTTGGTTATTTCTGATTTATATTTAAAAGCAAATAATAATGATATGGCAGGAGATACACACCAAACAGGATGTGTAAATTATTATATAATAAGTACTGTGCAATAGCAAGAAATTTTGAATTGCACAGTATTGCGCAATAGCAAGAAATCTTCAGTTGCACAGTATTGCACAATAGCAAGAAATATCCAATAGCACAATATTGCGCAATAGCAAGAAATTGTCAATTGTACAGTATTGCCCAATAGCAAGAAATATTCAATTGCACAGTATTGCGCAATTGCAAGAAATATTCAATTACACAGTATTGTACAAAAGAAGATACTTTGTATAAATTGCTTATTTCTTGACCAATTTCAATGGGGTTTTATTCTTGAACTCTTGGGGTTCTTTGATATGCTGAATCTAACCATGTATTAAGTTTTTGGATTTTGGGCCCCGTTTTTAAATTGGTCCACATTGAGGTCCAAAGGGTCCAAAATTAAACTTTGTTTGATTTCATCAAAAATTGAATTATTGGGGTTCTTTGGTATGCCGAAACTAACTGTGTATTTAGATTATTAATTTTGGTCCGTTTTATACGACCGCAAAAAATTTTGTGGTCGATATTGGTATAACGTTACGTCGTCGTCGTCCGTCCGGCGTCGTCGTCCGGCGTCGCCGTCAGTCCGAAGACGCATTGGTTTTCGCACTCTAACTTTAGTTTAAGTCAATGGATCTCTATGAAATTTTACCATAAGGTTCAATATCACAAAAGGAAGGTTGGGATTGATTTTGGGGTTATGGTACCAACAGTTAAGGAATTAGGGGCCAAAAGGGGCCAAAAATAAGCATTTTTGTAACTTCCAGACATAACTTGTGTGTTAGTGTATGGATCTCTGACATTGTACCACAAGGTTCCATATCACAAAGGGAATGCTGGGATTGATTTTGGGGGTAATTGCCTCAAAATTTTAGGAATTAGGGGCCAAAAAAGGGGCAAAAACAAGCATTTTCTAGTTTCATGACAATAACTTGTGTGTAAGTGTATGGATCTTTCTGAAATTGTACTACAAGGTTCCATATCACAAAGGAAAGCTGGAATTGAGTTTGGGGTAATTGCCTGAAATGTTTAGGAATTAGGGGCCAAAAAGGGGCCAAAAATAAGCATTTTTCTAGTTTCTAGACAATAACTTGTGTTCAAGTGTATGGATCTCTCTGAAATTGTACTGCAAGGTACCATACCTCAAAGGGAAGGCTGGGATTGAGTTTGGGGTGATGAATCATAAGGGGTTCAAAAATTTGGGATTTTTAAAAAAAAAATTTTCATTTTTTTTCTTTAAAATTTTCCATTTTAAGTTGGTTATTTCTGATTTATATTTAAAAGCAAATAATAATGATATGGCAGGAGATACACACCTAACAAGATGTGTAAATTATTATATAATAAGTATTGTGCAATAGCAAGAAATTTTCAATTGCACAGTAATGCGCAATAGCAAGAAATCTTCAATTGCACATTATTGCGCAATAGCAAGAAATATCCAATAGCACAATATTGCGCAATAGGAAGAAATTGTCAATTGTACAGTATTGCGCAATAGCAAGAAATATTCAATTGCACAGTATTGCGCAATTGCAAGAAATATTCAATTGCACAGTATTGTGCAAAAGAAGATACTTTGTATAAATTGCTTATTTCTTGACCAATTTCAATGGGGTTTCATTCTTGAACTCTTGGAGTTTTTTAGTATGCTGAATCTAATCGTGTTTTAAGTTTTTGGATTTTGGGCCCCGTTTTTAAATTGGTCCACATTGAGGTCCAAAGGGTCCAAAATTAAACTTTGTTTGATTTCATCAAAAATTGAATTCTTAGGGTTCTTTGATATGCTGAATCTAAACATGTATTTAGATTTTTGATTATGGGCCCAATTTTCAAGTTGGTCCAAATCGGGGTCCAAAATTAAACTTTGTTTGATTTCAACAAAAATTGAATATATGGGGTTCTTTGATATGCTGAATCTAACCATGTATTTAGATTTTTGATTTTTGGGTCCCATTATCAATTTTTTCCACATTGAGGTCAAAAGGGTCCAAAATTAAACTTTGTTTGATTTCATCAAAAATTGAATTATTGGGGTTGTTTGATATGCCGAATCTAACCGTGTATTTAGATTCTTAATTTTTGGTCCCATTTTCAAATTGGTCTACATTAATGTCCAAAGGGTCCAAAATTAAACTTAGTTTGATTTTAACAAAAATTGAATTCATAGGGTTCTTTGATATGCTGAATCTAAACATGTATTTAGATTTTTGATTATGGGCCCAGTTTTCAAGTTGGTCCAAATCGGGGTCCAAAATTAAACTTTGTTTGATTTCAACAAAATTGAATATATGGGGTTCTTTGATATGCTGAATCTAACCATGTATTTGGATTTTTGATTTTGGGCCCATAACTTTGTCCACATTGAGGTCAAAAGGGTCCAAAATTAAACTTTGTTTGATTTCATCAAAATTGAACTCTTGGGGTTCTTTGATATGCTGAATCTAACCATGTATTTAGATTTTGGATATTGGACCATAATAGGTGAATGTCCAATTTAAAATTTTTAAGTTCTTAGACCACATTCATTCTGTGTCAGAAACCTATGCTGTGTCAAATATTTAATCACAATCCAAATTCAGAGCTGTATGAAGCTTGAATGTTGTGTCCATACTTGCCCCAACTATTCAGGGTTCGACCTCTGCGGTCGTATCAAGCTGCGCCCTGCGGAGCATTTTATCTAATGTTTTTTTTTTTCTTTTTTTCTTTTTTTTTCTTTTTTTTTCTTCCAACATTTTTTTGACTTGACCTCCCCTCGTTTCTATTGGAGTTATCAAGACCAAATATGGACCATCGATAGACCTCATCATGAAGTATTACCAGAAGACCTGTTAAGGATTTCATCATCCCCTTTAGAAGTTATCTCCCTTTTATTATGCTTTTTCATCATGGCCCCCCCTCGTTTTTAAAGATATCATGACTTTATTTGTACGATGGGTAGATCTCATCATGATGTATTACGATATGAGGCTGCATAGGGTTTCATCATCCCCTTTGAGAGTTATCACTACAAACCAGTAAAAGTCTGAAATGGCCTATATCTGTACTCGACTGTACTGATTTTTACTCAACCAGTCTGAATTGGTCTGAATTTTACTCGACATTACTCAACCCAAGTCTTAACCATACTTGACCGTACTGATTTGTACTTGACCCTTATCTTTGCCATTGACAATAGTCTGAACTATTACTCGACCAGTCTGAAACAGTCTTAACCCATTCTCGACCTGTACTCGACCTATTTTTTTCGGTCTAAACCATACTCGACCAAAGGTCTGAACAATACTCTACCAGTCTGAACCATACTTGACCAAATAACCTCTATTTTTTTTAATTTCAGCTGTTAAAATTTTTTTTTCTAACATGACAACAGCCACAATAAAATAAAGATATATGTATAAAAACATATTTTTACATCCTTACATGATTCTCAGATTTATCAAATAGAGATAGTTAAATCAAATTATCTTGCATAATAATTTAATTATATTGATTTTAAAGTTTTAGAGTTTTGTTAAAAAAAAAGATTATTTTACCTAAAAACCACACCTTTACTGAGGGTAATAAAATCTTATTAAGGTGCTTCTTGTTTTGCATGTGTTTTTTTTTTTAAACTTAATTTTCCTAAATTCCTAAACAAACTACATAGGTTTTATGGTTACATACAATAGTTATATAATTATCTTTTAATGCGTTAACAACAGCCAAAAATCACTGAAATTGTTTAACCTTATATTAGAAATATATATATTCTTATTATAATTTGGGATATATTATACATAATATATATCAAAAGGGATAAAAATTAAAGAAATAAATAATATTTTTCTTCTGATTAGTGGTAAAGTATAAAGTAATACCTCCTGCTTGGGGCAAACTCATTAAAAAGATCACACCTGGTCAGAGAGAATTAATTTCTAATTAACATTCATTAAAAATTGCAATAAATTGTAAAACTTAAATTGCAAGGCCTTTTGAATTCACTAGACAAGTAATACACAAGTTTAAGAAAAATAGGGCTTTCTTTTTACCTGTAAAACACCCATGTACTGAGGCAATTAAACCTTATGAAAGTGCTTCTTTAATTTTGACAAAAGTTATTTAAATTTGAATGAAAATAATTTTTTCTGCAACTTTGGAACACATTTCCTTTTTTAAATGGTTATCAAGGATTGCTATGGAAGTACTATTATCATGATTATATTAAATTATTGGTATTTCAAAACAAAGGTGTGATTTTTTAAATTTATTAAGTTGCTTTATATACTATTTTAAAAATATTTTGATAAAAAAAAATGTTCACTGCATTATTAACTAAACTCAACTGACACCATAAATCTATAGAAGGCTTAAGTAAATGGTGAAAACTGTCTAGTAACCATAAAATATATCTGAAACATTCAAAAATTTTGAATAACATTGAAAATATTAGTCACAATTCAGTTTTGAGATTATTTGATCAGCTTGTTTTATTTTAATTTTAAAGGTGATATATATATATATATATATAAGTGTTGATGAATATGTTGTTGAATTTATATTATGTTTATTGTGAAATTTTGGTTGTAATGCCATATTGAATACATTTTAAATTTCAAATTGTTGTTCAAATTTCTAGCCAGGGGAAATAGCTGTTAAAAACAGTTTCTAAATTGATGAAATACAATAGATAGATACAAAAAAAATAGGTCTAGGTTGGTTAAGACTTGGTCGAGTATGGTTCAGACTAGGTCGAGTACGGTTCAGACTAGGTCGAGAATGATTCAGACTAGGTCCAGCATTGTTCAGACTAGGTCATGCATTGTTCAGACGTAAATAAAATGATAAAGTACTGGTCGAGTACAAGTTCAGACGGTTAAGTATAGTTCAGACCACAGTCGAGTATTATCAAGTAAATTTCAGACCAATTCAGACTGGTCGAGTAAAAATCAGTACAGTCGAGTACAAATATAGGCCATTTCAGACTTTCAATGGTTTGTAGTGTATATCCCCTTGAAGCAATTTCTTTTAATTGCATTTCTCCTTAAAAAGTGTTAGAGATAGAATCGAATTGAAAATGGCAGCATCTACAAGAACAGATGGCAATTGTTAATAAACATAAACAATTAGTTTGTTATCAACCCTTATAAGGAGTTATTTCCCTTTAAAAATTATACACAATTTTTGAAAAATTCTATTTCGAGAACCGGAAGTAGTAGAGACTTGGGACCTTCACCAGTAATCTTTAATTCAAGTGACCTTTAATTTGCACCAAAGGTCAAAGGTCACTGAGTGCAAAAAATTCTATGCTGCAATTTCAAGCTTACATATTAAGAAAACGATAAGAGTTTGCTGCATACATACTGTGTATAAAATGTTCCTCTCGACGAGCTCTACATTTTACACCTTAAGCTCAAAACTGTCCGACCGTCTGTTCAAAAGTTGCAACGTGATAATTCTTTAAAGTATAGTATTGTGTGTATATCTTTTTAAAGGTAACAGATATCAACCTACTATAAATTGGAAAAATTATCAGTATTTTAAGACCTTCAATTTGAGGTCAATGTCAGGTCATGATGTAATTTTACCTTGACCTTCAAAGTGTACTATGACCTTGACCTTGTAATATTTGAAAGGTCAATATGGTCCTGAGTTGATTGGTGGTAGTCCCATGTCTCTACGACTTCCGGTTCTTAAGTTTGGTATTGCATCATATATTGGATGATTCATTGTGACCTTCATGAACTTCGGAATTGTCCCAAATTTTTTTCCACAATGTTGTCCTTTAGACTATAGATCATTTTACTTTTAAGTTTTAACAGATTTGAGATATCTGTTGTCGTTTTAGAGATAATGCACTTTGAATTTTTTGCGAGCAGCGGCATGTATTTCTGAGTCAACAACAGGTAACCATCTGAAATTTTCAGAAATTGAAGATATGTTTGACTAAATACCAAAAATATTCAATGAAAAAACCCCAAAAAAAATCAATTTGAAATTTTCATGTTTTGCATTGACTTTGTAAGTTTCACAAGTTCTATTTATACAATTTATATTGCATCATTTTTGGCACTTTACCAAGTGGGGTCATTTGATATATCAAATTGAAGGTCTTAATAAGCTCTACTCAAAAATGAAAATTCTTAACCCCTTTTTCATTCCAGTGGGAAGGGTGGGGTCATTTAGTGCAAAAAATTAAAACTTCTCAGATGGTTAGATTGTCGCATATCAAATGAAAGTCCATAAAGCGTACATTTCAAATATCAAATTGACGTCCCCCAAAAAATGGGTTGGGTGGGGTCATTGAGTGCAGAAAATAAATTGTCTTCTAAGGTAAGGTTGTTGTATATCAAATGAAAGGTCATAATGTGTACATTTCAAATATCAAATTCCTGTCCTCCAAAAATGAGGTGGATGGGGTTATTAAGTGCAAAAATCAAACTTTCTAGAACATCGCCTTGTCGCATATCAAATGAAGATCATCAAGTCTACATTATATATATCATACTTCCCATCTCGAAAATTAGGCGGATGGGGTCATTTAGTGTAAAAAGCGAAAAGTTTTATAACGTATGCTTGTATATCATATGAAAGGTCGTAAAAAGTACATTATGAAAACATCACTTTTACAGGAAAGACCTTTCAATTGTTTTACAAACAATTGAGATACTAGTTTTAAATATTTTCTCTCTTGTTATCATATTATGACTAAGATAAAGCATATGGTAAAAGTCTTATCTCACAATTATAATTGGAGTGACGGATTTATCTGAAAATTTTCTGTTTCCTGATAAGATCTGTAGGACTGTATATATAAAGTTTGAAATTTATTAGTAGGACTGTATAAATGAAGGTTAAAATTTACTGTTCATTATTAGACACTTTGAAGATAATTATAGATAAGCTTTATTGGTTTTTAAGAGATAGACATTTTGAAGTTAATTACATTACTAATAATTATATACGTAATGTTAGAGTACTTTGTTAAAAGGTTAAACCATAGTTCTGTTCAAGGGGAAATAACCCTTCCTTTATACAAAATAATAAATGAAAAGCAAATATGACAAACAGCAACAAACAACTACCACTGAATTACAGGGGATAGGCACATACAGAATGTGGTGGGGTTAAACATATTTGCTGGCCTGGCGCCAAACCCTCCCTCTAATCTGGTACAGTAACGTGACTGTTTAACATTTTTAAGATAAGTTTATTCTGGCTTTAATTGACAGAATGAGAATATATAGATATATGTTATAAATGTAAATCATGTTTTCAGAGGCATTACAGCAAGGAGCTTCACAATTTGAAGCAAGTGCAGGGAAATTGAAGCGAAAATTTTGGTGGAAAAACTGCAAGGTATTAAAAATAAATTAATTTAAACTGTACATTTAGTCTATGTTTTATGCTACAATGTACATTTAGTTTTAATGTTTTATACTACAATGTACATTTAGTGTAATGTATTATGCTACAATGTACATTTAGTTCATGTTTTATACTACAATGTACATTTAGTTCATGTTTTATACTACATGTACAATTTACAGTTAGTTCATGTTTCATACTACAATGTACAGTTAGTTTATGTTTTATAATACAATGTACATAATAGCAGAAGTCCATTACTAGATGAAGTGTGC
This sequence comes from Mytilus coruscus, assembly GCA_017311375.1. Lineage (NCBI taxonomy): Eukaryota > Metazoa > Mollusca > Bivalvia > Mytilida > Mytilidae > Mytilus > Mytilus coruscus. Next base: position 9,577,027 of record CM029607.1, on the reverse strand, counting down.
AACCTGTGCTATACAGTAAGGCGATCACAATGTCCCCTTTATCAGTGGAAAGCCCCATTGGTGGTCCCCCAAGATCTGATTCATAACTATGGAATCATGGGTAAAAATTTTATCATAAAACGGATAACTGTTAATTAGTCTTGAGTGTTGGATTAATTATCAGTTTGTTCAAGGATTTGTATACAAATCCTTGGTTTGTTGTAAATAAAGTGAGCCGACTTAGTGCTGTGGTTTCTTATTACCAGTTATTTTACTTCATTTTAATTCAACATTCAGAAAATGATACAAAATGTTACAAACAAATGCATTGGAACCATTTTTTATCGAGCAAAGGCAAATGAGAACTTTATCGTCTATTTAAAGGTGTATTTGTTTTTGTCAAAATATAGTTATAATTGCCTCTTTTTATACGACCGCAAAAAAATTTTTGTGGTCGTATATTGGTATGACGTTGGCGTCGTCGTCGTCGTCGTCGTCCGAAGACGCATTGGTTTTCGCACTCTAACTTTAGTTTAAGTCAATGGATCTCTATGAAATTTTACCATAAGGTTCAATATCACAAAAGGAAGGTTGGGATTGATTTTGGGGGTTATGGTACCAACAGTTAAGGAATTAGGGGCCAAAAAGGGGCCAAAAATAAGCATTTTTGTAACTTCCAGACATAACTTGTGTGTTAGTGTATGGATCTCTCTGACATTGTACCACAAGGTTCCATATCACAAAGGGAATGCTGGGATTGATTTTGGGGTAATTGCCTCAAAATTTTAGGAATTAGGGGCCAAAAAGGGCAAAAACAAGCATTTTCTAGTTTCATGACAATAACTTGTGTGTAAGTGTATGGATCTTTCTGAAATTGTACTACAAGGTTCCATATCACAAAGGGAAAGCTGGAATTGAGTTTGGGGTAATTGCCTGAAACGTTTAGGAATTAGGGGCCAAAAGGGGCCAAAATAAGCATTTTCTAGTTTCCAGACAATAACTTGTGTTCAAGTGTATGGATCTCTCTGAAATTGTACTGCAAGGTACCATACCTCAAAGGAAGGCTGGGATTGAGTTTGGGGTGATGAATCATAAGGGGTTCAAAAATTTGGGGGTTCTTTTTTTCCTTTTTTTCTTTAAAATTTTCCATTTTAAGTTGGTTATTTCTGATTTATATTTAAAAGCAAATAATAATGATATGGCAGGAGATACACACCAAACAGGATGTGTAAATTATTATATAATAAGTATTGTGCAATAGCAAGAAATTTTCAATTGCACAGTATTGCGCAATAGCAAGAAATCTTCAATTGCACAGTATTGCGCAATAGCAAGAAATATCCAATAGCACAATATTGCGCAATAGCAAGAAATTGTCAATTGTACAGTATTGCAATAGCAAGAAATATTCAATTGCACAGTATTGCGCAATTGCAAGAAATATTCAATTGCACAGTATTGTGCAAAAGAAGATACTTTGTATAAATTGCTTATTTCTTGACCAATTTCAATGGGGTTTTATTCTTGAACTCTTGGGGTTCTTTAATATGCTGAATCTAATCGTGTATTAAGTTTTTGGATTTTGGGCCCGTTTTAAATTGGTCCACATTGAGGTCCAAAGGGTCCAAAATTAAACTTTGTTTGATTTCATCAAAATTGAATTATTGGGGTTCTTTGATATGCGAATCTAACCGTGTATTTAGATTCTTAATTTTTGGTCTCGTTTTCAAATTGATCTACATTAAGGTCCAAAGGGTCCAAAATTAAACTTAGTTTGATTTTAACAAAATTGAATTCTTAGGGTTCTTTGATATGCTGAATCTAAACATGTATTTAGATTTTTATTATGGGCCCAGTTTTCAAGATGGTCCAAATCGGGTCCAAAATTAAACTTTGTTTGATTTCAACAAAATTGAATATATGGGGTTCTTTGATATGCTGAATCTAACCATGTATTTAGATTTTTGATTTTTGGGCCCGTTATCAATTTTTCCACATTGAGGTCAAAAGGGTCCAAAATTAAACTTTTTTTTGTTTGATTTCATCAAAATTGAATTATTGGGGTTCTTTGATATGTCGAATCTAACCGTGTATTTAGATTCTTAATTTTGGTCCCGTTTTCAAATTGGTCTACATTAAGGTCCAAAGGGTCCAAAATTAAACTTAGTTTGATTTTAACAAAATTGAATTCTTAGGGTTCTTTGATATGCTGAATCTCAACATGTATTTAGATTTTTGATTATGGGCCCAGTTTTCAAGTTGGTCCAAATCGGGTCCAAAATTAAACTTTGTTTGATTTCAACAAAATTGAATATATGGGGTTCTTTGATATGCTGAATCTAACCATGTATTTAGATTTTTGATTTTTGGGCCCCGTTATCAACTTTGTCCACATTGAGGTCAAAAGGGTCCAAAATTAAACTTTGTTTGATTTCATCAAAAATTGAAGGTTGGGGTTCTTTGATATGCTGAATCTAACCATGTATTTAGATTTTGGATATTGGACCATAATAGGTGAATGTCCAATTTAAAATTTTTAAGTTCTTAGACCACATTCATTCTGTGTCAGAAACCTATGCTGTGTCAAATATTTAATCACAATCCAAATTCAGAGCTGTATCAAGCTTGAATGTTGTGTCCATACTTGCCCCAACTATTCAGGGTTCGACCTCTGCGGTCGTATCAAGCTGCGCCCTGCGGAGCATTTTATTTAAATATAATGTTGTGTTGACGAATTATGTCTCGTTTATTTACGGCATCAAGTAAGCTATTTACGGTGATGTACTGATAAGCAAAAGACAGGGGTTTTTCTTCGCTTCTACCGAAATACATTTGTCAAAAATATCCGACCACTTGTTGCTTCATATGACTTTGAGACAATTTCGAATTTTAAAAGTCTCTTTTTTAGCTATTTTAAATTAAGAGACATACTTTTCTCCTGTCTGTCTGTCATTACGTTCGCCATCATAATTAAGATATATACTATACGTGAGTCAGTGTTGCAACGTATAATAGTCCTTTTTTGTCGTTTTATACTCACAAGACTGAAGACATCTGTAGATCATGTGGATGAAAGTTTTGTTTTATCGCGTGTTGGTAGCTTAACATTCAGTGGCAAATATATCATGCATATCCCATCAAAGAGTTGTCGCAAGTGTTATTTAACATCAGAGAGTAACATTCATCCTGAATATGTGAGGTACTGGATTTAAGTCCCTCCTCCGAGCTGACGCGGCTGCCATTAATGTATACATCCCACACTTGTAAGAAAGAGTTTTACTGTTGAAAACGGGGCCTCGGTGGCCGAGTGGTCTAAGTAGTTACTACTGTCATCACTAGCCAGTCAACACTGAGGTTGTGAGTTCGAACCCCGCTCGTGCCGGTGCACTCGACTTCAATCTTAAATGACTAGGATTGTCAGTTTTCCTATCGAAGGTCGGTGGTTTTCTGGGGGCACTCTGGCTTCCTCCACCAATAAAAACTGACCGCCACGAAATAGCCCAAAAGCGGTGCTTAAAAGTGGCGTTAAAACACCAAAAATCAAAATCAAATACTGTTGAAAACCGGACAATTCCAGGGATTACTTTATTTCTTTACGGTCCAACTTAACTTTGAGATTGATTTCGCATTTGAACAAATTAAATCAAATTGTCCTACAGCTAGGTTTTTGAAGTAAGACTTCGTCATATTTCAGTATGAAATTACTTACATAGTGTATGCAAATTTTCCTACAATTTTAACCTATCAAATTTGTATGTCGAACGCATGTAATGTGAACTGCATTTTTTGCATGTATTTTTGTATTTTAACCGATAAATGTAACAACATCTGAAATAATAACCTTTATTCGTCCACACCATCGTCCGAGGAAGTATTACCATCAAGATCTCAGTTACGCAGGATCGAAGATATTCAAAATTAATCCACCATTTTCTACATATTAAGTAAATGTCTGTACCAAGTCAGGAATATGACAGTTGTTATCCATTCGTTTGATATCACGGTTTGAGCTTATGATTTTGCCATTTGATTACGGACGTTCCGTTTTGAATTTTCCTCGGAGTTCCATATTTTTGATATTTTATCTTATACAATTATTTTCCCCTCTTTTTTTTTTAAATTGAGGGTACAATATGTTAATTTTGCTAAAATGATTATATCTGCAGAATTCCCGTGTAACTTAAAAAAAAATCATATTTCTTGAAATTTGTAAATCATAACATATATTCTTAAAATAAATATAATAGAATGTTTATTCCTATTAAACTCATTCCTAATCCAGTGTTACTTGTACTGTATCGATATACAATTCTCCAACCTAATTTTTCTTGCCATCTTTTTTTCACAATTAACTCTAACCAAACGTTTATTGTATTAAGTAGTGAGCTTTTTTTTATTCCGTCTGACAATTATATTTATCATTTAATATTAAAACCATCATAATGACTCATGACACTGATATGATATGGCACCTAGGATCTGTTATTCATTAACACGTCGATGGTCAATCATTATTTTCAATTTACATTTAGTTCATGTTTTATACTACAGTGTACATTAGTTAATGTTTTATACTATAATGTACATTTAGTTCATGTTTAAAATACAATGTATATCTAGTTCATGTTTCATGCAACAATGAACATTTAGTTAATGTTTCATGCAACAATGAACATTTAGTTAATGTTTCATGCAACAATGTACATTTAGTTCATATTTCATACTACAGTGTAAATTCAGTTTATTTTTAGTCCCCTAATGACGAAGTCGAAGGGGACTTTAGGTTTTAACTGTTTGTCTGTCTGTCTGTCTGTCTGTCTGTCTGTCTGTCTGTCTGTCCATCTGTCAGTCCGGCAAATCAGTTTTCCAGTTTTTATACACCCGCTAAAAAATTTTGCGGTCGTATATTGGTATGACGTTGGCGTCGTCGTCGTCGTCCGAAGACACATTGGTTTTCGCACTCTAACTTTAGTTTAAGTGAATGGATCTCTATGAAATTTTACCATAAGGTTCAATACCACAAAAGGAAGGTTGGGATTGATTTTGGGGGTTATGGTACCAACAGTTAAGGAATTAGGGGCCAAAAAAAGCATTTTTGTAACTTCCAGACAATAACTTGTGTGTTAGTGTATGGATCTCTCTGACATTGTACCACAAGGTTCCATATCACAAAGGGAAGGCTGGAATTGATTTTGGGGGTAATTGCCTCAAAATTTTAGGAATTAGGGGCCACAAAAGGGGCAAAAAACAAGCATTTTTCTAGTTTCATGACAATAACTTGTGTGTAAGTGAATGGATATTTCTGAAATTGTACTACAAGGTTCCATATTACAAAGGGAAAGCTGGAATTGAGTTTGGGGATAATTGCCCGAAAAGTTTAGGAATTGGGGGCCAAAAAGGGGCCAAAAATAAGCAGTTTTCTAGTTTCCAGACAATAACTTGTGTTCAAGTGTATGGATCTCTCTGAAATTGTACTGCAAGGTACCATACCGCAAAGGGAAGGCTGGGATTGATGATGGGGGTAATTGCCTCAATATTTTAGGAATTAGGGGCCAAAAAGGGGCAAAAAACAAGCATTTTTCTAGTTTCAGGACAAAACTTGTGTGTAAGTGTATGGATCTTTCTGAAATTGTACTACAAGGTTCCATATCACAAAGGGAAAGCTGGGTTTGAGTTTTGGGGTAATTGCCCTAAACGTTTAGGAATTTGGGGCCAAAAAGGGGCCAAAAAACACATTTTTCTAGTTTCCAGACAATAACTTGTGTTCAAGTGTATGGATCTCTCTGAAATTGTACTGCAAGGTATCATACCACAAAGGGAAGGCTGGGATTGAGTTTAGGGGTGATGAATCATAAGGGGGTTCAAAAAATTTGGAGGGGGGGATTTTTTTTTTTCTTTTAAAATTTTCCATTTTAAGTTGGTTATTTCTGATTTATATTTAAAAGCAAATAATAATGATATGGAAGGAGATACACACCAAACAGGATGTGTAAATTATTATATAATAAGTATTGTGCAATAGCAAGAAATTTTCAATTGCACAGTATTGCACAATAGCAAGAAATCTTCAATTGCACAGTATTTCGCAATAGCAAGAAATTGTCAATTGTACAGTATTGGGCAATAGCAAGAAATATTCAATTGCACAGTATTGTGCAAAAGAAGATACTTCGTATAAATTGCTTATTTCCTGACCAATTTCAATGGGGTTTTATTCTTGAATTCTTGGGGTTCTTTAATATGCTGAATCTAACCGTGTATTAAGTTTTTGGATTTTTGGCCCCGTTTTTAAATTGGTCCACATTGAGGTCCAAAGGGTCCAAAATTAAACTTTGTTTGATTTCATCAAAAATTGAATTATTGGGGTTCTTTGGTATGCCGAATCTAATCGTGTATTTAGATTCTTAATTTTTGGTTCTGTTTTCAAATTGGTCTACATTAAGGTCCAAAGGGTCCAAAATTAAACTTTAGTTTGATTTTAACAAAAATTGAATTCTTAGGGTTCTTTGATATGCTGAATCTAAACATGTATTTAGATTTTTGATTATGGGCCCAGTTTTCAAGTTGGTCCAAATCGGGGTCCAAAATTAAACTTAGTTTGATTTTAACAAAAATTGAATTCTTAGGGTTCTTTGATATGCTGAATCTAAACATGTATTTAGATTTTGATTATGGGCCCAGTTTTCAAGTTGGTCCAAATCAGGGTCCAAAATTAAACTTTGTTTGATTTCAACAAAATTGAATATATGGGGTTCTTTGATATGCTGAATCTAACCATGTATTTAGATTTTTGATTTTTGGGCCCGTTATCAACTTTGTCCACATTGAGGTCAAAAGGGTCCAAAATTAAACTTTGTTTGATTTCATCAAAATTGAATTCTTGGGGTTCTTTGATATGCTGAATCTAACCATGTATTTAGATTTTGGATATTGGACCATAATAGGTGAATGTCCAATTTAAAATTTTTAAGTTCTTAGACCACATTCATTCTGTGTCAGAAACCTATGCTGTGTCAAATATTTAATCACAATCCAAATTCAGAGCTGTATCAAGCTTGAATGTTGTGTCCATACTTGCCCCAACTGTTCAGGGTTCGACCTCTGCGGTGGTATCAAGCTGCGCTCTGCGGAGCATTTTATTTTTTCTTTGTGCTTGAAGATATTGATTTGATATTTGGTTTATTGTCGAACCTGTGACTTGTCACAGAAAGCTCGACATAGGGATAGTGATCTGGCGGCGGCTTTAGCTAACTTCTTAAAAGCTTTATATTTTAGAAGCTAGAAGACCTGGATGCTTCATACTTTGTATATAGATGCCTTATGTTACGAAGTTTCCGTCTGTCATATGTCCATTGTCCTTGACCTCATTTTCATGGTTCAGTGACTATTTGAAAAAAAAGTCAACATTTTTTGTAATGTTAATTCTTTCTTATTATGGGTAATAGGATAACAATATTTAGTATGTGCGTACCTTGCAAGGTCCTCATCATGCCTGTCAGACAATTTTCATTTGACCTCAACCTCATTTCATGGATCAGTGAACAAGGTTAAGTTTTCGTGGTCAAGTCCATATATCAGATACTATAAGCAGTAGGTCTACTATATTTGGTATATGGAATGATTGTAAGGTGTACATGTACAACTTGTAGGTGTCATCTGACCTTGACCTCATTTTCATGGTTCAGTGGTCAAAGTTAAGTTTTTGAGTTTGGTCTTTTTTCTAATACTATATGCAATAGGTCAACTATATTTGGTGTATGGAAATATTTTATGATGTATATGTCAGTCTCGCAGGTTTTATTTGACCTTGACCTTATTTTCACGGTTCATTTCTCAGTGTTAAGGTTTTGTGTTTTGGTCTGTTTTTCTTCAACTATAAGCAATAGATCAACTATATTTGTTGTATGGAAGGATTTTAAGGTGTATATGTCTGTCTGGCAGGTATCATCTGACCTTGACCTCATTTTCATGGTTCATTGGTCAATGTTAAGTTTTCATGTTTAAGTTTGTTTCTTAGATACTATAAGCAATAGGTCAACTATATTTAATGCATAAATTGATTGTAAGGTGTACATGTCTGTCTGGCATGGTTCATCTGACCTTGACCTCATTTTCATGGTTCATTGGTCAATGTTAGGTTTTCTTGGTTAAGACTGTTTCTTAGAAACTATAAGCAATAGGTCAAATATGTTATGTTTATTGAATGATTGTAAGGTGTACATGTATTTCTTGTTTGGTTTATCTGACCTTGACCTCATTTTCTTGGATCATGTTAAGTTTATGTGTTAATTGTAGTAAAGCTTTATATTTAGGACTATCAACATAAAATCAATGGTTAGTAAAGAAGGCGAGACATTTCAGTGTGTGCACTCTTGTTGATTTATCATCACAAGTTACAGGTCAAGTTCAATTTTCACGATTTTAGCTTTTCTCTTTGTTCAGTTAAAGCCCTTTCCCTAGAATTAAATTTTGATGAAAAACTTATTAATTAGTAGATTTCTGTTCAAAGAGAAATAACTCATTTTTTAAAAGACAAAATGACATTTTGGATTTTTTTCCTTTTCTTTGGTAAATTGTTAAAAGAATTTAGTGGTAGGTTTGTTTGTCATTCTTGAAGATATTGATTTGATAATTAGTATATAGATCATGACAAGTTACAGATCAAATTGGAATTTTTGTTCCAGACTGCTAATTTTGTGCAGAGTTATGGTTGTTGGACATAGAAATTACTTAAATTATCAGAATTTTAAACAGTTTTTTTTTCGTCATGCTTGAAGATTTTGACTTGATATTTTTATGTAGTTTACAACATGACAAGTTATAGATCAAGTTAGAATTTTGTTCCATTACAATGAATTTGTAACCGGTAGGGGACTGTATTGCCATGCAATACTCACAGAATGCTTGTTCATACTACAAAAATTTTTGCAGTCGTATATTGGTATGACGTTGGCGTCGTCGTCGTCCGAAGACACATTGGTTTTCGCACAATAACTGAGGTTCAAGATCTCTATGCAATTTTACCATTAGGTTCAATACCACAAAAGGAAGGTTGGAATTGATTTTGGGGGTTATGGTACCAACAGTTAGGAAATTAGGGGCCAAAAATAAGCACTTTTGTAACTTCCAGACAATAACTTGTGTGTTAGTGTATGGATCTCTCTAACATTGTACCACAAGGTTCGATATCACAAAGGGAATGCTGGGATTGATTTTGGGGGTAATTGCTTCAAAATTTAGGAATTGGGGGCCAATAAAGGGGCAAAAAACAAGCATTTTTCTAGTTTCATGACAATAACTTGTGTGTAAGTGTATAGATCTTTCTGAAATTGTACTACAAGGTTCCATATCACAAAGGGAAAGCTGGAATTGAGTTTAGGGGTATTTGCCCAAAACGTTTAGGAATAAGGGACCAAAAATAAGCATTTTTCTAGTTTCCAGACAATAACTTTTGTTCAAGTGTATGGATTTCTCTGAAATTGTACTGCAAGGTACCATACCACAAAGGGAAGGCTGGGATTGATTTTGGGGGTAATTGCCTCTAAATGTTAGAAATTAGGGGCCAAAAAGGGGCAAAAAAAAAAGCATTTTTCTAGTTTCAGGACAATAACTTGTGTGTAAGTGTATGGATCTTTATGAAATTGTACTACAAGGTTCCATATCACAAAGGGAAAGCTGGGTTTGAGTTTGGGGGTAATTGTCCTAAACGTTTAGGAAATTGGGGCCAAAAAAACAAGCATTTTTCTAGTTTCCAGACAATAACTTGTGTGGAAGGTACCATACCACAAAGGGAAGGCTGGATTGAGTTTGGGGGTGATGAATCATAAGGGGGTTCAAAAAATTTTGGAGGGGGGGATTTTTTTTTCTTTTTTTTCCTTTTTTTTTCTTTAAAATTTTCCATTTTAAGTTAGTTATTTCTGATTTATATATAAAAGCAAATAATACTGATATGGTTTGATTTCATCAAAAATTGAAATATTGGGGTACTTTGATATGCTGACTCTAACTGTGTATATAGATTCTTAATTTTTGGTCCCGTTTTCAAATTGGTCTACATTAAGGTCCAAAGGGTCCAAAATTAAACTTAGTTTGATTTTAACAAAAATTGAATTCATTGGGTTCTTTGATATGCTGAATCTAAACATGTATTTAGATTTTTGATTATGGGCCCAGTTTTCAAGTTGGTCCAAATCGGGGTCCAAAATTACACTTTGTTTGATTTCAACAAAAATCGAATATATGGGATTCTTTGATATGCCAAATCTAACCGTGTATTTAGATTTTTTGATTTTGGGCATTGTTTTTAGCTCACCTGGCCCAAAGGGCCAAGTGAGCTTTTCTCATCACTTGGCGTTCATCATCGTCGTTAACTTTTTACATTTTGAACTTCTTCTAGAGAACCACTGAATGGAATGAAACCAAACATGGCATGAATGTTCCTTATGAGGTGCTGACCAAGTGTTGTTACTTTGAAGCCAATCCATCATCCAAGATGGCCGCCAGCGGGGGACTTAGTTTAACATAGGACCCTATGGGAAATACATACAAATGTCTTCTTTTAGAGAACCACTGAATGGAATGAAACCAAATATTGCATGAATGCTCCTTATGAGATGCTGACCAAGAGTTGTTACTTTACAGTCGGTCCATCATCCAAGATGGCTGCCAGCGGGGGACTTAGTTTAACATAGGACCCTATGGGAAATACATACAAATGTCTTCTTTTAGAGAACAACTGAATGGAATGAAACAAAACATGGCATGAATGTTCCTTATGAGGTGCTGACCAAGTGTTGTTACTTTGCAGTCGGTCCATCATCCACAGGACCCTATGGGAAATACATACAAATGTCTTCTTTTAGAGAACCAGCAAATGGAATGAAAACAAACATGGCATGAATGTTCCTTATGAGATGCTGACCAAGAGTTGTTACTTTACAGTAGGTCCATCATCCAAGATGGCTGCCAGAGGGGGGCTTAGTTTAACATAGGACCCTATGGGAAATACATACAAATGTCTTCTTTTAGAGAACAACTGAATGGAATGAAACAAAACATGGCATGAATGTTCCTTATGAGGTGCTGACCAAGTGTTGCTACTTTGCAGTTGGTCCATCATCCAAGATGGCCGCCAGCAGATGACTTAGTTTAACATAGGACCCTACGGGAAATACACACAAATGTCTTCTTTTAGAGAACCACTAAATGGAACGAAATCAAATATGGCGTGAATGTTCCTTGAGGTGCTCACCAAGTGTTGTTACTTTGCAGCTGATCCATCATCCAAGATGGCCGCCAGTGGGTGACTTAGTTTAACATAGGACCATATGGGAAATACATACAAATGTCTTCTTTTAGAGAACCACTGAATGGAATGAAACCAAACATAGCATGAATATTCCTTATGAGGTGTTGACCAAGTGTTGTTTCTTTGCAGACGATCCATCATCCAAGATTGCGGCCAGTGGGGGACTTAGTTTAACATAGGACCCTATGGGAAATACATACAAATGTCTTCTTTTAGAGTACCACTGAATGGAATGAAACCAAACATGACATGAATGTTCCTTATGAGGTGCTGACCAAGTGTTGCTTCTTTGTTGCTAATTTACTGTAAATAACGGACGAATATTAAACCAGATTTGGCCTCAACCATTATTTGGGTATCTGTTATGATTTTTATCTATCTTTACATGATATCTAAAACCAAAGTAGAGTCAGGTGAGCGACACAGGCTCTGAAGAGCCTCTAGTTAAATTTATCCACATTGAGGTCCGAAGGGTCCAAAATTAAACTTTGTTTGATTTCATTAAAAATTGAATTATGGGGGGTTCTTTTATATGCTGAGAGTTTTGGTCCCAACAGGAATGTGGGGCCAAAAAAGGGCCCAAATAAGGATTTTTCTAGTTTTCAGGCAAAAAAGGGGGAAAACAAGGGTTTCCAGGTTAATGGACAATTACTTAAGTACAGAACATAATTTAAACTCATTTGAATATCTCACCTACACTGCTTTTAAATTATGTATATTGGAAATTTGCCAAAAAGTTTATGGTTAATAAATTCCATTGCAAATTTGCCAATAATTTTAGTATAATAAACTCAATTGGATAGTAAGAATTGGCTTTGGGGGGTTATGGCTCAAACCTTAAAGGAAAAAGAGGCAAAAAAGGGGGAAAACAAGGGTTTCCAGGTTAATAGACAATTACTGAAGTACAAAACATAATTTAAAAGCAGTGTAAGGTTGGTAATTCAAACTCATTTTAATATCTCACCTACACTGCTTTTAAATTATTATACGACCGCAAAAAAATCTTGCGGTCGTATATTGGTATGACGTTGGCATCGTCGTCGTCTGAAGACGCATTGGTTTCCGCACTCTAACTTTAGTTTAAGTGAATGGATCTCTATGAAATTTTACCATAAGGTTCAATATCAAAAAAGGAAGGTTGGGATTGATTTTGGGGGTTATGGTACCAACAGTTAAGGAAAAAGGGGCCAAAAATAAGCATTTTTGTAACTTCCAGACATAACTTGTGTGTTAGTGTATGGATCTCTCTGACATTGTACCACAAGGTTTTATATCACAAAGGGAATGCTGGGATTGATTTTTGGGGGTAATTGCCTCAAAATTTTAGGAATTAGGGGCCAAAAAAGGAGAAAAAAACAAGCATTTTTCTAGTTTCATGACAATAACTTGTGTGTAAGTGTATGGATCTTTCTGAAATTGTGCTACAAGGTTCCATATCACAAAGGGAAAGCTGGAATTGAGTTTGGGGGTAATTGCCTGAAATGTTTAGGAATTAGGGGCCAAAATAAGCATTTTCTAGTTTCCAGACAATAACTTGTGTTGAAGTGTATGGATCTCTCTGAAATTGTACTGCAAGGTACCATACCTCAAAGGAAGGCTGGGATTGAGTTTGGGGTGATGAATCATAAGGGGTTCAAAATTTTTTTTTGGGGGATTTTTTTTCCTTTTTTATTCTTTAAAATTTTCCATTTTAAGTTGGTTATTTCTGATTTATATTTAAAAGCAAATAATAATGATATGGCAGGAGATACACACCAAACAGGGTGTGTAAATTATTATATAATAGGTATTGTGCAATAGCAAGAAATTTTCAATTGCACAGTATTGCACAATAGCAAGAAATCTTCAATTGCACAGTATTGCACAATAGCAAGAAATCTTCAATTGCACAGTATTGCACAATAGCAAGAAATATCCAATAGCACAATATTGCGCAATAGCAAGAAATTGTCAATTGTACAGTATTGTGCAATAGCAAGAAATATTCAATTGCACAGTATTGTGCAAAAGAAGATACTTTGTATAAATTGCTTATTTCTTGACCAATTTCAATGGGGTTCTGTTCTTGAATTCTTGGGGTTCTTTAATATGCTGAATCTAACCGTGTATTAAGTTTTTGGATTTTGGGCCCCGTTTTTAAATTGGTCCACATTGAGGTCCAAAGGGTCCAAAATTAAACTTTGTTTGATTTCATCAAAAATTGAATTATGGGGGTTCTTTGATATGCCGAATCTAACCGTGTATTTAGATTCTTAATTTTTCGTTCTGTTTTCAAATTGGTCTACATTAAGGTCCAAAGGGTCCAAAATTAAACTTAGTTTGATTTTAACAAAAATTGAATTCTTAGGGTTCTTTGATATGCTGAATCTAAACATGTATTTAGATTTTGATTATGGGCCCAGTTTTCAAGTTGGTCCAAATTGGGGTCCAAAATTAAACTTTGTTTGATTTCAACAAAATTGAATATATGGGGTTCTTTGATATGCTGAATCTAACCATGTTTTTTATTTTTTGGGCCCGTTATCAACTTTGTCCACATTGAGGTCAAAAGGGTCCAAAATTAAACTTTGTTTGATTTCATCAAAATTGAATTATTTGGGTTTTGATATGCGAATCTAACCGTGTATTTAGATTCTTAATTTTGGTCCCATTTTCAAATTGGTCTACATTAAGGTCCAAAGGATCGAAAATTAAACTTAGTTTGATTTTAACAAAATTAGAATTCTTAGGGTTCTTTGATATGCTGAATCTAAACATGTATTTAGATTTTTGATTATGGGCCCAGTTTTCAAGTTGGTCCAAATCGGTGTCCAAAATTAAACTTTGTTTGATTTCAACAAAAATTGAATATATGGGGTTCTTTGATATGCTGAATCTAACCATGTTTTTTGATTTTTGGGCCCCGTTATCAACTTTGTCCACATTCAGGTCAAAAGGGTCCAAAATTAAACTTTGTTTGATTTCATCAAAAGTTGAATTATTTGGGTTTTTTGATATGCCGAATCTAACCGTGTATTTAGATTCTTAATTTTTGGTCCCGTTTTCAAATTGGTCTACATTAAGGTCCAAAGGGTCCAAAATTAAACTTAGTTTGATTTTAACAAAATTTGAATTCTTAGGGTTCTTTGATATGCTGAATCTAAACATGTATTTAGATTTTTGATAATGGGCCCAGTTTTCAAGTTGGTCCAAATCGGGGTCCAAAATTAAACTTTGTTTGATTTCAACAAAAATTGAATATATGGGGTTCTTTGATATGCTGAATCTAACCATGTATTTAGATTTTTGATTTTTGGGCCCGGTTATCAACTTTGTCCACATTGAGGTCAAAAGGGTCCAAAATTAAACTTTGTTTGATTTCATCAAAATTGAATTATTGGGGTTCTTTGATATGCCGAATCTAACCGTGTATTTAGATTCTTAATTTTGGTCCTGTTTTCAAAATGGTCTACATTAAGGTCCAAAGGGTCCAAAATTAAACTTAGTTTGATTTTAGCAAAATTGAATTCTTGGGGTTCTTTGATATGCTGAATCTAAACATGTATTTAGATTTTTGATTATGGGCCCAGTTTTCAAGTTGGTCCAAATTGGGGTCCAAAATTAAACTTTGTTTGATTTCAACAAAAATTGAATATATGGGGTTCTTTGATATGCTGAATCTAACCATGTATTTAGATTTTTGATTTTTGGGCCCCGTTATCAACTTTGTCCACATTGAGGTCAAAAGGGTCCAAAATTAAACTTTGTTTGATTTCATCAAAAATTGAACTCTTGGGGTTCTTTGATATGCTGAATCTAACCATGTATTTAGATTTTGGATATTGGACCATAATAGGTGAATGTCCAATTTAAAATTTTTAAATTTTTTTAGACCACATTCATTCTGTGTCAGAAACCTATGCTGTGTCAAATATTTAATCACAATCCAAATTCAGAGCTGTATCAAGCAAGAATGTTGATTCCATACTTTCCCCAACTGTTCAGGGTTCGACCTCTGCGGTGGTATCAAGCTGCGCCCTGCGGAGCATTTTATTAAAATTGAAGTTATCTTCCTTTGTCCATGATTATAGTTGAATCAACTACAATCAATGCTTTATACAATGCAATGTTTAATTTTGACTTCCACTGATAAAACACAGATCAAGTTGAATTTGGGTAGTGTCACTTTAACCATTATTAAGTTATGCCCCTTTATAAATTGAAAGATTGCAAAATTTTTAGTTTCCATTCTGTAACTTGAGTTTGCCCCAACCAAACATTATGAAACCTATTCACAATATTCATTACCACAAAACTAAGATCAAGTACAAATTTTTTGTTTCCGTTTTCTAACTTTAGTTTGCCTCAACCAAATGTTATGAAACTTATACACAATGCTTATTACTACATAATACAGATTAAATACGAAATTTGGTGGCGACACTTTTACCATTTTTGAGTTATGTCCCTTTATAAACATAAAAATTGCTGAATTTTTTGTTTCCGTTCTCTAACTTTAGTTTGTCTCAACCAAATGTTATAAAACTTATAGTCAATGTTTCTAGAGTTATGCGTGTTTACAAATAGAAAAATTGCTGAATTTTTAGTTTCTGTTCTGTACTTAAGTTAGCCTCAACCAAATGTTATGAGACTTAACACACAATGCTTATTACCACTGTTATGATATTGTAACTATCATATTTATTTAATTGGCCTATTTTGTTTTGTGTGGCCTATTATATACATTGTGTACAAAATTATACACATTGTGTTACAACTATGCTGTATAGAATTCACTGGAACAATCATTGGTACTCATGGAATGATTAGAACTTTCACTTACATAACATTTCCAGAATGATCATAACAAAAGATGTGTAATTTAAATTTCTAGCGTAGTCTAGAAGTTTCCATTTGAGTATATATATATAAGTATGCAGACATAGATAGACCTAGACATTGTTAGACATCAACATTCTCAGCAGTTGGATTGACACTTTTATTTACAAACTACATCATACTAGATTGTGATCTATTGGATATAATATTCTGTGGAGATTTCCGGATAAAGAAAAGATAAAAGATTGGACTCATATTTTGACAGTTAAGTTGACATTTCTCTTTGTGTAATACTTCTCAGAGTTCGCGAAAATGGTCGGTCCTGTCGGTCCTGTCGGTCAAAATAAGGCTCGGACCAGTATTTTGAAAGCTAGTACCGGTCCTGATGACCGATGTAAAAACGGCCGTTGCAGTGCCTTTTTATGGGTAATTAGTTGTACCGCAACTAATTCCAATACGCGTTTACATCGGTCATCAGATATACCTGCTGCTAATTTCCGGTACTGGTTTCCCATTATAAACAAACGGAAACCTACAGAAACCAAAGCGCCGATCTACACGTGGCCTGCTAAATTTGTTCATGTAGCCATCCCAGGCAAACAATCGGCGATTGAACCCTTCGATAAAGATAACAAGTACTGAGAAAGTGATTCAGATGATGAAATGGATAGTGAAGATTACTTTAATAAGAACAATTAGAAGAAAAGAACTGGTCATTCATTGTTTATTTGTCCGTGGCTGTGAAAAATAAAACTAATAGTAATAATAATAAAGTTATTTTCGATAAAATATGTTATTATTTTTATTTCAGAATAAAATTGACAGATTGTTTAGGACTGGCTAAAATTTTGTAGGACTGACAAATAATCTTGCTTTGTCGGTCCCATGACCGACGGGTCAAAACAAGTTTTCGCGAACTCTGACTTCTTGTAGACTAGTGTATAATAAATCTTGTTAAATTTTATTATTGATTTGTGTCTTTTGTTGGCTACAATTAAAAGGCGATTTTCTGGCATAACAGAAATTGGGGGCTCGTCCGGGATAATGTAAATATCTTATTAAAAATTTGTTCAGTATTTTTATACGACCGCAAAAACATTTTGCGGTCGTATATTGGTGTGACGTTGTCCGAAGACACGTTGGTTTTCGCACTCTTAACTTTAGTTTAAGTGAATGGATCTCTATGAAATTTTACCATAAGGTTCAATACCACAAAAGGAAGGTTGGGATTGATTTTGGGGGTTATGGTACCAACAGTTAAGGAATTAGGGGCCAAAAATAAGCATTTTTGTAACTTCCAGACAATAACTTGTGTGTAAGTGTATGGATCTCTCTGACATTGTACCACAAGGTTCCATATCACAAAGGGAAGGCTGGAATTGATTTTGGGGGTAATTGCCTCAAAATTTTAGGAATTAGGGGCCAAAAAAGGGGCAAAAAATAAGCATTTTTCTAGTTTCAGGACAATAACTTGTGTGTAAGTGTATGGATCTTTCTGAAATTGTACTACAAGGTTCCATATCACAATGGGAAAGCTGGAATTGAGTTTGGGGGTAATTGCCCGAAATGTTTAGGAATTAGGGGCCAAAAATAAGCATTTTTGTAACTTCCAGACAATAACTTGTGTGTAAGTGTATGGATCTCTCTGACATTGTACCACAAGGTTCCATATCACAAAGGGAAGGCTGGGATTGATTTTGTGGGTAATTGCCTCAAAATTTTAGGAATTAGGGGCCAAAACAGGGGCAAAAAATAAGCATTTTTCTAGTTTCAGGACAATAACTTGTGTGTAAGTGTATGGATCTTTCTGAAATTGTACTACAAGGTTCCATATCACAAAGGGTAAGCTGGAATTGAGTTTGGGGGTAATTGCCCTAAACGTTTAGGAATAAGGGACCAAAAAGGGGCCAAAAATAAGCATTTTTCTAGTTTCCAGACAATAACTTGTGTTCAAGTGTATGGATCTCTCTGAAATTGTACTGCAAGGTACCATACCTCAAAGGGAAGGCTGGGATTGAGTTTGGGGTGATGAATCATAAGGGGTTCAAAAATTTGGGGGATTTTTTTTTCTTTAAAATTTTCCATTTTAAGTTGGTTATTTCTGATTTATATTTAAAAGCAAATAATAATGATATGGCAGGAGATACACACCAAACAGGATGTGTAAATTATTATATAATAAGTATTGTGCAATAGCAAGAAATTTTCAATTGCACAGTATTGCGCAATAGCAAGAAATCTTCAATTGCACAGTATTGCGCAATAGCAAGAAATATCCAATAGCACAATATTGCGCAATAGCAAGAAATTGTCAATTGTACAGTATTGCGCAATAGCAAGAAATATTCAATTGAACAGTATTGCGCAATTGCAAGAAATATTCAATTGCACAGTATTGTGCAAAAGAAGATACTTTGTATAAATTGCTTATTTCTTGACCAATTTCAATGGGGTTTTATTCTTGAATTCTTGGGGTTCTTTAATATGCTGAATCTAACCGTGTATTAAGTTTTTGGATTTTGGGCCCCGTGTTTAAATTGGTCCACATTGAGGTCCAAAGGGTCCAAAATTAAACTTTGTTTGATTTCATCAAAAATTGAATTATTGGGGTTCTTTGATATGTTGAATCTAACCGTGTATTTAGATTCTTAATTTTTGGTCCCGTTTTCAAATTTGTCTACATTAAGGTCCAAAGGGTCCAAAATTAAACTTAGTTTGATTTTAACAAAAATTGAATTCTTAGGGTTCTTTGGTATGCTGAATCTAAACATGTATTTAGATTTTTATACGACCGCAAAAAAATTTTGTGGTCGTATATTGGTATGACGTTGGCGTCGTCGTCGTCGTCGTCCGAAGACGCATTGGTTTTCGCACTCTAACTTTAGTTTAAGTGAATGGATCTCAATGAAATTTTACCATAAGGTTCAATATCACAAAAGGAAGGTTGGGATTGATTTTGGGGGTTATGGTACCAACAGTTAAGGAATTAGGGGCCAAAAAGGGGCCAAAAATAAGCATTTTTGTAACTTCCAGACATAACTTGTGTGTTAGTGTATGGATCTCTCTGACTTTGTACCACAAGGTTCCATATCACAAAGGGAATGCTGGGATTGATTTTTGGGGGTAATTGCCTCAAAATTTTAGGAATTAGGGGCCAAAAAAGGGCCAAAAAACAAGCATTTTTCTAGTTTCATGACAGAAACTTGTGTGTAAGTGTATGGATCTTTCTGAAATTGTACTACAAGGTTCCATATCACAAAGGGAAAGCTGGAATTGAGTTTGGGGGTAGTTGCCTGAAACGTTTAGGAATTAGGGGCCAAAAAGGGGCCAAAAATAAGCATTTTTCTAGTTTCCAGACAATAACTTGTGTTGAAGTGTATGGATCTCTCTGAAATTGTACTGCAAGGTACCATACCTCAAAGGGAAGGCTGGGATTGAGTTTGGGGGTGATGAATCATAAGGGGGTTCAAAAATTTGGGGGATTTTATTTTTTCCTTTTTTATTTTAAAATTTTCCATTTTAAGTTGGTTATTTCTGATTTATATTTAAAAGCAAATAATAATGATAAGGCAGGAGATACACACCAAACAGGATGTGTAAATTATTATATAATAAGTATTGTGCAATAGCAAGAAATTTTCAATTGCACAGTATTGCACAATAGCAAGAAATCTTCAATTGCACAGTATTGTGCAATAGCAAGAAATATCCAATAGCACAATATTGCGCAATAGCAAGAAATTGTCAATTGTACAGTATTGCGCAATAGCAAGAAATATTCAATTGCACAGTATTGCGCAATTGCAAGAATATTCAATTGCACAGTATTGTGCAAAGAAGATACTTTGTATAAATTGCTTATTTCTTGACCAATTTCAATGGGGTTTTATTCTTGAACTCTTGGGGTTCTTTAATATGCTGAATCTAACCGTGTATTAAGTTTTTGGATTTTGGGCCCCATTTTTAAATTGGTCCCCATTGAGGTCCAAAGGGTCCAAAATTAAACCTTGTTTGATTTCACCAAAAATTGAATTATTGGGGTTCTTTGATATGCCAAATCTATCTGTGTAATTAGATCTTTAATTTTAGCCCTGTTTTTAAATTGGGTCCACATTTAAAGTCCAAAGGGTCCAAAAGTAAACTTAGTTTGAATTTCACAAAGATTGAATTCTTAGGGTTCTTTGATATGCTGAATCTAAACATGTATTTAGATTTTGATAATGGGCCCAGTTTTCAAGTTGGTCCAAATAGGGGTCCAAAATTAAACTTTGTTTGATTTCAACTAAAATTGAATATATGGGGTTCTTTGATACATGCTGAATCTAACCGTGTATATAGATTTTGGATTTTGGGCCCGTTATCAACTTTGTCCACATTGAGGTCAAAAGGGTCCAAAATTAAACTTTGTTTGATTTCATCAAAAATTGAATTATTGGGGTTCTTTGATATGCCGAATCTAACCGTGTATTTAGATTCTTAATTTTTGGTCCCGTTTTCAAATTGGTCTACATTAAGGTCCAAAGGGTCCAAAATGAAACTTAGTTTGATTTTAACAAAAATTGAATTCTTAGGGTTCTTTGATATGCTGAATCTAAACATGTATTTAGATTTTTGATTATGGGCCCAGTTTTCAAGTTGGTCCAAATCGGGGTCCAAAATTAAACTTTGTTTGATTTCAACAAAAATTGAATATATGGGATTCTTTGATATGCTGTATCTAACCATGTATTTAGATTTTTGATTTTTGGGCCCCGTTATCAACTTTGTCCACATTGAGGTCAAAAGGGTCCAAAATTAAACTTTGTTTGATTTCATCAAAAATTGAATTATTGGGGTTCTTTGATATGCCGAATCTAACTGTGTATTTAGATTCAAATATTTCACTAAATCTGTAAAAAGCACTTGACAATGATCTGTGCACCTTATCCATTTCATATACTACCTTTAGTTTCTTCTGTAGGATAGCATGTGGTTCAAATATATGCCAGTTAAGACTAAAACTACATGCAAGTTTTCCATTGAAAAGTGAACAAGCTGTGCATCAGACCATACTGTCTGCAAAAAGTTGAATGCAAGAGTCCTTTTGCAATTAGACTTTTGTATCATGACATCTTAGCATAGAAATGAGCAAAAAGTAACAAATTTCCATTTCTTATAGCTTCTGTATGCATTTTATATGTAAATATGTGCTACGGCCTAAATTGACTCTAAATAATGTTCAGTCTTGCATGACGTAAGACCATTTTATACTCATGTGGTATGCTTTTGTAACTTTTCTTTCCATTTAAAGTACATTTAATATATATGGAAGAATAATTTATAGTAAAAAACTTCAAAAACTTCAAATTGGTTTGAAAAATGCATGTTTATGTAAGGTTCCCTTAATTCGAAAATGTCAATTTTCAGGCACAGACTCATATAAATTTGACTTTTGAATAATTGTAATAAATCTGATAAATCAAATGAGTGCTCAGTTGCTTTTAATACCTAATATATTATATCTAAGAGAATTTAAAAGCAAATTTTGCAATATTTAAATTTTAAAGCCCAAATCTTGAAAGTTGAAATTATTTGATTTAAGCGTCAAAATTAAATATCCAAATTTCAATATTAAAATAGCCTTTGTTTCTATGATATATATCCTATGGCCATGAAACTTGGCCAACTATCTTATAATTCCTAAGCTTAGGTCATGCAAAGTTTTATTAGAATCGGTCAAGTCTTTCTATACTATTAGGTCCGAGGACACAGTTATCGTCCTTAGATTTTCGTTGTCTACAAATACATGTATAGTCCCTAGTGTGGAGTGTATAACTTGCAAATTTTGTTCATACACTTTCCAAATTTATTTCTTTATATTTTATGCATGAAATATTAAGTAAAGGGATGAAATTACATGTTAAAAAATTTGGTGCTGAATCTTTATGTTAAGTAGTGATTTGGTCCAGTTCAAAAGGTCAAAACTAGTATGTCTGAAGCTGTCAAACTGAATTTTAGACCCCCTTAACATAGAATTGTCAATATTTTGAGTTAGAGCTGGTAGACTTTTCTATAACTTTGATATTATTTGTCCCAATAGTAGTACACTACACTGTAAAAATCTTTTTGAGATAGAGCAGGTGCGATTTTTTTAATTTGAATTTATTGTCTAAAAGAAATGCACTACGAAATAACTGTGTTCTCGGGCCTAAGAGATGAATTCAGGAAATGTAGATTCTGTACTTTGGCAACTTCCCTGAATGGTTTGCTAGTTTCAATTTGTCAAACTCAATAAAAGTAAAGGATTTAAATCTTTATTTGAAAGAAATTCTGTTAAAATGTCCCATTTTGGCATTTTACGGCTAAAATAAGCATTTTATAGCAGTTTCCATTTTTATGCCTAAGAGGCATGCTGACTTTCTATCTGACAGCTTTTTATGCTTTGATATTTGTGTTTCTATGATTAATTCAAATTCTATTAACCATTTGTGAACTCTGAATGTAGAGAAAAGTAGATTATCACAGAAACAAATGTGCAAAATGTGTTGTAATTAGGAACTGGTCGAACGGCCTGTTTGATGTATGTGAAATGTGAAGAGCTTTGTACATAAAATTTGTGGTCCATCATAAATATTTCACTAAATCTGTAAAAAAAGCACTTGACAATGATCTGTGCACCTTATCCATTTCATATACTACCTTTAGTTTCTTCTGTAGGATAGCATGTGGTTCAAATATATGCCAGTTAAGACTAAAACTACATGCAAGTTTTCCATTGAAAAGTGAACAAGCTGTGCATCAGACCATACTGTCTGCAAAAAAGTTGAATGCAAGAGTCCTTTTGCAATTAGACTTTTGTATCATGACATCTTAGCATAGAAATGAGCAAAAAGTAACAAATTTCCATTTCTTATAGCTTCTGTATGCATTTTATATGTAAATATGTGCTCTGGCCTAAATTGACTCTAAATAATGTTCAGTCTTGCATGACGTAAGACCATTTTATACTCATGTGGTATGCTTTTGTAACTTTTCTTTCCATTTAAAGTACATTTAATATATATGGAAGAATAATTTATAGTAAAAACTTCAAAAACTTCAAATTGGTTTGAAAAAATGCATGTTTATGTAAGGTTCCCTTAATTGAAAATGTCAATTTTCAGGCACAGACTCATATAAATTTGACTTTTGAATAATTGTAATAAATCTGATAAATCAAATGAGTGCTCAGTTGCTTTTAATACCTAATATATTATATCTAAGAGAATTTAAAAGCAAATTTTGCAATATTTAAATTTTAAAGCCCAAATCTTGAAAGTTGAAATTATTTGATTTAAACGTCAAAATTAAATATCAAATTTCAATATTAAAATAGCCTTTGTTTCTATGATATATATCCTATGGCCATGAAACTTGGCCAACTATCTTATAATTCCTAAGCTTAGGTCATGCAAAGTTTTATTAGAATCGGTCAAGTCTTTCTATACTATTAGGTCCGAGGACACAGTTATCGTCCTTAGATTTTCGTTGTCTACAAATACATGTATAGTCCCTAGTGTGGAGTGTATAACTTGCAAATTTTGTTCATACACTTTCCAAATTTATTTCTTTATATTTTATGCATGAAATATTAAGTAAAGGGATGAAATTACATGTTAAAAAATTTGGGTGCTGAATCTTTATGTTAAGTAGTGATTTGGTCCAGTTCAAAAGGTCAAAAACTAGTATGTCTGAAGCTGTCAAACTGAATTTTAGACCCCCTTAACATAGAATTGTCAATATTTTGAGTTAGAGCTGGTAGACTTTTCTATAACTTTGATATTATTTGTCCCAATAGTAGTACACTACACTGTAAAAATCTTTTGAGATAGAGCAGGTGCGATTTTTTAATTTGAATTTATTGTCTAAAAGAAATGCACTACTGAAATAACTGTGTTCTCGGGCCAATTTGGTAAATTTTGGTAAGTTTTACAAAATGTTTTCCTTTTGTAATCTTCTTCTCTGTAACTGCAGTAGAAAATCAATATAGAAAACAATCTACTAATGAACTGGACATAAAAATAATTGATAATTCTATAACATGAAAAAAAACACATTAATACCTGATGATGGTGTTTCTTTCTTTACATTGAAAATGATGTCACAACTATAATCCCGAACAATAGGTCGAATGTCAGATATGTTTCAGTACTTTGGCTTCATTTTCTACAGATTCAAGTTCAAATGATTCTTGAATTCTACACTACCTTTCACAGGTAATGCCTGCCTCATATTATATTTAAAACTTTAATAGAATATCAGAAATTTTGAGAGAAAATTAATCAACCATGCAATTTCTAAAACTTAATTAATATTGTTCAAATTATCAATTAACTATTAAAAAAAATTCTCATTAAAAAATATAGTTCTTCATTTTATATTTTATCAGAAGTTTAGGGAAAAAATTGAATTTAATTGTATCCCTTGTTCTCATTTCCTGGGATAAATCCAATACAAATTAAAGTATTGGTATTGAATTAATATTTAAGAAATATTTCAAACCTTACCATTTTCTTCACAAGAATGAAGACCATATTTTCAGTGTCATAAGTATCAGTCATCATATTTGTTGTACTTTGTTGTTTAAAAGTTGAATGCAAAGAAAGATCAACAAAGCAATTCAAAACCACTTGAATTTTGCAACAACAAATGCGAGTTTTAATGACCTCAGCTGGCTATACAACCCTTGCACAATCAACTGAATTTTGCAGAAATCATTAATAGGAAAGATTGCCCTTAAATGATAATTTTTATTACCTTTTGTTTTTTTTTGGGGGTGTTGCGCAACAACAAAACTTCACAACAAACTTTCTCATCACTTGCATTTCTCGTTAGATAAATTTTACAAAATTCTCCCTGAAACTACTGTCAAATTAAAACAAACTTGGTTTAAATCACCACTAGGATATCCAGGGACCACTGTGTATGATGACCCTGCCTGCCAACATGGCACACATGGCTGAAATAAAACATAGGTTTCAAATGCACTTTTAGTCTTATATCTCTGAAACTAAACGACAGTACAACAGTTGCATTTATCATGCATCAATTGTAAATAAAATATCAGGTGAGCGACACAGGGTCCTTGGAGCCTCTAGTTTTATTTTAAAATTTTCCATTTTAAGTTGGTTATTTCTGATTTATATTTAAAAGCAAATAATAATGATAAGGCAGGAGATACACACCAAACAGGATGTGTAAATTATTATATAATAAGTATTGTGCAATAGCAAGAAATTTTCAATTGCACAGTATTGCACAATAGCAAGAAATCTTCAATTGCACAGTATTGCGCAATAGCAAGAAATATCCAATAGCACAATATTGCGCAATAGCAAGAAATTGTCAATTGTACAGTATTGCGCAATAGCAAGAAATATTCAATTGCACAGTATTGCGCAATTGCAAGAAATATTCAATTGCACAGTATTGTGCAAAGAAGATACTTTGTATAAATTGCTTATTTCTTGACCAATTTCAATGGGGTTTTATTCTTGAACTCTTGGGGTTCTTTAATATGCTGAATCTAACCGTGTATTAAGTTTTTGGATTTTGGGCCCGTTTTAAATTGGTCCACATTGAGGTCCAAAGGGTCCAAAATTAAACTTTGTTTGATTTCATCAAAATTGAATTATTGGGGTTCTTTGATATGCCAAATCTAACTGTGTATTTAGATTCTTAATTTTTGGTCCCGTTTTCAAATTGGTCTACATTAAGGTCCAAAGGGTCCAAAATTAAACTTAGTTTGATTTTAACAAAATTGAATTCTTAGGGTTCTTTGATATGCTGAATCTAAACATGTATTTAGATTTTGATAATGGGCCCAGTTTTCAAGTTGGTCCAAATCGGGTCCAAAATTAAACTTTGTTTGATTTCAACAAAATTGAATATATGGGGTTCTTTGATATGCTGAATCTAACCATGTATTTAGATTTTTGATTTTGGGCCCTGTTATCAACTTTGTCCACATTGAGGTCAAAAGGGTCCAAAATTAAACTTTGTTTGATTTCATCAAAATTGAATTATTGGGGTTCTTTGATATGCGAATCTAACCGTGTATTTAGATTCTTAATTTTGGTCCGTTTTCAAATTGGTCTACATTAAGGTCCAAAGGGTCCAAAATGAAACTTAGTTTGATTTTAACAAAATTGAATTCTTAGGGTTCTTTGATATGCTGAATCTAAACATGTATTTAGATTTTGATTATGGGCCCAGTTTTCAAGTTGGTCCAAATCGGGGTCCAAAATTAAACTTTGTTTGATTTCAACAAAAATTGAATATATGGGTTCTTTGATATGCTGTATCTAACCATGTATTTAGATTTTTGATTTTTGGGCCCCGTTATCAACTTTGTCCACATTGAGGTCAAAAGGGTCCAAAATTAAACTTTGTTTGATTTCATCAAAAATTGAATTATTGGGGTTCTTTGATATGCCGAATCTAACTGTGTATTTAGATTCTTAATTTTTGGTCCCGTTTTCAAATTGGTCTACATTAAGGTCCAAAGGGTCCAAAATTAAACTTAGTTTGATTTTAACAAAAATTGAATTCTTAGGGTTCTTTGATATGCTGAATCTAAACATGTATTTAGATTTTTGATTATGGGCCCAGTTTTCAAGTTGGTCCAAATCAGGGTCCAAAATTAAACTTTGTTTGATTTCAACAAAAATTGAATATATGGGGTTCTTTGGTATGCTGAATCTAACCATGTATTTAGATTTTTGATTTTTGGGCCCTGTTATCAACTTTGTCCACATTGAGGTCAAAAGGGTCCAAAATTAAACTTTGTTTGATTTCATGAAAAATTGAACTCTTGGGGTTCTTTGATATGCTGAATCTAACCATGTATTTAGATTTTGGATATTGGACCATAATAGGTGAATGTCCAATTTAAAATTTTTAAGTTCTTAGACCACATTCATTCTGTGTCAGAAACCTATGCTGTGTCAAATATTTAATCACAATCCAAATTCAGAGCTGTATCAAGCTTGAATGTTGTGTCCATACTTGCCCCAACTATTCAGGGTTCGACCTCTGCGGTCGTATCAAGCTGCACCCTCATGGAGCATTTTATTGATTATGGGCCCAGTTTTCAAGTTGGTCCAAATCGGGTCCAAAATTAAACTTTGTTTGATTTCAACAAAATTGAATATATGGGGTTCTTTGATATGCTGAATCTAACCATGTATTTAGATTCTTTATTTTGGTCCCGTTTTCAAATTGGTCTACATTAAGGTCCAAGGAGTCCAAAATTAAACTTAGTTTGATCTTTACAAAAATTGAATTCTTAGGGTTCTTTGATAAGCTGAATCTAAACATGTATTTAGATTTTTGATTATGGCCCAGTTTTCAAGTTGGTCCAAATCAGGGTCCAAAATTAAACTTTGTTTGATTTCAACAAAAATTGAATATATGGGGTTCTTTGATATGCTGAATCTAACCATGTATTTAGATTTTTGATTTTTGGGCCCCGTTATCAACTTTGTCCACATTGAGGTCAAAAGGGTCCAAAATAAAACTTTTTTTGTTTGATTTCATCGAAAATTGAACTCTTGGGGTTCTTTGATATGCTGAATCTAACCATGTATTTAGATTTTGGATATTGGACCATAATAGGTGAATGTCCAATTTAAAATTTTTGAGTTCTTAGACCACATTCATTCTGTGTCAGAAACCTATGCTGTGTCAAATATTTAATCACAACCCAAATTCAGAGCTGTATCAAGCTTGAATGTTGATTCCATACTTGCCCCAACTGTTCAGGGTTCGACCTCTGCGGTGGTATCAAGCTGCGGCCTGCGGAGCATTTTATTATTAGAAGTAGCCAACAAAATTCTACAAAATGGCATTTGATGCCAGTAAATTTTTGAAAACGCCAGACCTGGAGGGGTTTGATAATTTAAAGAAAGAGGAATTAGTGTTGCTTGCTAAACATCTGAAATTAGACTTTAGAGTATCTATGAGAAAACAAATTATAAATTATAAAAAATTTGGTAATAGACAAATTAGTTGACGCAGAAATTTTAGGTGAAGAGGCTCTTGAACTGAAGGTCGAAAATGTTGACGCTATCAAATTAAAACAGCTTGAATTAGAACATGAACTTAAATTAAAACAACTGGAAAACGAAGTTAAATTAAAGCAATTGGAAAAAGAAGATGAACTCAAATTAAAACATTTGGAAAAAGAAAAAGAAGAAAGGCAGGCAGGCAGGACTTGAAATGAAGGAAAGGTTAGAGATGGAGAAGATGAAAGAAAAAGAAAAAGAAGATGAATTTAAATTAAAACAGGCAGAACTTGAAATGAGGGAAAGGTTAGAGATTGAGAAAATGAAAATTGAAATGGTTAAAGATGAAAGCAACCCTAATTCCAGTCAAAATCAGAACATTTTAATTTTGATGCAGCAAAAAATATACGTTTGGTTCCCAAATTCAGTGAAAAAACAGTTGATAAATTTTTTCCACAGTTTGAGAAAATTGCTCAAAATTTGAAATGGCTAAAGCCTTTTTGAACTACAATGCTGCAAAGTGTTTTTGAGGGCAAGGCTGCTGAAATTTACTCAGCACTTTCATCAGAAAATAGTTCTGATTATGACAAGGTTAAAAAAGAGGTTTTGAAAGCTTATGAAATGCCAGAAGCATATAGACAGAAATTTAGGTCTTATAAAAAGTTTGATTCACAAACCTATGTTGAATTTGCTAGGGAAAAAGAAGATCTATTTGATAAATGGCTTACGTCAAAGAAAATAGATAAAAATTTTGATAACTTAAGACAATTGATGTTATTAGAAGAGTTCAAGCAGTGTGTTCATTTAGACTTAAAAACACATTTAGATGACAAAACTGTTGAGACATTACAAAAAAGGTCAAAATTTTAATACTTCGTGTGGAAATTACAAGAATCAAAGCACTGAGCGTACTGATAGTAAGCCTGTTGCACAGAAAAAGAGTCAGTCTAGTTATAATATTGTAACAAAAACCGAGCGGTCGGGCCTTGGTGTTAAACTATTAAAGTGTATCCCTTAGTGTGTTGCTATAAGAATGCTTTTATAAGAATGTATAAATATATATGAAATAAAAGTTATAACTAGTGACCCTTCTTTGGTAGCGTGGTACTCTGGTATCGTGGTACTCTGGTATTCTGAATACACACTGGTAAGGTTGGTTACTCTGGTAAGGTGAAGACTTGGATAAAAGGGGTATATCGGGAAATACGTTTTTGGCCTGTGAAAGTGTCTGTGTGTTTTGCATGTAACTCTCCGTATTTGTGTTTGTAGGAATAACAGACTCGTTAAATAGAAATCAACTTATATTAACTTTAAGAAGCATTAAAAATCAACAATACAGATAAATATTAAATAACTTAACAATATCATAACCTTATAGATAAATATATTATTAACTTCCTAATGTGAATTAAAGAAAATGGACAGTGGAAAAAAATATGTACCCAGAAAGTTTATTAAACATAGTTTGGTAATCGGCAAATGGTAAATTAAATTCAATGCCAAAAGATAAAGTTTAACTTAATAAATTGTTTCCGTGTGTAACTCGTAAAGGAATTAACAAACCAAAATATGTACGGACCTATTCTCCTCAGACATGGTTATCTGTCGTCTGCTTGGTAACTGGTTCTACTGACTTGGTCTGGTAACTGGTACTTAATTTTATTATAACGCTTGGATTTAGCGAACGTTACATGCCCAGGGTAAAATATGAGCTGAAGACTTAGTAAATGCTCCGCCGTATTTATACTTAGGTAAACCAATGACCGAATTGGTTTACCATTTACCATTTTGGTTTACCATTTACCATTTAGGAAAATACCTAAATTACCAAAACCGGAACTGGCGATTACCAAAATTATGTTCGGGGTGTTTGGTAAAACGTTTGTGTACTTCAATTGAAACGAACAATAGAGGGGTGTTCCGAATATAAAAACAAAGGCAAGAATGATAAAAAATGATAAAAAATTAACCATGTTTAAGCTGGGATTTTCACACATGGGCAGGAAAAATGAAGATAAATTCAGCAATAACTAAAAGCATAATTATCCATACTTTACACAATAACTACATAATAACAAAAGTCATGTATCAGTACCATTAAAGCAATGTCAACACACAAATTAGGTAGGGGGACAAGTTTCCTTTCAATGAACCAACAATCGCAGTTGACTTATAAATTCATGAAAGGCGCTACCTATATCCACTTGATGAGACATACGTGAAAATCTGTAAAGTCCTATACAACTTTAATTGATGGACGCCAATTTTGTTACAATATGTCTAGTCCAAAATATGATACTTTTGATAGATTGCCACAATCAAATTTGACTGTTAATCTTGGTAAAAGTGAATTTTGCCAGGCCACTGTTGATTATTTAGGGCATACAGTTGGCCAAGGTCAGGTGAAACCTATTATGGCTTAAGTGGATGCAATTACTAAATTTCCTCCTCCTACAAATAAAAAACAACTTATGAGATATTTAGGTATGATTGGATTTTACAGGAAATTCTGTTCAAATTTTGCTACTGTTGTTCAACCATTGACTCATCTTTTACGAAAAGATTCTAAATTCATCTGGAGTGAAAATTGTTAAAACGCTTTTGAAAATAGCAAATCACTTTTAATTAATAGTCCAGTTCTGATCACTCCAGACTTTGAAAAACAATTTAAACTTGCCGTTGATGCAAGCGATGTAGGAGTTGGAGCTGTTTTATATCAAGAGACAGATGATAATGTTGAGAAACCTATATCATATTTTTCTAAGAAATTAGATAAACATCAGAAAAATTATTCAGCTATTGAAAAAGAGTGTTTTGCACTGTTGTCTGCACTTCAACATTTTGATGTATATTTAAATCCCACTGTTCATCCTATTCTTGTTTATACTGATCATAATCCTCTCACCTTCATACATAAAATGAGAAACAAGAACCAGAGATTGATTAGGTGGAGTTTATTGTTACAGGAATATGATGTTATTGTTAAACATATTAAAGGTAAAGATAATGTAATAGCAGATGCTTTATCTAGAACTTATTAAAACACTGTGTATATACTATGTATTTTTGTACATATTATTCATGAAAAGTTTTTTGTTACACTCAAACTTTTTTTAAAGGGGGAGGTGTTAATGATATTGTAACTATCATATTTATTTAATTTTGTCGAAAAAGCGAGACATAGCGATCCTACATTCCGTCGGCATCGTCGGCGTCCACAAATATTCACTCTGTGGTTAAAGTTTTTGAAATTTTAATAACTTCCTTAAACTATCCTGGATTTCTACCAAACTTGGACAGAAGCTTGTTTATGATCATAAGATTATATTCAAAAGTAAATTTTGTAAAAAAAAAATTCCATTTTTTCCGTATTTTACTTATAAATGGACTTAGTTTTTTTGCCAGGAAACATTACATTCACTCTATGGTTAAAGTTTTTGAAATTTTAATAACTTTCTTAAACTATCCTGGATTTCTACCAAACTTGGAAAGAAGCTTGTTTATGATCATAAGATAGTATCCAGAAGTAAATTTTGTAAAAAAAAATTCCATTTTTTCCGTATTTTACTTATAAATGGACTTAGTTTTTCTGCCAGTTAACATTACATTCACTCTGTGGTTAAAGTTTTCAAAATTTTAACAACTTTCTTAAACTATCCTGGATTTGTACCACACTTGGACAGAAGCTTGTTCATGATCAAAAGCTAGTATCTAGAAGAAAATTTTGATAAAATTTTGTTCCATTTTTTCAGTATTTTACTTATAAAGGGACTTAGTTTTTCTTCCAGTCAACATTACATACAGTCTGCAGTTCAAGTTTTTAAAACATTTATTAGATTCATAAATTATCCTGGATTTTTACCAAACTTGGACAGAAGCTACTTACCTTCAAAAGATAGTACAGAGAGGAATATTTTTATTAATTTTTTTCCTCATTTTTGTTGAGCCTGCGATTAACAGCAAAAGTAGGCGAGACACTGGGTTCTGCGGAACCCTTACGAATTATTTCTCCTCAAGTTTTCAGAAATCAAAAAGAAAATTTCTTCAAAATTTTTTTTTTTTTTAAAAGGGGGAGGTCAAAATTGCAGCAGCATAGTGTTTTATTGCACAATAGCAAAAAAAAAAGGGTGGGTAAACTTTTTTTGGGGGGGGGGTGATATCAATTCACGACAGCATAGTGTATTGCACAAAAGCAAAAATCATATAACCAATTCTAAGTTCTTTGACTACAGTTATTCTGTGTCAGAAACCTATTATTGAATTACAATCCAAATTCAGACCTGTATCATGCGCGAATGTTGTGTCCATTTTTGCCCCAACTGATCAGGGTTGGACATCTGCGGTCGTATCCAGCTGCGCTCGCGAAGCAATTTATTTGATTTAAAAAGAATATAGAGGAGCAAATATGTATGGAATAAGATGAAATAAATTGACCGCATTTACTGCTCCAGTTGGTTACAAAACCCAACACAGAAACTGACAATGACGTGGTTGTGGGTCCTACGTGTTCTACTTCTACAGCATCACCTATTAAGAAATCTTCACATCGCCAGTCTGGTGTTAACCAAGGGTCTGGAAATGGTCATATTTGCCAGTTATGACCTCAACTGACAAGCTCAGAACTAATATCATAAAGAAATTAAAATTCCATGACAACTGAATTCATTATTTAATTACTTTTCAGCAAAGACAATCATCAATTCTGATTTAAAAATTAATACTTTAATTTAATTTACGTAGAAAAAAGTATTTTTCACGAGTAACACATGTGCTTTAATTACTATGTAACACGCATGTGTGAAATTGTCTTCAGATTAGACATTTAATCGTAAAATGCAAAATGATTTCATGCTAAATTAAATGAGTGCAACTATTATCTGGTATATTCAAACATTAAAGGTTATAAAATTAAAAAGCCAGAGATTTCTTGTCAATTTGATAAACCAAATGAATCCTGAAAATGAATCTGGAATTGCTTGTACTTCAGTATTGTCGCAAAACTTCCGGTTTTAATTTCATCTTCAAAATCAAAAGAAACGTTAGCGATGTCTGAGAAATTAACCGTTTTGAGTCATTAAAATCATTTCAATTTTAAACTGTTGCCTTCCCTAAACTGTTGTTGAACTTTTTTATAAAAATGGAAAGAAAATTCACGAATTAATTGCGATGAAACAGTCAATACAAATTCGTTGATGCTATGAATCTAGTGTGATATAGACAATTTGAAAAAAGGGCACCAACCTTAAAGTCATCTCAAAATGACCGAAATTGTGTGAAAAAATTTCTGGATTGTTGGTGTTAGTTAACCCTTCATAGAAAAATACTTTTCTTTGGATTTTGTACACAGATAATGAGAATGGTAAATGTATGCTACAGTTAAATCATGATAAAATTTATTTCTGTACTTACTTTTGTTTGATTATCTGAATTTACAATGGAGATAAAAAATGGTTCTTCATCTATTTTAAAACAATAACATTTACAAACAAAAGGGTAACTTCCATCAGAACAACATTACAAGAGCAAACATCAGCAGCATGTTTTATAAAAACATTATAACAAATAAACCATGTGCCTCGACAAAGTTACTGAGAATAGTCGAAAATCAAGTGCTTACCACAGCGCTATCAAAAAATCCTGGGTAGAACACTGTTATATATGAAAGAACTAGTTCAAAATGTTTGCTTCATAGTGATGAAGATATGATATATTTGGTCTGAAACAATCCAATGGCATCTTATAGGAGTTATTGCCCCTGAAATGTTTTATTTTAAGGTAAATTGATTATTACTTCAGATTGGTACATGATAAAGCCATAAGGTCTTTTGCAAAATGTTGGGTGACATATGACCTTGAAAAATGTCAACTGGAAGTGATCTTGAGTGAACCGGAAGTAGTCATTTTTGCACTTATTTCATGGAAAAGTACCTAGAAACCATATATTTTTTGAATGGGCATACATAAACCTATCATATGAGACCGGAAGTGACATTCTATAAACGGAAGTAGCAAATTATCTCCACTATTACAGGCATAAGTATAAACAAACTATATATTTTTGGAATCAGCGTGAATAAAGCTATCAAATGAGACCGGAAGTAGCCAATTTTCTCCCTTTTTACATGCAAAAGTATATATAAACCATATATTTTTGGAATCAGTGTAAATACAGCTTTCATATGAAACCGGAAGTGACATTTTCTTAACCGGAAGTTGGCAATTATCTGCCTTATTTCAGGCAAAAGTATATAGAAACCAAATATTTATTGAATCAGTATAAAGAAACCTTTGATTGGATGCCAAAAGTAACTTTGAGTAAACTGGAAATAGCTTATCAATTATTTAGAAAATTGATGTGGAAAGACCTCCAATTGCTCTCTGAACAATTGGTTTTTAATTATATATATATATTACACTTTTTTGACTCAAACTTTTAGTACATTGATTTCGTTGTTTGGTCAGCAAAGTGCTTCCAATATATAAGTGATCTATCTTGCCTTGCACTTAAGATTAAAATTTAAGTTGATATGTTTCTTTGTGATAATCATAGCTACTGATAAAGATATTTATCCCTGTTCTCCATGAAATGTTAGGGCCGACATTCTTAACATTTGATTTTTAAGGATTCAAAATAATTATCAAAGACAATTTGTATTTTTATGCCCCTAGAGGGGCATTATGTTTTTATTTCTGTTCGTCCCTAATTCCGTCCGTCCGTCTGTCTTCCCGCTTCAGGTTAATGTTTTTGGTCAAGGTAGTTTTTGATGAAGTTGAAGTCCAATCAACTTGAAACTTGGTACACATGTTCCCTATGATATGATCTTTCTAATTTTAATGCCAAATTAGAGTTTTGACCCCAATTTTACGTTCCACTGACCATAGAAAATGATAGTGCGAGTGGGGCATCCGTGTACTATGGACACATTCTTGTTAGTATTTGAATGACTCCATAGCTATAGGATAACGATTATTAAATTTGAACTGTGTACTTATTACAGATGATGATAATTTTGGGTAGTATAATAGGAATCATTGTCATAATTATCATTGGTGAGTTATCTCCCTCTAGATGTTGTAAAGTGTCACTAAGTGTTGTCTAAAAATAACATCACCCTATTTTAAAAAAAATAGTGTAGGAACCCTGTTCTTCTTAATTTCTGCCATTCTGCTTTACAGCTATTTATTTTAATCTCAATTGCTGTTGGAAAGTAGTTGAGCAGTGGTATTCCAAATTGTTGATAGTTGATGGGCCTGTTATAACCTTTCAGGTCATGAATCTGAATTTGTAAATTTTGATAAGAATCTCACTGTAATCATATAATTGTCTTCTTTGAAGCCTATATATGCATTAAAAAGTTAAGCAGGTGACAAATCATAAAGAAATACTGCTTTTATCATGATTCTTGCTTGTAAATGTTGTGTACATTTGTCCGATAATGTGTTTCGTCATGCTTTAGAATGTTTTTATCAAAATGAATATTTAGATTAATGCACTAAACATTTGAAGATTTAAAAAAAACCAAACAAATAACACTTCTGCTAAAATATTTGACAAATCTCATTAATGGCTACAAATATTTGCTTTTGTTATTCAGTTATAGGATGGATGTAAATATTGAAAAAACAATCAAATTCCTGTCCTAAGATGTAACCAAATGGGCACTTAATAGAATACAAACAGAATTGTTATACGACCGCAAAAAATTTTTTGGGATCCTATAATGGTATGATGTCGTCGTTGTCGTCGTCGTCCGAAGACACATTGGTTTCCGGACAATAACTTTAGTTTAAGGGAATGGATCTCTATGAAATTTTTAAAGAAGGTTCAATACCACAAAAGGAAGGTTGGGATTGGTTTTGGGGATGATGGTCCCAACCGTTTAGGAATTAGGGGCCCAAAAGGGACCCAAAAGAAGTATTTTTCTAGTTTCGAGATAATAACTTGTGTATAAGTATTTCGATTGCTCTGAAATTGTACCACAATGTTTAATACCATAAGTAGAAGGTTGGGATTCATTTTAGGGGTTATGGGGCCAACAGTTTAGGAATTAAGGGCCAAAAACAAACATTTTTCTAGTTTCCAGACAATAACTTGTGTGTAAGTGTATGGATCTCTCTGACATTGTACCACAAGGTTCCATATAACAAAGGGAAGGCTGTGATTGAGTTTGGGGTTAATTGCCCCAAACATGTAGGAATTAGGGGCCAAAAAGGGCCAAAAACAAGCATTTTTCTAGTTTCCAGACAATAACTTGTGTTGAAGTGTATGGATCTCTCTGAAATTTTACTACAATGTTCCATACTACAAAGGAAAGGCTTGGATTGAGTTTTGGGGTTATTGCTACAAAGGGGGTTTCAAAAGTTGGGGATTTTTTTCCCCAATTTTATTAGGGATTCATTTTTTTTTTTTTTCCAAAAGTTTTCAAATTTCGAATTTTTCAAAAGTTTCAAGAAGAAATCTTCAATTGCACAGTATTGCGCAATAGATTTGTAAGATCTTTAACCACATTTATTTTGTGTCAGAAACCTATATTATGTCAAAAATTTGATCACAATCCAAATTCAGACAGTATCAAGCTTGAATATTGTGTCCCAATTTGCCCAAACTGTTCAGGGTTCGACCTCTGCGGTCGTATCAGGCTGTGCTCAGTGAAGCATTTTATCTCCCTTTGTTTGACTAATGACAGCGCATTGATTAAAATTTATAATTTTTTTGTGAAACTATTCACCTATATGGCTTTATCGCAAGTAAATTTTAACGTCGTGTAGTTTATATCTTGTATATAATAAATCAAATAAGATTATTTATAGGCTACCTTAAAACACTTCATGCATTATTTTTAGGGTGGTACCTTCAAAACAAAACTAAGCAATTTATCTCAATGCTATATATAGCTTGATAATTCAGCTACTTCATGTTAAGAAGAAAATGTTTTCAATGTACAGAGAAATCACTATCAGCTGTACAGTTTTGAAGTATGAATAAAAATTGGTCCCAAAACATATAAAATCATCAGCATATTTAAGTCTCTTTACATTTTCTATTTGACTTTAATTGCTTATCTAGTATACATCATCCTTGGAATTCATTTTGGGATATTTTAACCTTTCATGATAAAGTGTTCGCTTCAGAAATTTGAAATTGAGATTTCTAGTACCATCTTGCTGAAATTTATAGCACCAGTGTAAGCTTAATTGTGTGATAAATTTCAAAGTATATCTGATAGGGTAAGGGTAAATATCAGGGGAAAATGCCTTACGGTAATTAGAATACTGATGATAGTTATAAAAGTGAAATCTGCTTTCTATGTTTTCACATTATATGTTGTAACTAGATGTTGTAACTAGATGTTGTGTACTTTCAGATGTGGGCAATCCTTATAGCTGTTATATTAGTCATAATTATCATTATTGTTGGTAAGTTTTATGTTTATGTATGCATCAATATGAGGTGTTTCAGGGTAGGAGAATACTGTAAAGAGGAGTTATATTACAGTAAGGAAGTCAATAATGTGACTTGGATAGATCTCTTTTATTGAATTATGTTTGTCTACTTAACCACATTGCATTTTATTATATGACTATACATTTTCTGTTTTCTCCTTGGCTAAAAGCATAGGAAATCCTCTTTAATAAAACATTATATTCACTGCGGCAAAAATCACGAGAGGTTAATATAAGATTTGGAACAAAGTCCGTGTACCTAAATACAGATATTCCAAGGCAATGTCAATGATGTAGGTTTATGATATTACAGGTAAATCCCCGTTTTTTTGTCTCGCCTGTTGCGGTAAATGAGACATAGGGATTGCCTTCTGGCTGCAGACAGCATCAACAATTGTTTTTCGCACTCTAACTTTAAATTAAGTGAATGGATCTCAATGAAATTTTACCATAAGATTCAATACCACAAAAGAAAGGTTGGGATTGATTTTGGGGGTTAGGGTACCAACAGTTAAGGAATTAGGTGCCAAAAAGGGGCCAAAAAAAGCATTTTTGTAACTTCCAGACAATAACTTGTGTGTAAGTGTATGGATCTCTCTGACATTGTACCACAAGGTTCCATATCACAAAGGGAAGGCTGGAATTGATTTTTGGGGTAATTGCCTCAAAATTTTAGGAATTAGGGGCCAAAAAAGGGGCAAAAAACAAGCATTTTTCTAGTTTCATGACAATAACTTGTGTGTAAGTGTTTGGATATTTCTGAAATTGTACTACAAGGTTCCATATCACAAAGGGAAAGCTGGAATTGAGTTTGGGGGTAATTGCCCAAAATGTTTAGGAATTGGGGGCCAAAAAGGGGCCAAAAATAAGCATTTTTCTAGTTTCCAGACAATAACTTGTGTTCAAGTGTATGGATCTCTCTGAAATTGTACTGCAAGGTACCATACCACAAACGGAAAGCTGGGATTGATGATTGGGGTAATTGCCTCAATATTTTAGGAATTAAGGGCCAAAAAGGGGCAAAAACAAGCATTTTTCTAGTTTCAGGATAATAACTTATGTGTAAGTGTATGGATCTTTCTGAAATTGTACTACAAGGTTCCATATCACAAAGGGAAAGCTGGGTTTGAGTTTGGGGTAATTGCCCTAAACGTTTAGGAATTTGGGGCCAAAAAACACATTTTTCTAGTTTCCAAACAATAACTTGTGTTCAAGTGTATGGATCTCTCTGAAATTGTACTGCAAGGTACCATACCACAAAGGGAAGGCTGGGATTGAGTTTGGGGGTGATGAATCATAAGGGGTTCAAAAAATTTGGAGGGGAGGGGGGGATTTTTTTTTTTCCTTTTAAAATTTTCCATTTTAAAAATAAAAAATAAAGCAAATAATAATGATATGGTAGGAGATACACACCAAACAGGATGTGTTAATTATTATATAATAAGTATTGTGCAATAGCAAGAAATTTTCAATTGCACAGTATTGCACAATAGCAAGAAATCTTCAATTGCACAGTATTGCACAATAGCAAGAAATCTTCAATTGCACAGTATTGCACAATAGCAAGAAATATCCAATAGCACAATATTGTGCAATTGCAAGAAATTGTCAATTGTACAGTATTGCGCAATAGCAAGAAATATTCAATTGCACAGTATTGTGCAAAAGAAGATACTTCGTATAAATTGCTTATTTCTTGACCAATTTCAATGGGATTTTATTCTTGAATTCTTGGGGTTCTTTAATATGCTGAATCTAACCGTGTATTAAGTTTTTGGATTTTGGGCCCCGTTTTTAAATTGGTCCACATTGAGGTCCAAAGGGTCCAAAATTCAACTTTGTTTGATTTCATCAAAAATTGAACTATTGGGGTTCTTTGATATGCCGAATCTAACCGAGTTTTTAGATTCTTAATTTTTGGTTCTGTTTTCAAATTGGTCTACATTAAGGTCCAAAGGGTCCAAAATTAAACTTAGTTTGATTTTAACAAAAATTGAATTTTTAGGGTTCTTTGATATGCTGAATCTAAACATGTAATTAGATTTTTGATTATGGGCCCAGTTTTCAAGTTGGTCCAAATTGGGGTCCAAAATTAAAGTTAGTTTGATTTTAACAAAAATTGAATTCTTAGGGTTCTTTGATATGCTGAATCTAAACATGTATTTAGATTTTTGATTATGGGCCCAGTTTTCAAGTTGGTCCAAATCGGGTTTCAAAATTAAACTTAGTTTGATTCTAACAAAAATTGAATTCTTAGGGTTCTTTGATATGCTGAATCTGACCATGTATTTAGATTTTTGATTTTTGGGCCCCGTTATCAACTTTGTCCACATTGAGGTCAAAAGGGTCCAAAATTAAACTTTGTTTGATTTCATCAAAAATTGAATTATTGGGGTTCTTTGATATGCCGAATCTAACTGTGTATTTAGATTCTTAATTTTTGGTTCTGTTTTCAAATTGGTCTACATTAAGGTCCAAAGGGTTCAAAATTAAACTTAGTTTGATTTTAACAAAAACTGAATTTTTAGGGTTCTTTGATATGCTGAATCTAAACATATATTTAGATTTTTGATTATGGGCCCAGTTTTCAAGTTGGTCCAAAATTAAACTTAGTTTGATTTCAACAAAAATTGAATTCTTAGGGTTCTTTGATATGCTGAATCTAAACATGTATTTAGATTTTTGATTATGGGCCCAGTTTTCAAGTTGGTCCAAATCGGGGTCCAAAATTAAACTTAGTTTGATTCTAACAAAAATTGAATTCTTAGGGTTCTTTGATATGCTGAATCTGACCATGTATTTAGATTTTTGATTTTTGGGCCCCGTTATCAACTTTGTCCACATTGAGGTCAAAAGGGTCCAAAATTAAACTTTGTTTGATTTCATCAAAAATTGAATTCTTGGGGTTCTTTGATATGCTGAATCTAACTATGTATTTAGATTTTGGATATTGGACCATAATAGGTGAATGTCCAATTTAAAATTTTTAAGTTCTTAGACCACATTCATTCTGTGTTAGAAACCTATGCTGTGTCAAATATTTAATCACAATCCAAATTCAGAGCTGTATCAAGCTTCAATGTTGTGTCCAAACTTGCCCCAACTGTTCAGGGTTCGACCTCTGCGGTTGTATCAAGCTGCGCCCTGCGGAGCATTTTATTTTAATTTTTCTTCTGGTTTTCGGTGTATCTTTTTTGTAAACTTTATGTAACATTTCAGCTGATGAAAATCAGCAACTGCAATAGCAGACAATAGACTAGTATCTAGAGCAAATACTAGAAAATTGGGGAAGGATAAAAAGTCATATAATAAAACAATTGTTGACTTTTGATTTCAGTTGATACAATGATTTATCAACGCCAGAGATATGACATTCACCCTCGGCTGTTGGCCTCAGTGAATATCATATCCCTGGGGTTGATAAATCATTGTATCAACCTCATCAAAAGTCAATAATTGTATAATATCACATTTCCAGTTGTTATCTATTCTTCAGAAATTTTATGTAAATTTATTCAAAGATGGCAAAGCATGGTAGCTTTCTATGGGCCTTTCTAATTAAGCATCTATGAGAACCTAGGGAGGACACTGTTTTGGGTTGTATCAAAACTTCTTTTAAACTATAAATTTTACTAGGGAAGTACCAAAAATAACATAAAGGTCTCTTCAGAAATGCTTGAAAGACCATTTCTACCATTTTTTAAAAAGTTTTTTGTAGAAACTATGATCATGATGATAGATATAGAGAAAATTAACATGGAAAAATGGTACTGCACTTAAAAGATGATTTTTATCAATTTTGTTGTTGTTGCAGAAACTAGGATGGAAAGAAACTTTAAATGGCATGTTTAACATGCATTAATATACATTAAACAGCAAAGTAATCATTGATGCTATGCAAGACCTACAAAAAAAAATTCCAGATGACAGGCTCTGAGGAACCTCTTGTTAAGATATATATTTTATCCTTGTAACTGTTGGAAATGTTGATGAGTTCCAAATGAAATTGATTAGTCTTGGCCTAACCAAGATTACTGATTAAAACTGGTTTCACTCAATATTTTAATAGAATAATTCATTTGACATTTTGTGTGTATGTTGAACACTCTTTTTCTGGTTACTAACCCTAGTCTACATTATGTATCTAGTCACTAACCCTACATTATGTAGGTAAATTCAATAAATTGTGGTTATTGAAATCTAAATAAATTCCAATCTGTTCACACCAGTTTTTGTCTCGCCTTGACGGAGTCAAAAAGCGAGACATAGGTATGCTGTTTACGGCGTCGGCGGCGGCAACAATGTATTAGTTTGTGATTAGGTCCAGTTCATGGTGAACCACTAGTGATAGGTCAATGATATTTGGTATGCAGTTGTATTAGCATTGGCACATCTCATTACCATGGAGATTATTTGGCCCCGCCCCCTCAGTCAATTTCTATTGAC
The DNA here is from genome assembly GCA_017311375.1 of Mytilus coruscus. Taxonomy (NCBI): domain Eukaryota; kingdom Metazoa; phylum Mollusca; class Bivalvia; order Mytilida; family Mytilidae; genus Mytilus; species Mytilus coruscus. Next base: position 9,535,009 of record CM029607.1, on the reverse strand, counting down.
TTTGAAACTTTTCATAGTTAACATGTATTAGTTTGTGATTTATTCAATTTATGGGGAACCACTAGTGGTAGGTCAATGATATTTGGTATGCAGTTGTATAAGCATGGGCATATCTCATTTCCATGGAGATTATTTGGCTCTGCCCCCTTAGTCATGGTCTATAGACTTTGAAAATTTTGCTAAGTTTACATGTATTAGTTTGTGATTAGGTCAGTTCAAGTGGAACCATTAGTGGTAGGCCAATGTTAATTGGTGTTCAGTTGTATAAGCATTAGCACATCTCATTTCCATGGAGAATATTTGGCCCCGCCTCCTCAGTCATGGTCTATTTACTTTGAAACTTTTGCTTAGTTTACATGTATTAGTTTGTGATTAGATCAGTTTAAGATGAACTGCTAATGTTAAGTCATTGATATTTGGTATGCAAATTTATTGGCATTTGCAAGTATCGTTTCCATGGAGATTATATAGCCCCACCCCTGATCATGGTTCATTGACTTTGAAACTTTTACATAGTTTACAAGTTAATGTTTGTGTTTAGGTTTGTTTAAAGGGAACGACTTATAATAAGTCAATGGTATTTGGTATGCACTTGTATTAGCATTGGCACATCTCATTCCATGGAGATTGTTTAGCCATGTACCTTCAGTCATGGTTCATCGACTTTGAATATTTGCATTACTTACATGTTAAAGTATTGCAATTTTAATTTCAACATTTGCATTATCAAAATTACAAAAAGGCGAGACATATCTCTGTGTTAACAGTTTATTAATTATATTGACCTTTTAAGTTGGAAAACCATCTGTTGATAATTTATATTAATACAGTGACAGTTGATGTGGCATCTAAGCATGAATACTTTTATAAAGTGAATGTTTTAACCAAAGTACATTTAACATTTAGCCATAAGTAAACATTGTGTTTATTGTTTCCTATGCCAACTATAACCATTTGCTTATTTTTGTTATGCCAACAGTATGGTTAGCTACTACATATGGTTAAAACATGTAAGATTTCACCATTGAATATAATATACAGTAGATGTTAATATTGTTTGTGACTAGGAGAGTTCTGTCTTTTTTTTGGATGCATTTGCTTTCCAGATTTTGGTTTTGTAGGTTTTATATGCTGGCACATAATTATCATAACTTCACAAATTTAAGATACAAATATATTTCAATAAATAACGGCAAGTTTTTATGCAGCATTTGTTTTAAATATCTAGTAATATGTGTATTTATTGTTTTATGAAGGGTTTAGTATGAATAAAATTTTAAGAGATCAGACATTCCAAATTAATGTTATTATTTAAATGAAATTACTCATTTATTGGGCAAAAATATGAAATAAAAATATACCTCAAGGTAATTTTAACATTATTTACAAATACAACATATGTTAATGTAAATTTTCAGAGATGTTGCACATTTTAAGATTTATTATAGAAAAAAAACCAGCACTGATCTATGATAGGCTAATAGCAACACTTTGTGTAATCTTTTCCCTCACTACACTTAGATAATAATGAAATCTAGTGACTACCTTAAACTTCATCAACTTACTTGCAGAAAACTATTTTTTACAAATATGCACTTGCATTTTTTCCAGGACTTGAATTCTTTTGCTCATTGTCAGTACTTATCATAGTTACTAGTCATTTAAATATTTATTTGAAATTTTTACAAACAGAACTCTCTTAAACTATTGTAGTAATTCATACTAAATTTTGAAATCCTTATACAGTGTTGTTTCCAGCTTTTGATATTCTTGTGTTTTAAAGGCTTCAGATAGTATAAATCTGTGTAATGTGGTTTGAATGTGTTTATTTGAAAGGAAAAATGTGGCAAAATCTGTAAAAACAGATTTGAAATTTTAGTTCTTAGCATACTTAATCTACCTTTTTTTAATGAAAAATGCTTGTTACAAAAAGAGTGATGATTAAAACGTTCTGATCATAATTTTTAATGGTACAAGGCCTTGCATTATGACCCTTCTTCAATTCAATTCAAAATTAATCTTGTACCCTGATTTTGAAGACCTACACAAGATTTTGACTATACTAGCCTTATTAATGACCTATAACTGTATTAATATCATCTTGCTTCTTTTCTCCTGCAGTCTGGTTGTATAACAAGTTTGGCTAAGGTTACTATCAATGTTGTCCTTCAAATTTCTATATTTATTTTCTCTCGATAACAACCATGGCACTACAGTTTCTGAGGGCAGTATTTTTATGTTTTCACACTATTTACATAAGTGTATGATAAATAAATCCTATCTCAATGAAAACAATTTAAACAAAATAACTTTTTTTAATATGGTTACAATCAGTGTTTATTATTTCCCAGGAAATCCTGCAGTTCTGAAGAGTAAAAATATATTACAGTAATCAGGCCTTATTCCATAAAAATTACACCAGTTTAACAGAGCAATCAAGTAAACTGTAGGCCTCATCCTGCGGCCGAAATAATGAAGATTTTGTAGGGTCATGGTTGTTAGGGAATTCTGATGGCACGTTCAGCACAAAGTTGATACATGAAATTGTGCATTTTGACATTATCAAATTATAAAATAAAATCAATTGGATAATGGATATTGGTATAGTTTGAGTGAATTTTAATTACTAAGTGTCCGGCCTTCTTCAAAATGACAATTTTATTCAGCATCCCTGATTTAATCAAAAGTTTTAGGAGAGAACTGATTTAGATGAGTTTTATTTTTATGGCCCAGCTACAATGTGGTCGGGGCCATATAGCTTTACCCTTGTCTGTCATTCTGTCATTCCGCAACAAACAGTTATACAGACTTGTTTATAAAGGGACTTAACATATTGAGCTGTTTTTTTAGTATGTGAGTCTACTATGATGAGATACAGATAGAGTTTAGTTTTGGTTCAGCTCCGCTGATTTTTGCCGAAATTACGGGCTTCAGACTTTGAAAATTTCGTGAAAATAACAGTTACACAGACTTTCATTCTCAAATTTCCACTCCTATAAATTGCTTCAAGCTTTTTTTGTGAGAAGAACTATTCCTGTGGTTCTGACACATCTAGTTGTTTAAATAAAATATTTTAGATAAAATATTTTTCGACAAGCAAACAAAAAATGGTTTCAGTAATTCGTCTTACTTGTTGCTCCCAATAACCCCAATGTTCAGCTTCTTCTGAGCCATTGCTACATGAAGCTAACCAAGGAACTATCTCCTTGAAAACTAAATTTACAAAATGTACACAAACATGAAGCTGAGAAAAGTTCAATTATAATATTTTAAAGATTTAAGATCCCTGCCATGACATAAATTTGATACTCTTCACTTGAACTATGCTGTATCTTTGCATTATTTGCATGAACATTTATATGCATGTATGACTGTTGATCAGTTCCTATAGCTGTTATACAATATAGCACTCTAATATTTAGAGCCTTCAATAGTGCACTTTTATGTATTTACATCAGAGATCATTTAACAGGAGTTGTTAACCATTTTCTTAACCAATTTTCTTGCAAATGGTCAGTTATATTATTGATTTTATCAAGGGCTATACTGACAAAAAGGTTCCTGATTTTGAGGTCACTACATCTAAGATCAAGCTCAAAGTTACTAAATAGACAAAAATTAGGCAGGAAAGGAATTTCAGTTTAATTATTCCAATATCTTACATGTCATTGGAACCTAACTTGGTCACAGATCACTGAGTCCAAGGTCATGTTTACTAAAATTAAACTGAAGCAAGTTTCCAGATAATGACTCTAGAACCTCACATGAAATTGCTAAGATACATGTACATGAATATTTGAGATTGCTAAGATACATGAATATTGAAAGTCATATGGTGATCTGAAGTTGTCACATCCATGTCACTGGTCTTTGATGGATACTTGTCTCATTGTCTATCATATCACATTTCCTTATTTTTATATGATCACGTTTGATGAGAGGAGAATCTCTTTTTGATCTCAAGATTATTGCTGTCAAGGTCATAGTTACTAAAAAAGACTGAAAATAGGGATTGGAACCAAATGTGCATATAATGTCATGGTCATAGCTTCCATTAATCAACCAAATTAAGTGCAAAGAGGAATTTTCCCACTTCTAGAGCCTTTATATTTATTATCTGTAGCTTGCTTCAGATAAGATAATGCTTTGAAATATTTGAGTGTAAGGTTCTGAAATTTGAAAAATAATAAATTTTCTTGGTTTAGTCTGTTTCTTTGATACTATAAGCAGTATGTCAGCTATATTTGTTGTAAAGGATTTTTGAAAAGTGAACATGGTTCATCTGACTTTGACCTCATTTACCTGTTATTGTACATAGATCATTGATAAGGTTAAGTTTATGTGATACTTGTAGTAAAACTTTCAACATAAAATCATTCATGATCAGTTGAGCAGGCAAGACATTTCAGCATGCACTCTTGTAATAAAAATTGAATTCAAACTGACTAGTTGTAAGTAAGCTGATTAACACATGAATGGTTTTTTTCTGTAAACCTGACAAAGGTCAATTGTAGCTGCATGTATGTTTGTGTTCGTATATGATTAGTACATGTAGCTTTTAGTTACTGTAAATTCAGAAATTATTGCGTGCATTTATTATTGCGATTTATGAAGAATGGAGAATAATGCGAGATTAATTATTGCGATTTCAGGAAAATCTGCATACAGATGCATATATCAGATTTCAGAATGCGACTTTTAATTATTGCGATACTATCCCAGTCGCACTATTCGCATTAATTAAAACCTCGCAATAATTTCTGAATTTACAGTATTTAGTCTTTATTGAATATAACAAAATTTGAATGAATTTAGTGAATTGTGGTATTTTAAATTACAAAACATGTTTGTATTTTAGTAAATGAAAAACGTTTTATAAATAATAAGTATTATGCAATGATTAATAGTGTTTTTAAATTCTGAACATAATTCATTTTTGTAAATAAAAAAATGAAAAAAAATGTCTTCCATGTTAACTATTAAGTAATTTAAAGAGGTTCACTAAATGCTTTGGGAAGAATGAGTTGTATGATTTGAAAAAGGGAGGCGAAAGATACCAGAGGGACATTCAAACTCATAAGTCTAAAATAAAGTGACAACGCCATGTATGGCTAAAAAAGAAAAAGACCAACAGACAAAAATAGTACACAAAACACAACATAGAAAACTAAAGACTGAGCAACACGAACCCTACCAAAAACTGGGGGTGATCTCAGGTTCTCCAGAGGGGTAAGCAGATCCTGCTCCACATGTGGCTCATGTCGTATTGCTCATGTTACTATTAATTTGAAATGAATGCATGAGATCAACAATTTCAAATTGAGAATCGAAAGTTGAAGACATGTATTTCTTCATAAAGAAAACTTCATTGACTGCTGAGTGCATGATTTTATCCAGGTAAACTTGTGTTTCCTACTTTTAAGTTTGACTTGCCCAAAGGGTTAGTTTGAGCTATTGCCATCATTTTTTTGTTCTGTCTCTATCACCTGTTGACTTAACATTTTCATCTACTCCTCTTGAACTATAAAGGCCACTTTCCAGTGTCGGATCACGGGGGTGGGGGGATTCCCGGGGTTGGAACCCCCTTCTTTTGACGATCAATGCATTTGAATGGGGACATATAGTTGGAACCCCCCCCCCTTTATCCTGGGTTGGGAAACCCCTTTTAAAAATGGCTGGGTTTGCCCCTGCTTTCATACAAACTTTCACTAAGCCATATTTGCTAACATTTGGCAAATATTTGTCTTGATGGAAATCAGTCCACACCTATTTTAATATTGGCAGAAATGGTTTAGTTTAGGTCGAAAAACTCATTTCTTAAATTACAAGCCAATTCCTTTTCATAGGGATGATTAGGAGGCATTATTCATAGATTCCTCATTTTGACCATGGGACATCCACAAGGCAATAATGCTACACAGCCTCCATTTAACAATGGCAGATCTCTTTTTGTACTTTTTCTCTGAAGTTACAGAGACAATTTAAACCAAACCAAAAAAAAAAATTATGGAGGATTATATAATCAAATACTGAATGTGCTGATTGGGTGAAAATATGGCTGAAAGATACAATTCTTGATTGGTTAATTTTTGAATTCCTTTGACAGGTTCTTCTCTGAAACTATTAAGCCAAATTTGTACAGTTATGTAAATATGCATATATTCCTTGTTTCATGCTACAAAGGTGGCATATGTGGCAGCAATTATGCAACATAGGTTGGCAATCGTACCACATCTTATTTTTATAGAAAACTAAATAATTTCAGACCTGATAGGAATGAATGAGAGACCCTAATTGAAGAATTTTTATTTTTTATTGGTCAGTTGGTATATAGTGACAATTGTTGCTTATAGATCCTTTTAGATCCATGTGAAGGTAAAAGTCTCTAGAGTTCATTGCTATATGCATGAGGTAAACATAGATTGCTTGAAATATTGGGTTTAAATCCAAGAAAAGTCATTCCAATTCTGTCTGAAAATAATCCTATCTTTTATGTTTTTCAGTATGGGCAGTGGAGGAAAACAAATGATGAGGAAGAGAAGAAATATTGGAATAAGAAACATTTTGTTGTAGATAGTTGTTTACAGTCATTTCATCTCACTCTCCATCTTAAAATCATAAAACTAGAAATATGTAATTGATATACATGAAACAAATTCCTACACATTCCTAATCCTTGTTAGGGATTCTTAAATTAAAAATAATGCTAGTAGCATGAGATTGTCCATGCAATATATGGTTTTTATGTGTATATATATTCATATAAGATAAGTATTCTTGACTATTGACCTTTAAGTGTCACGAAATAGTCCGATCATGGTTTTGCTAACAATTTTGACAAATTTACATTTTCCCTTTGAAACTCTGTTTGTGCCCTTAACAGTAAATTTCAGTATCAATAGAACATCATGAGATATTACATGGAAAACATTTGTACCATTGCTGCAAGCAATGAAGCATATAAACACATTAAATATATATTGTCACAAAGAACATAACAAAAAAGAATTATCTATTTATGTTGGCAAACTTTTCATTTATTACAACTCTTCAGTACTGTTGTATTCAGTAGTGTCAGATAAACATTTTAGCTGAGTAACGGGGTATAATCGGAATCATTTTTTCAATTTGCCAAAATCTTTTATGATTTCTAAATTCCAATTTGCCTGAAAAAGTTGCTAAATACTAAACAGCATTTCTTTTGATGTTTAGTTTTTCCCACAAAATATGCCTATATGGCCAAAGATATATACTCAACGTCTGAAGTAAAAACAATTCATCAATTTTATAAATTAACATTAACCAGATTATTTACTGAGGGAAAAGTAAAAAATAAATGACCTCCCTATCTGACCCAAAAATATGAAATAGCCTAAATATTGAAAATAAGGGAGCTGATGAAATTAATTTTAAAGCAGCATCCAACCAGCAACAATTTTGTAATGTTATAAGTTAATCAGAACATTTTAACAACTATTTGATCTCTTCCTCTTTGAAATGCCAATTGATCATTATTGAGGTTCTTCATTAGGCTTTGATGAAAGCATTTTTTCATTCCCAAGATTAATGAAAAATTGTGCATGATTATAAAGTCATACTGGAATATTTGAGTGTGTGCTTACCAAGACCAACCATTGTGACAATGTGAGCATATGATAACCCCTATCAAAGGCCTCATACTGTCTAAAAAACAAACTTGACATTTTGTTGATATATTCTTTCAAACTTTGTTGATTATCTGTTTAATTGGTTTAATTTGCTTACTTAATTTAAGCGAGTTGGTTGTGATAGTAAGAGAAAATTTTTATAAGTTAGAAAACATATTTATTTATTATCAAGGTGTTCAGTGCTGTTGATTTTTCCTTCAAGGTATAAGAACAAATCTGTAATTATCAATGTGTGATGTCAAGTAGGATAACCTTAAAGAAATAAAGATACAAATTAAAATTACTTTAATAAAAGAGTAAACTTATCTGGATGAAATGAAATATTGTTATTAACATATATATATGATTTAGGTTTATACTCTGGAATCCGACTTTTCTATAGATTATTCTTTTTTAATTTAATGATAATTTTAATATAAAGTCTTGTATTTAATTTGATGAAGCAAAATAAACAATTTTACCACATCTTCTTATATCTATTAAGATAGGCAAATAAATTTGATACTTTTGAACAAATTAATATATATCATAATTTAGTACATTTTTTTAAGTTCTTGCTAGCTTCAGTGTGGTAAACACAAGTAAAGATATGAATGTTATAATTTATTGTATGCTTTCAATTGAAAGTTTATTGTTAATTTTTATGATAGATTATTTATTGTTGATCCAGTGCTTGTTATAATCAATACTGTAATTATGTACATTTATAATGGCTGTATTTATTTGCTTTATGTTCAATGCAAATCTTTGCATGTAATTTGTGTAAGGGAGATACATCATGTCCTTAACCAATCTTAGTATCTTCAACCTCTTTAGGTTGCATTTCTGTAAATATTGACAATGCAATTTCCCATAGGAACTCCTTTTACGGCTAAAACTGTACCACTTTTACTATGAAGTTTTGAAAAAAAATCATATCCTTGAATGGAAAGTTTGTATGCACTACTATTTTTTTTAAAGGTCAAAATTCAACCTCTTTAGGTTGCATTTCTGTAAATATTGACAATGCAATTTCCCATAGGAACTCCTTTTACGGCTAAAACTGTACCACTTTTACTATGAAGTTTTGAAAAAAAAATCATATCCTAGAATGGAAAGTTCGTATGCACTACTATTTTATTTAAAGGTCAAAATATAGGGCTGTGCGGCATATTTTCAACGTTTATATGCCCCGAACTTCTAAGAGTTTAAACTAACACTAAATTTCTTAACTACCCCTACCTTAACTGTAGGATTACCACAGATTTCAATATAAACAATATGCATATTTATATTTACTGGTAACATTCCCAAGTTATGTCTCTATGAGATGAAACATAGAGATCATAACTTGGAACCAGTATGTAAACAAAATTAATTATCTATGAATATTCTATATCTCCCCAAAAGAGGCGTGGTTTGAGAAACAGCTGTATTTACAAAGTGCAACCTATACAGACATTTATTCAAATAGAAAACTCTCTTAAAACACTTTTTCTCACATTAATACTTATTTATCAGAATTATAGCCTTAAAGAAATCACTGCATATACTCTTAAGTTTTCTTTTACTGTACATTTTATACTCCCTCCCCTGTTTCAGTTTTTTAAAGAATTTGAAAACAATACTTTAATTATTGCCAGCTTACCTTATTTGCATGTTTTCTGACATGAAATGCCTATAACCTGTTTAAAACTGTTCTGATAACAAATTGAAAGCATTTCAGAATACTGTAAATGTAATGTTTAGCAGTCAATCATTCCAAGATTCAAGATTATATAAAGTATCCAATCCTGCCTTGTCTCCAGTCCACATCTTACTGTATGCCTATTTGTCAATGAAAGTTCACAATTTCTGCCTCAAATGGTCAGTTTAGAATTTTTGTCACAACAGTATCATCTCTAACCATATTTCTGACATAATTTAGCTAATATGTGAACTAGAAGTGTTAAAACAAAGCCATATTTGCAACAGTTGTATGTATGCAGATAACCAGTCTGATGTACAAATTCACTTAAAATTTTATAGAAATGACTGCTAACATCTGATTTTTGCATAACTTCCAAGCAGTTATTGTTTTCTATATAAAGACCTTTTAAAATCATAAAATCATAGCATTTGCAAGTTATATTATTTGTTTTATGACCCATGGGGTAGGCAATTTTCTCTGTTTTTTGCCCCTGGGGCCTCAGATTTCCTGAATTATTCTGCTGTTTCTAGCAATATGGAATATTAGTACATATTCAGGATAGGACACACTTGTAGGTTTTGTTGAGATATTTTTGTATTTCTAGCTTGTATTTTTTTATGTTGCGGTGACAAAAAAGCAGATTTAGGTGTTACGGCTTACTTTTGGGTTATCAACAGGACAAAAACACCCCACCAATAATATTCAGGAAGGATTTATGAGTTTCAATGACTGCGAAGAGTAAAAATAAGCACTTCTAAACAATTTAATTTACAAATATGCATATATTATGAATTTATTTTGCATTCAGGGCTTTAAGTAAACTATGCATACTGTAAACTGTGTAAATTTATGCTGAGTCATCATAGTTCAGGCCCAGGATTTTCTCAATCTTCATGAAATATTTATAAAACTTCATATTTGAGTTAATTTCATTAAAATCTGTGAGATAAACCAAATTTGGTTAAATTCTGTATGTTTTCTGTTTTCACCCAATATAGGTTGCATGCATTTCTGTAAATATTGACAATGCAATTTCCCATAGGAACTCCTTTTACGGCTAAAACTGTACCACTTTTACTATGAAGTTTTGAAAAAAAATCATATCCTAGAATGGAAAGTTCATATGCACTACTATTTTTTTTAAAGGTCAAAATATAGGGCTGTGCAGCATATTTTCAATGTGTATATGCCCCGAACTTCTAAGAGTTTAAACTAACACTAAATTTCTTAACTACCCCTACCTTAACTGTAGGATTACCACAGATTTCAATATAAACAATATGCATATTTCTATTTACTGGTAACATTCCCAAGTTATGTCTCTATGAGATGAAACATAGAGCTCATAACTTGGAACCAGTATGTAAACAAAATTAATTATCTATGAATATTCTATATCTCCCCAAAAGAGGCGTGGTTTGAGAAACAACTGTATTTACAAAGTGCAACCTATAATTTCATAAAGTAGTTAATCCTGCAAATGGAGATACCTTGGATCTATCTTGTTATTTCTTTTTTATTTTAAATTTGCATAACATAAATTTGTGCAATTAAAATAGTCTAAAAGAAACAATTTTGCAGGGATGAAAGTAATTTTAGAAATATTTTAACCTACCAGGAGAAATTAAACTGAAATATATTTTCCAAATCAACATTCAATATATCTGTATAATTCACAGTATAAAAAAACATTAATGTAGAACATTTTCTTTCAAAAGTAAGTATATATGATGAATGTGTAGGAAATGAAAATGATTTTATTGAATGCTGAAACAACATATTTCTCATTCTCCACTATTGTATATAGTATGTTAGTAAAACTCATTCTCAGAAATCCTTTGAAACCATGAACATGTATTGAAAAGATGAACATATGATATGTCAAGCTGTGTGCTTTTTATCATTGAGCAAATAATGTTCATTTGGAATCATATGTATATTAGAAGATAAATTGTATGTTATGGAGAGATATTGATGATGTAAAACCATTATATACAAGTTATCAATAAGAAATGACCCTTTTCAGCTATCGGAAAAATAAATAGCAGAATGTTTGTGGAAAATATTCAAGACACAAATTTCTGTTATATTTAGTCTTGACTCAATGACAAATTGTTTTACTTCCAAGATATACAAGATATTTCTGAAAAAAACTTTAAAAAAGATACATGACTAATTAGTTTAACCATTTTATTGTTCAAAAGACAGATGGATTAGACACCAGTTTTTGTCAACCGGACAAGTTGAAGTTTATACAGAAGTCATTCAGAATATCTCTAAGACTTCACACAATTTCATCTAAGAATTTTATTAAAAGCAAATATTAATAAAACCTTAAAACATCTGATTAACTGCTGTGAATGTTATTTAAAAAACATTGAGTGCATTAAAGACTGAGTTTTCAGTAAATCTAAATAACCATGTGAATCACTTGTTCCGCATTAATGAAAATAAAAGTAAATAGTGAAACTAGAGATTACATTTATCAGGTCCATTCTTTACAAGTCATTAGAAGTCAATAGTGCAATGTTATTAAGTAGAAAATTTTCTTGTCAGTCCCACTTCATTTAAACACATCGTCATATTTACTTTTAAAAGAATTACATATATATGTTTATCACAAGGATAATTTTGTAGTACGTAGCATATTCCTGTCCTATTTATTTTCATGTAAATTTTTAAGTGAGGATTTGAACGTCACTGATTATCATTCCAAATGTAAATTTGTATGAATGTGATTATTTTGAATGTACTCTGAAAATGATTGTTTTGTTTTGTTTTGTGTTTCCTTAGTTTTTCGCAAATATTTAAGAATTTTTTATTCTTCATGCAGAGTTGATTAACTGTATGTGTGATACTTAACTGTTCAGTTCTCTGATAGAGAAAGTATCTGTTGAAAATTTGAATGTAGAATTAATCTCAAAATTTGAGGGTTTTATTTATATTTGATATTAATTATGTTTATTTCTTGGGTAGACAGTGCATATGAAACTACAAAATGTAGATTTTTTTTCATTTGCCTTTAATTTAAGCAGAACAAATCCTATAAGTGAAGGACCATTCAAAAAGAAAATTTGTTGTCCATGTTTTGTACAGCTGGAGGTGAATTTTTGTCTCTACCCTGCATCCTTAAGGGGGTTTTAGTAAATTGAAAGACGTTTTGTCTGATTTAAAAAAAACACACATTTTTTTTTATAATATTTCAAATATCTTGCTGCAATATAGCCTTTTTGTGCTGAGGCAGCGTAAAGCAATCACCAATCAATCAATCATTTCGGGGAATGGACCCAAGGATGAAAAAGCTTCTAAAATGTCAATTTTTCAAACCGTATAAAGTGTACTTTTAATATTCTTTAGTTTTTTCTTAATGAATGACAAAGGCAGATTCGTATTCCGTGTTGCACCAAAAAAAAAAAAAAAAAATTACAAAAACTTGTGTGGCAATGAGTTGACTTGCCCTCTCTGTGACCATGGATTGACCTGCCCCCTTTGGAGCCATTGGTTGACTTGCCCCCTTTGTTTGGCTATGGTTTGACTTTCACCCCTTTGGATGGCCATTTGCTATAGCTTGCCCCCTTTGGGGGACAATGGGTAGCATTTCCACATTTGTGCTTATGGCCATTGGTTGACTTGCTCTGTTTGCAGCCATGTGTTGACTTTTTCAGTTTATGACCATGGGTTAACTTGCTCTCAATGTAGCCATCTGTTATCTTACTCCGTTTTTGGCCATGGGTAAACTTGTTCTGTTTTTGAGCAGGTGATAAAGAGCAAAATCCAAAAGCTGTAATGTACAATAACAAATTAAATCCAATATCTGCTGAAAGAAATTGAAAAGAGTGAATTATTTGTCTTTGGTTACTGACATTGATGAGTACTTTGTTGTTGATTATGTAGATTTTGTTATACATGTCCTGTATATTGTGATTAAAGCTGTATATAAGCTTCACTTCACTTTTGATATTAAACCTCCTCCGTTATCTTGTACTGTTGGATACCATGCTAGGCAATACAGAAGACTTTTATCATGTGACATTTGAATAAGAGCAAAGATAGATCCAATCTAAATCTAAATGGTGTGTCCTTTAGGAAATGTAGGTAATCAACTAAATATGTTGTATTAAATATCGAAAATAGCCATATTGTATACATTTCAATAGGGGTACATGCCTGCAAGAGGGTAGGAATGACCTTTATCGTCAAACTTCCCTCACTGCTGTTAATGTCAAATTATCCTTAATATTTTATCATTCTTGAAATCGATTTTGTAGCTACTGTTTAAGTCAAATGAAGTCAAATGTTTATCGATAACATTATTTTTACAAATATTTTACCATTATTTGTCATGTGGGGTACCCCATACCGAGTAAAGCCATATTCTATACTTTGCAAAAGAATACATGCTCGAACATCTCTTCATTCTTAAGACGAAAAATGTAAAAAATATGGAAAAAACCATATCTTATACCGTAATAGGGTTTGTATAGTTCGCATTGGTACATTGTCCACACCCCCTTCTCCCCACAAAATGTCAGGTAAAAAAAAATTTTGAAACTTAGAAAATGTCTACTGAAACTCCCGTAATTTCGAATCTTGTGTGGTCGTTAGCGGTATTTTCATGGAAAAAAACCTGTTTTCCATCATCAAATAGAAGTTGAAACTGCTTGTAAATGATTCTACAACACTCCACGAGTGTAAAAATATGTCAAAATCACACAAAAAATAATTTAGAAACTTGTGTATGTTCAAACCAGTAGTTTGAATAGCATGTGTAGAAAATAAATACAGTGAGTGTGTACGGTAAATCCATACTTAAAAGATATCACTAGAATACAACTTTGAAAGTAAAACAGTTCCATCCTTGTGTAAAAATAATGATTAATGTATCTATCACATTAATGTTTGAATAATCTTAAGCTAAAACAACACAAGCATGAGTATGAAACGCCTAAATGGAATGAATAACCGATTCATTTTGTAGTTCATACATGGTAAGCTGGATCTCAGTTGACTTTATACTTTATTCGTTCTGTTAAATTCAAGCAGATTTCAACCAATGCAGTGAAGCATTTAATTTTTAAATTTATCAGTACATAACCGCTGCATTTGTTTGCACCTGTCCCTAAGTCAGGAACCTGTTGTTCATTGGTTGTCGTTTGTTGATGTGGCTCATAAGTGTAACCGTTTCTTGTTTTTTATATAGATTCCTGTTTGAATGGTTTTACACTAGTCATTTTTGGGCCCTTTATAGCTTCATTGCAATAAGAGTATATCCCTGCAAGTATCGGCTGTTCTAGAATCCTAGGGTTTATGATCTGTGTTTGTATGTCGTATAAATTATCTGAAAAAGCCATATTCTTTAGCACATTTCAGTAGGGGTACATGCCTTTTAGTCTCGGCTGTTCTTGAATCCAAGGGATTATGATGTTTTTAGATAAATAGGTAGTAGATAGTATAGTATTGAATTTCTAAGTAAATCCTAAACACGAATCTGTGCACTTATTCAGTACTTAACTTTTGTTGCCCAGTCTATTTGCTTTCTTTTGATAAGGTAAGTTCTGCCGTTTTCGGTATGTTAGCGCTCAGTAATCCTTAACCCGGATCATTGCTCTCCATGTAATGCTTAACTTTTGTTCCCTAGTCTCTTTGCTTTTCTTAGGATATATAGGGTATACCTGTTATTAGGGGATTCAAGTGTTCAAAAATCGATATCGTGCTTGGTAATGTATTTTTTCTTAGCTTAGGTTCGTCCGTTTTCAGTATATTGTCAAACAATAATCCTTAACCTGGATCTGTGCACTTTATTTAGTACTTAACTCAGGGGCGGATCCAGCCATTTTAAAAAGGGGGGTTTTCAACCCAGGATAAAGGGGGTTCCAACTATATGTCCCCATTCAAATGCATTGATCGTCAAAAAAAAGGGGGGTTCCAACCCCCGGAACCCCCCTCTGGATCCGCTGCTGTAACTTTTATTGCACAGTCCATTTGCTTACTTAGGATATATAGAATATACCTGTTATTAGGGGACTCAAGGGTTCAAAACTCGATCAAATCGTGCTTGGTCATGATTTTTTTCTTTTGGTAAGTTCGGCCGTTTTCGGTATGTTGGAGCTCAGTAATCCTTAACCCGGATCAGTGCACTCTTTTCAGTACTTAGCTTTTGTTGCTTAGTCTGTTAGATTTCTTGGGATATATAGGATGTACCTGTTATTAGAGGATTCAAGGGTGAAAAACTCGGATCAAATCGTGCTTGATCATGTATTTTTTCTTTGGTAAGTTCGGCCGTTTTCGGTATATTGTCAAACAATAATCCTTAACCTGGATCTGTGCACTTTATTCAGTACTTAACTTTATTTGCCCAGTCCATTTGCATTCTTAGGATATATAGGATATACCTGTTAATAAAGGATTCAAGGGTTCAAATCTCGATCAAATCGTGCTTGGTCATGTATTTTTTCTTTGGTATGTTCGCCGTTTTCGGTATGTTGGCGCTCAGTAATCCTTAACCCAGATCAATGAACTCTATTCAATACTTAACTTTTGTTGCCCATTCTTCTAGCTTTCTTGGGATATATAGGATATACCTGTTATTAGAGGATTCAAGGGTTCAAAACTCGATCAAATCGTGCTTGGTCATGTATTTTGTCTTGGGTTAGGTTCGGCCGTTTTTCGGTATGTTGTCAAACAATAATCCTTAACCTGGATCCGTGCACTTTATTCAGTACCTTACTTTTGTTGCCCAGTCCATTTGCTTTCTTAGGATATACCTGTTATTAGGGGACTTAAGGGTTCAAAACTCGATCAAATCATGCTTGGTCAGTTATTTTTTCTTTGGTAAGCTCGGCCGTTTTCGGTATGTTGGCGCTCAGTAATCTTTAACCCGGACCAGCGCAATCTATTCAAAACTTAACTTTTGTTGCCCAGTTTGTTAGCTTTTTTTGGGATATATAGGGTATAACTGTTACAAGGGGATTCAAGGGTTCAAAACTCGATTAAATCGTGCTTGGTCATGTATTTTCTCATAGATTAGGTTCGACCGTTTTCGTTATGCTGTCAAACAATAATCGATAACCTTGATCTGTTCACTTTATTCAGTTCTTAACTTTTGTTGCCCAGTCCATTTGCTTTATTAGGATGTATAGGATATACCTGTTATTAGGGTTTCAAGACTTCAAAACTCAATCAAATCGTGCTTGGTCATGTATTTTTCTTTGGCAAGTTCGGCTGTTTTCGGTATGTTGGCGCTCAGTAATCCTTAACCCGGATCAGTGCACTCTATTCAATACTCAACTTTTGTTGCCCACTCTATTAGCTTTCTTGTGCTATATACGGTATACTTGTTATTAGAGGATTTCAAGGATTGAAAACTCGATCAAATCGTGCTTGGTCATGTATATTTTTCATAGGTTAGGTTTGGCCGTTTTCGGTATGTTGTCAAACAATAATCCTTAACCTGGATCTGTGCACTTTATTCTGTACTTGACTTCGGTTGCCCAGTCCATTTGCTTTCTTAGGATATATAGGATATACATGTTATTAGGGGATTCAAGGGTTCAAAACTCGATCAAATCGTGCTTGGTTATGTTTTTTTTTCTTTGGCAAGTTTGACCGTTTTTGGTATGTTGGCGTTCAGTAATCCTTAACCCGGATCAGTGCACTCTATCCAACCTAACTTTTGATGCCTAGTCTATTAGCTTTCTTGGGATCTATAGGATGTACTTGTTATTAGAGGATTCATGGGTTTAAAACTCGATCAAATCGTACTAGGTGATGTATGTTTTTCTTAGGTTAGGTTCGGCCGTTTTCGGTATGTTGTCAAACAATAATCCTTAACCCGGATATGTGCACTTTATTCAGTACTTAACTTTTGTTGCCCAGTCCATTTGCTTTCTTAGAATATATAGGATATACCTATTATTAGGGGATTCAAGGGTTCAAAACTCTATCAAATGGTGCTTGGTCATGTATTTTTTCTTTGGTAAATTCTGCCGTTTTCTGTATGTTGACGCTCAGTATTCCTTAACCGGGATCAGTGTACTCTATTCAATACTCAACTTTTGTTGCCCAGTCTATTAGCTTTCTTGGGATATATACGGTATACCTGTTATTAGAGGATTCAAGGATTCAAAACTCGATCAAATCGTGCTTCTTCATGTATTTTTTCTTAGGTTAGGTTCGGCCGTTTTCGGTATGTTTTCAAACAATAATCCTTAACCTGGATCTGTGCACTTTATTCAGTACTTAACTTTTGTTCCCGAGTCCAGTTGCTTTCTTAGGATATATAAGATATACCTGTTATTACGGGATTCAAGCAGGGGCGTAGCTAGGTATCTAAAAAACTGTAGGCACAAATTGCGGCAGTGGGTCTGGGGTCGCTCAAGGCCCCCAGCAGGTCCAGGACAGAGCAAAACGACGGAAAACGGTTTTCAGCATTTTAGTTGCAAAATTTTGTGTACAAACAAACATGAAAACTGGTCATTTTATCATTTATACATGAACAAAATTTCGAAGAAATTATAATATACATAATTTTACAATTACATCTGACTGATGAATTAACCGGCAGTACAAACGGAAATATATAAAAAAAAAAATATTTACAATATGCATTGCCCAGCGTGGATCAGCGTACCCCTTTATTTAGCAGCACAACCTGTTTAGTAATTTCATATCTATTCCTTTCTGAATGAGGATAATTGATATATACGTCATATTGACGATCCTACATTTAAAAGAAACCTTCACCGTCCCCTGGCTACACAAACACACTCGGTCGATGCCTCGTGCAGAAGTTCTGTTCTGTTCATACTATCGAACAAAATTCAAGAAATTCATATTTCCTTATATCCTATACTGTAAAATCCCTACCTGCTAAGGAATTTGAATAATTATGGTCATTACACGTAGATCTGAGAGTACTCGAAGTTACTGAAAGCTAGTTGATTGATTGATTGATTGCTAAACGTCCAGTGGCAAATAGTTCATATACATGTTCAGGATAAACAGGTAGCTAGGTCCTGCATATAATAGGGGTCGTCCAGGACGAAGGTCTAGAAATTTGGAAACGCCATGCATTGGAAAATTAGGGCTTATTGGATAAGAACAGAAATTTTGCCTTTCAGAAGACCACCCACGAACCCCTCAAAGAGTTGTTGCAAGTTTCTTAACGTGCAGAGAGCGTGGCATTCTCTCTACACTAGGCATAGATTTAACGTCCCCATTCTGACCATACGTGACTGCGTATTTATACATCCTGCAAAGCCAAACGGACGCCCAACTTTGGCAAGGTTTTTATTGTAGGTCGGATGAAGACCAAGTGGAAAGCTAGTTGAAAGCCAACAACAACTAATAAAAAAAATCATGTGTCTAAGTTGAGGTTCATTCAAGCATAGATGTAATACCCATATCTATGGGTATTACATCTATGATTCAAGTATTTGTTGATAGAAGTGAAATGATCTGAACCAAAGTTCTAGTTTATAGTTTCTATATAAGAGGGGGGAATATAATGACATACAATTCTATCCAATACTCCATTCAATAAGGATGATAGAGTAGTGTACACATGACATTCGATAGTTAAAGAGTTTTGACGACTTCACTGGCGTGCATCTACAGATAACGTTGTTTATTATTTTTTTCAATAGAAAAAAAAATATTTGTGAAAAAATTATGTGTAGGCACGTGCCTAAAGTGCCTAACGGCAGCTACGCCCTGTCAAGGGCTAAAACCTCGATCATATCGTGCTTGGTCATGTATTTTTTCTTTGATAAGTTTGACCGTTTTTGTCATGTTGGCGCTCAGTAATCCTTAACCCGGATCAGGGCACTCTGTTCAATACTTAACTTTTGTTGCCCAGTATATTAGCTTTCTTGGGATACATAGTGTATACCTGTTTTAGAGGATTCAAGCGTTCAAAACTCGATCAAATCGTGCTTGGTCATGTATTTTTTCTTAGGTTAGGTTCGGCCGTTTTCGGTATGTTGTCAATCAATAATCCTTAACCCGGATCTGTGCACTTTATTCAGTACTTAACTTTATTTGCCCAGTCCATTTGCTTTCTTAGGATATATAGGATATACCTATTATTAAGGGATTCAAGGGCTAAAAACTCGATCACATCGTGCTTAGTCATGTATTTTTTCTTTGGTAATTTTGGCCGTTTTCGGTATGTTGGCGCTCAGTGCTTTCTGTTCAATACTTAACTTTTGTTGCCCAGTATATTAGCTTTCTTGGGATGTATAGGGTATACCTGTTTTTGTCAGTTAAGCTGCCTTATGCTACCACCCTAGATTTGTGTTCTTCCCACTGAATGGCGAAAAAAGTGCTATAATTATTATTGTTATGTATAATCAAATCAAATCAAATCAAATAATTTTATTGGTGTAAATTCCAATACAGGAATGATACCAGCTGACATTTACAAAATACAAATACAAAAATAGACAAAAATAAACAAACACAAATATACAGAGACATGTTTTCTCAATGATAAGAGACACATATTTTATATCTACATTGCGTGGAGGTGTTATTCATACTAGATTATTAATTCAAGCTATTACAATAAGCTTTAATACCACAACAGTTCTAACAACATTGTGTTTGCTTTAAATGAATGTTCGAATCATACATATCGCTTATTCCAGCTACACATACAGTACAAATGTCAGTGTCATTACTTTTTAAAATGAAACTAAATTTATCTTGATCAGACATATTAGCAAAAGATGGAACTATATCACTTAAATTACAAAAGAGTATACTTCTATTAAATTCTAACGCTTTACATTTAATGAGGAAATGGAATTCATCTTCAATTCCATCCTTGCAAAGTGGACAAATTCTCTGTTCTAAAGGCGTTCTAGTATATCTACCAACTTCTATTAGTAATTTGCTATTACTAATTCTAATTTTTACCATTTTAGAAATAACACTTTTGTTAAGGTCCAGTAGGAGATATTTTTCTAATTCGAAATTATTTTTAACTTTGCGATATGTTCTTAGTTTATTACCATGACTATCTTTATTAGAGTCACAAAAAAGAGCTTGATTCCAGGATTTTATGAATTCCTCCTCTAATTTCTTTTGAAATGAAAAAAGTAATATGTATAGTCGTATGTGTTTTATAGTAAAGTCATAAGAGTTGTGTCCCTTTGTATACTGATAATAAATGAAAGGATATGGAGTAAATGTACATGGGACAAAATCGCACACAATGCTTATTTGTCATGTGATGTATTCTGTCTCTTTGAAATAAACGTGATATGGAAATAGATGTGTTTTTGTTGCTGTTAAGCAAATATAACTTTAGCGGCATGGGGAGGCAAGTGTATGTCCCCCCCCCCCCCATGTACGTAATATTATCCAGCTGGCTAATATGTTATTAATAACTAATTGGGCACTTTTTTCATACTTTTATTTCTGGAATCCAAAAATATGACCAGAAAAACCTTAAATGATCGTCGAACAACCCAATAGTTTTGAAGTTGCACATAGGAAGTAGTGCTCAATAGAAATTCGTATGTAGTTTATTTTCCCCTGTGCTTTTGGCTAAGATGTCAAAGAACAATTGTATGAAGTATTTAATCGCCCAAAATCTCTAAAGACAAGTCGTTTACATATCCCAAATGGCAAAGGTCGTAGGAATATTGTTTGTCGTCGATACGTATTAAATCCGTCAGTAGTCTATTAATAAGTTGATGGCAATTTCAAATTAAAAGACGAAATTAAAGTACCTTTCAAATTTGGAGGATTCTGATGATAGAAAGGTAATTATTGTTAATCATGATATTCTTTTTGTTTGAGATGAGTATTAATAAATTGTGTAATCACATTTGAATTTTATTCTTTTATATTACTCCGTGTTTCACATAAATGACCAGTGGCGGATCCAGAAGGGGGTCCGGGGGTTGGAACCCCCCCTTTTTTTGGACGATGAATGCATTTGAATGGGGACATAAAGTTGGAACCCCCCTTTTAACCTGGGTTGGGAACCCCCCTTTTTAAAATTGCTGGATCCGCCCCTGATGACCTTGTCAAGTAATGCACCAACATGGTGTACACTTGTTGAATAAAACCGGAAATCAAGAAGGTCTCACTAATTACCGACAAGAATGTGGGTTACACTAATGTCCTGACCAATGTCCTGACTAATGTCCTGACCAATATGAAAAATGCTAATAACTTTTTTGTTCTTTGAAGGAGCAATTTCAAATTTGTTGTCAAGGAAGATTATAACATTACATATATAAATATAAGAAAAAATATTAAAAAAAATAATTTAAAGTGTTGTAAAACTTGACCTGACCAAAGTCGACTCTGCCCTGACTAATGTCCTGACCGATGTAAAATTGCTAATTTCTTTTTTGTTCTTCGAAGGATCGACTTCAAATTTGATGTCAAGGAAGATTATAACATTAAATATACGAATAAAAGAAAAAATATGAAAAAAAATAATTTAAAGAGTTAGAAAACTTGACCTGACCAACGTCGACACTGCCCTGACTAATGTCCTGACCGATGTTAAAATGTTAATAACTTTTTTATTATAGAAAGAATTAACTTAAAGTTCGTTACCAAGGAAGATGATAACATTAAATATAAGAATTTATGAAAAAAAAATGTTTGCTAATTTTTGAAATGTTAGAAAACTTGACCTGACCAACTTGATCTTTGCCATGATGAATGTCCTGACCGATATAAAAATGCCAATCACTTTTTTGTTGTTGAAAGGGATATTATCAAGTTTTGTATCAGGGAAGATGACAACATTTAGTATAAGACTTTTTAAAAAAAAATTGTAAAAAAAAAAATAATTTTAAAGGTAAAAAACTCGACCTGACCAATCTATACTTTGTCCTTGCCAATGTCCTGACCGATAAAAAAGGAAAAAAATAACTGTTATTTTTTTCTCAAAAGCGAGAATAAACTTCTTTGAATTTTATCAATATTCCATTTTTAAATATAGTTAAGGAAGAAGGTGCACTTTTAATTTTAAGCAACATGGAACTTGAAATGATCACAATCAACCCCTATCAAAATTTCACAGAAACTGTTTTAATTCTTGCCTTGTATAGTCATGAAAACATATTTATCCAATCCCCTCAAGAACACAACATTCAAAGCATATAGATGTACAGAATTCAATAAAGTCAAAAGACAGGGACATGAACAATTAAAATTTAATCACACCTATATTAATTACAGTTAACACAAATTGGAGCGTTTACTTACCTATATTTTTCTTTTTATTTCACTCAATTTTTGTTTTTTTAGTTAATGAGGGATTAAATATACATGTCAAATAACATAAATAAGGACAGGAAATGGGCTTCGTTTGATTTCAAAATAATGTTTATACAAGTATTCAAAGTAAAATTATGTTAGAATCACATAGAAATATAAACACTTAAAACATAATTTTATCATGTCACTGTCCTTTGCTTTCTTCTATACATCTTTTCATTTCAATTAATTAAAAGTGCATCTTCTTTCTTAACTATATTTAAAAAATGAAGTATTAATATAATTTAAAGAAGTCTATTCTGTCTTTTGAGAGAGAAAAACCCAGTTATATTTATATTTGTCTTTTTTCATCGGTCAGGACACTGGCGAGGACAAGGTAACCCTAGATCAGGTCAAGGTTTTTTTACCTTTTAAATATTTTTTTTACAATTTTTTTTATAACATTCTTATGCTTAGTGTTGTAATCTTCCCTGATACCAATCTTGGTAATATCCCTTTCAACAACAAACAAGTTATTGGCATTTTTATATCGGTCCGGACATTCATCATGGCAAAGATCAAGTTGGTCAGGTCAAGTTTTCTAACATTTCAAAAATTAGCAAACATTTTTTTTTCATAAATTCTTATATTTAATGTTATCATCTTCCTTGGTAACGAACTTTAAGTTAATTCTTTCTATAATAAAAAAGTTATTAACATTTTAACATCGGTCAGGACATTAGTCAGGGCAGTGTCGACGTTGGTCAGGTCAAGTTTTCTAACTCTTTAAATTATTTTTTTTCATATTTTTTCTTTTATTCATATATTTAATGTTATAATCTTCCTTGACATCAAATTTGAAGTCGATCCTTCGAAGAACAAAAAAGAAATTAGCAATTTTACATCGGTCAGGACATTAGTCAGGGCAGAGTCGACTTTGGTCAGGTCAAGTTTTACAACACTTTAAATTATTTTTTTTTTAATTTTTTCTTATATTTATATATGCAATGTTATAATCTTCCTTGACATCAAATTTGAAGTCGATCCTTCAAAGAACAAAAAAGTTATTAGCATTTTTCATATTGGTCAGGACATTAGTGTAACCCGACAATGTAACGTTTATGGGTCATCGTAAATTCCCCTTTTTCTATTTTTAGATATATATATATATATATAACTTGTTTGTCCGTTCACTTTTCGCGGGGAACGTTTTTCTCGTTCTTGAGACTCAATATCCAAACTTGGATATTTAAACCTCGTCTGGACAATATTTCTTTAGATTGGGGAAAACTTTTGTACTGGTAAGTTGTACTTCAAATTTCATTTTATTTTGTATTTCAATGTTTGACTTAAATATTTATTTCTTTACATTTGATATATTTCTTTTCGGTCTTGTAGTCAAACAGTTCCAAAATTTTAATTTACGTTTCCGTTCCAGAATAACTAGAGGGAATTGTACACTAGCTAGATATTTTATGATTTCGGGTTTATAAAGAGATGGAGTTCATTTCGATAGTGATATTTAGACAGATGGTTAATCCGAGGGATATTTTAGAGTAACGGTCGTCAATCTTAGGAATTGTTCGTGCCTTACTCTGAAATAGAATTTTGTATTATCGCATGTTTTATTTTTGGGTCTTGAACTGGTCAATGATATTGAAAAACGTTTTCAGACATTGCTCTGGTTGGACCAAAAACTAAACGGGTATAGATAAATGCGATGTTTTTTTTTTACTGGATCGATTGTTGTTTCCTAGTCATGCAATGATGAGGTTCATGATCTGGGACAATATCCCTAATGCGCCTTGAAATGAGGAACTCAAAAGTCACATGTAAACAAAAAATCTCTGTGTAGTGATATTTGACACATTTCTATGATAAACAAGTGACTGAGCTTAACCATTTGTGTTAATTTAGAAAGTAGGGAAACACAGAATAAATGTGTAAAAAAAAATGGAGCTATTAAATGTGTTCAAAGTATTAAATTTTCAAAGAACTTATTGTGTTAAAAATGGGATTTTTTACCATGAGTAGCCTGGGATCCTGGCTCACTGCTCGACAGTAGAGATACATCATCACATGTGCTTTTATCCAATGATTTGACCCCTGGTCAGTAGATATCATATGCAAATAAACAGAAAAAAACATGTACATGTATTAAGAAAATCATGAATTATTATTTTTAATGCACACGAGCAAAACACAAGATATTGTCATTTCTCAGTGAAAAAGGGGGAGGGTTAAACCTTTTTGAAAACAATATTGCTGCACCTATTCAACTATTAAGCTAGTTAGCTACTACTCATTGCTTCTAATATAAAAGGTTTAAATGAAGGTGGCTAAGCCACAAGGGAGAAGCATTTTTCTTTCTTTGTGATAAAACTTTCAAGAATTAGATTTTTCTCTCTCAATAATACTTATGTATTTAAATAAAATGATAACACAGCCTGAGTAAATTTTTTGTCTTATTTCAGTTCCAGACATATCATTACTTTTTAACATGAGATGGCAAACTAGAGGTTTTAAAAAGTCCTGAATAACTGGTAAGCATTTTGTTTTATTAGGCAAGCTCTAAATTGTTTATTTATGGTATTTATGCAATTGAAATTACAGTCGGTATGTTAAAAATATGCTAATATGAAAACTGTTGCTATGGTCTTGATATTAAATGAAAATGCTTAGTTACTGATCTTTTCGACTCAATATTTCGAGTTAAATCTTGCGAAACTGTTTCTCATGTAACACTGCAAACTATGTTTAGCACTTTTTGATCTGTTGTTATTTAATGACGCCATAATACATGTGATGTCACAATGTTTCCTTTAATACCTCATGTAGATTTCTCACTGATAAAAGGTTTTCACTGAAATACATGTAAAAAACATTTTTTTCTCAAATAGAATTATGTGAAAGGACAAGTTTTGAAAATTTGCACTTCATTGCACTCTAATTATATGATAAGAATGACTTTCCCAGTAGTTTAGAGTGGTTTCCACAGTATTAGATACCAGATTTCCACTAGTAAGAATAATTATTTTGGTGTTTTTTTTTTATAAAATCTACATTTTTGCATAATTTCTCTGTCAAAATGCACTATTAGGCACAAGAAAATTTGATAGAATGCTTTAACAGGGTCTGTGTATTGTAATTTAAGGTTATCATCAGAAGTTTTGTCCTTGTTTTGACTAGTGAAGGTAAACTGGAAGAAATTAATTATACATACACATTGTATTCAAAATAAATGAATATAGCGATAAAAGTGTCATTGCCTTATAGTGCTGAAACAACTTTATTTTTTTTCAGAAATGGACAAAAATACAGATTTATTCAGAATGTCATACCGATGAAGATCACATAAAAATTTTTGGAAAAATCAGAACTATGGATTTCAATATCTTCTAAGAATAATTCCAGAGATATCTTAAGATAATTTCACCTTGTACACCACAGAAAATTGTGAAAATGATGGTTAGTAGTTTTTTTATTTATACCTAGTTATCATAAATGGTTTAAGATAAAGATTATTGATAAAGATCAGCAAAAACTCAATGAAATTTTCGCTTTTAAAATGCATTACTGGCACGGGGCTGACCACTTTTTTTAGGCACAATCATAACTTTGTTTACCCCCGAGAGATCCGAAAGGAATTGTTTATTTAATTGAAAAAGGCAAGAAATAACCTCGGCGTGACTTTTTACCCCAATATACCCCAATATACCCCAACATACCCCAATACACCTCATAAAGCAGTTTCGACATAATTTGGTTGAATAATAATGTTACACTGGGTATTTAAATGTTATTTTAACGACACTAATACTTTATTTTATGAATATATTTAATTTTAAATCACTTTTTTCCTCGTAACTTGTTCTGTTCATGTCAGCCGCTTACGATCACAAAATGACTTTTTACCCCAATATACCCAAATATACTCCAATAAACAGTTTCAGTACAATTTTCATGATAAGGAATGATATTACATGCAAATATATTAAAATTTAACACAACTGTTTACATTTTTTGTGCATTTAGAGGCTTTTAAAACAGTACTTTATTCATGTATTGACGAAGGTTACACTAAAAACCAGAACGAACGAACATAAAAATATAACGGTAAAATTTTGCAATTTCGTTTTTCTCCCTTAAAATTTGGAGATTGTAAATGCATTTTGTGTTTTGTTTTCTCTTAAAAATAAGATAATGTTTTTTTCTAAAATAAAACTCGAATTTTTTTCTCAAATTTTGAAATATTTTTCTCAAATATTTGTTTTCTTTGAAAATAATATATAATCCTGATATGTTTAACATTTAAAGTTTTCTTTTTATGTTTATAAAATGTTTCAGTGTATCTTTCACTCAGTTAGGACATTGGTTAGCGGAAATTCAATGTTGGTCAGGTCGGTGTGTTCATGTTTCTCGGACCAACATCTGATATATTTTGTCATGCCAAGAAATCCTTGCTCCAAACTCCGATGGACCTCCTACGGCATCCATTAGTAGTTAAAGATTAAATAAAAAAATTTGAACCTTTCAAATGTAGCGTTTAAAAAATAAAAATATTCTTGTGGAACACCCCCAACCCCCTTTTTTGCTATCTACATTTTCAACTCTCGAATTAAGCTTTCCAATCTAATTAAAATTAAAACCTTGCTTTCTAACCGATCTATTCATGTACCGGACCGGCAACTCTCGTTATTTTATAAGAAAATCTACAATGCCGTTATACACATGCATGTTGTCTGCTTGGAGTCTCCGCACAGGCTTGTCTCAGAATGAATACCGAATATGGAAAGTGGAACTACAATTCAAAACATAAAGTCCGAAGGCACATAGAAGAAAAATAAGTTTGTTTTTTTTTTGCAAAGGGTGCCGGGGTAACACTCCCTGTGTTCAAAATATACATGAAATATTTGCCACTGCACCTAGTCTATTCTATGAATTCTATAACCTCGAGTTTTCGATCTGTTGCATGCCAAGAAATCCTTGAAACTCCAGTGGACCTCCTACGGCACCCATTAGTAGATTTGATTGGGTGCGTCTAAACACTGCTAAGGAGTCCTTAGTGCACTAAGGACTTATGATATGCCACTAAGAACTAGATGGGGTGCTATTACCTTTAATGTCTTTTCATATTATGGTAGATATTGATATTTAATGCACAAATTTCAAATTTTATAGAAAAATAATCATAGATAAATGAGTTATTCAACATTGTGTAGACACGTGCCTGTTTTCTTTGATATTCTGAAAATCAATGAACCGTTAGACACGTGTCAAATTACATAACTGATTACACGGGAATCCTGCTATCTGTTGTGTTTAATCGACAAAATAGGAAAAGTTGGATACTAATAAATGAATTGTTTTTCAGATTATATTTCAGTGATCAATTTTGATTTGACTTCGCACTGAATAAGTTGTTAAAATTTTATTCATGTTTTTTTTTTTTTTTTTCAGATTCTCAAGAGTATTTTGTAATTATTTCTTGTAAATAATAGATTTGTTTCCAGAGCAATTTATCTAAATTTATTTTCATATATGAAGACGTTAAGCAATGTATTACTAGTCAAAACGAAATCAATAAGATAATAAATCTTTACTACATGCAACCACACTAATTTCATATATGAACTGTTTGGGCAGAGATTATCTTATGCGTTGTTAAGGTTCATTTTCAAAATTTTATCATATGAAGAAAACGTTTGAGCAATATATTTCTGGACAAAACGAATTCAATATGATAATAAATTTTTACTACGTGCAACCAATATAAGAAAGGAGATGTGGTATGATTGGCGATGAGACAACTCTTCACAAGAGACCAAATGACACAGAAATTAATAACTATAAGTCACCGTACGGCCTTCAACAATGAGTAAAGCACATACAACATAGTCATTATTTCATACAATATCAAGGGCCCGTATGCATAAAGCTACTTAAGTTAAGATTTGTCCCGAACGGACGGATTTTTCTACATATTCTACCATAAATTAGTATTACGATTAGATATCTTAACTTAAGTGGTTTTATGCATACGGGCCCTGTGCTTTAAAATTTGTTTATTTATTGTTTTTATGCTTTTTTAGGTTGTTAGTATTTTATGATATTCAAGTGATTTGCTGTTTCCCCCATTCAATGCACACAGAGGTGCTTGCCGCATGAGCTTTGACTCTGGAGGCTCAGAAATCAAAATAAATTTGCGTTCGTTATATTTGCATACTTTTTCATTTTCATTTATTAGTATTTGCAAGGATTTGTATTGTGATATTGATATTTGCATGATGCTGCATGATTTTGTATGTGATAGTCGATTAAAGAGCTCACCAGAGCTCATGTTTTGTCTGTTATTATGTATATATATGCCGACTGTAAATAAAATTTACTTACTTACTTAAGCTTACTTACTTACATTAGCTTGCTTACTTACTTACTACTATAATATATTGAATCCAGTATATACAGTTAACCCCATCATTGAACAGCAGTGCTGTATTTCTGGTTTTCTTATTTTAGCACAAATTTTTATATAAAATTGGTCTTGTACAAAATTTTAACATACAATAAACAGAAAAAATGCTTTATATGTAGGTGTTTCTACTGAGATTTTAAAAGAAAACAAAATGTGATTCACGTTTCGTGTGTTTTCGCCAGCACCTGACCGTCAAAATGCATCCTTTTGTGCCACAACTCATTTGCGCCATTATATTTCAGAATACATACTATCATTGGCGCCAAAAAAAGTATACGATCGCACAAATGTAAAAAAGAAAGAAAAATTTCCCAGCTACATGCCAGGGCCTTTTATGGCTTGCTACATAAGGAATGGTTTTGCTTGCTGTATGGTGACCATTATAATTGCTAACTTCTACCTGGAACTATTACACTTACATTATTGTAATAGTCCCAGCTTCTATATAGATTAATTGGTCTCTGCATGGTGAAAAGTTGTTTCATTGACAATCATACCACATCTTCTTATTTGTATGTATATATTTTTCAATTTTCAGAGCCATTCAGATCTTTTCATTTTATAAAACGACAGTCTCTTTCTTTAATATAATCCAATTTTGCAGAAGATCCATTGAAAATATAAGAGTTTTACAAGTTTCAATAAATCTACCTGTATATTTTAGAAACATTTAGGCCTTTTCCTTTTCCCAGTTCACTTCCGAGCCTAGAATAAATTACCGGAATCGGCAGTGAAAGCTCCAACTATATGGAAGCTTTCAAGACACTGGTTACATAGATGATGGAATGTTTTATCCTTCACCGACTGTACAGCATGCACAATATTTTTTATCTTTGATCTTTTATTGTAAATAGACATTACCAGCACCTACGTAACGCACAAGTATTGAGTTCTCATTAGTGAGTTTTTTAACTACTATATCAACGAAGAAGAAGAAGAGTGTTGGCTTAAAAGACTTTTTTTTCCAAATAAATATTGAATATGCTATCTGCAGAATGGTAGATACAATTCGGGAACATTCAGGCTTTTTTTGATATACCTTCTAATATTCAGGTCGAAATTTTATCATCTATAAAAATATTTTTTCCGTTTTCAGTCCTAACTAAAGGCTGGAATTAGTGATTACTTATGAAGATAAATAAATTTAAAAAAATATACAGAATTTCTTGTCTTGATGTCTTTTAATGTGATCGTTTAGGTCCAAGTTTTTTTGTTTTTTTTTATTACAAAGATATAATTCTTTAAAACTTGGTTGATTTTAATTAAATTACTAGCCTCGACTTTAAAATAAGAAGGAAATCCATTGAATAAATAATTCTCAAGTTTAAATGAATCCAACCGTAAGATTGATGTCCATTCAAGTCTTTTCATCTCCCCATTCAGGCCTGAGTTGTGGCACCAGAAAAAATATTTTCCGTCTAGATCAATGGAATTGAATGAATTTTATTTTGTACAAGTTTTTAATTTGAAGTTTATTTATTGAAAAGTGAAAAATAAAAATAAAACTACCAACTGTGTAATTTCTGGTCCGTCCAAGTTTACGTAAATTTTAAGCATGTGATGATTAAACATTATTTGTTCAATGAAAATTCGAAAATCTTATTTCATGTAGGAGAAATTTTTCAAATCTTATTTGAGACAATTATTTTAAAAATATGAGAGAAAAAAATCAAAATTGAAGAAAAAATGTTTCAAAACATGAGTAAAATATTTTTAATCTTATCTACATGCATGAAAAACATTTCAAATTTAATTCAGAAAATACAAATGTTATTGAATAAAACTTAAATTTGAAGTAGGGAAAAAGAAATTGCAATTTAAAAATTGCCCTGTATATTTTCAGGTCCCTTCTGGTCTTTAGTGTTACCATTATTAGTATACGAATTAACTACAGGTTTTAAAGCTTCTAAATACACACAAATGTGCATAGGATTGGTTTTTTTTTAAAATAAATATGGTTAAAATATCATTCCAGAACATGAATATTGCACTGAAACGTTTTATTGGAGTATATTGGGGTATATTGGGGTAAAAAGTCATTTTGTGATCGTAAGCGGCTGACAAGAACGGAACAAGTTTCAAGGAAAAAAGTGATTTAAAATTAAATATATTTATAAAATAAAGTATTGTTGTTGTTAAAATAACATGGAAATGCCTAAATGATATTATTATTCAACAATATTATGGTGGAACTGTTTTTTGAGGTATATTGGGGTATGTTGGGGTATATTGGGGTATATTGGGGTAAAAAGTCGCACCCGTAACTTAATATTATTAAATTGTAAGTAAAGATGACACAATATAGTCTTTGTTATGTAATTATCACTCTGGTCTACAGGAATAACTGATAATCAAGGGAGATAACACACTTCATACGAGTAAAGTGAGATACATCATCACATGTGCTTTTATCCAATGATTTGACCCCTGGTCAGTAGATATCATATGCAAATAAACAGAAAAAAACATGTCCATGTATTAAGAAAATCATGAATTATTATTTTTAATGCACACGAGCAAAACACAAGATATTGTCATTTCTCAGTGAAAAAGGGGGAGGGTTAAACCTTTTTGAAAACAATATTGCTGCACCTATTCTCTTATCCGGCGTGACGTAGCAGCTCCTTAGATACAGCATCCGGGCATCACTGGAGGTGACGCTTTTCCATCGATACGCAGTATAACCGAGGGGAATCTTGAAAAAATAGAACCTGTTAATCATTGGCAATAAACATTTCTTATCAGGTGACAAGGGGTGTGAAAAAGATTAAATCTTTTATCTCTGTCAGATGTCAATATGAATTAACTATTTTAATTTTATTAATAATTTTACTACATTTAAGTTAATCCATACATATATTCTTATATTTATCGAATTTCAAAATTGAGATAATCTGATAATTTGGGTGAAATTGAAATTGTATCAAAACCTGGGACTGTAATATTACTCTAACCATACTATGACCAAGATTAAAACAACCTTTATATATTGAGTATTATATGTCATTTAAAAAAAAACATTTCGAAAATTTGGTAATATCTTTCAAAGTCTTGGTGCAAGGCGTGTATACAATTACTTAAAAGTATATTGTACATTTTGAGTGAACCTTTAAAAGCATATACAAGTAATAAATTTTCAATTAGGTGTCATATTTTGACTGATAGATTAATCTAATACAGAAATTGTAGAAAAATCGAAAAAAGTTACACGAAAGTCATGTAACGCCAAAATTATTGACTAAACAGTTTCGTTGGAAAACAAGAATTCCCACGTACCCACTTTGTTCCTTCACTACATCGTGGTTCAACACCAATTTCAAACTTTATACTCTAGATCTGGTGATGTGAAGTTGATTTTTTTTTACTTCACATTCACATTGCATTTTTTCTTTAACTCTTTGTGATGCTAAGCAATGGAGAAAAAGAAGGAAGGTTTCTTCTGCTCACGACATGTATGTACATTATGTAGATATGTTAGTAGAATAAATAATAAGATGTATATGATACATGCCATGTAGAATGATTTAATAATCTAAAAGTCATCAACGTGTGTGAAAAATTATTTTATTTCTCCGTTTGAGTGTTATATGTTTTTCTTTGACAGTAACCAAATTATTCAAAACATATTAAAACAAGTTGCTCTGTGAGTTAATGTTTTGAAATCTTTTATTAATATGTACCACATAAAACTCTTTTTTTTACTTTCAACTTTGCCCATGGTGCATTTAAAAAAAACGATGTCCTAAAATGTTTATCACCTCAATCAATGAATATTCATACACCTTAAGTAATGTCTTCGTTCGCGTTTCTGAATTATTTTCTTAATCTAGCTCATAACATCAACATTTTGTTGTTAATTGTTTCGTTTAAAACAAATTGTAGTAGTCTTAATTATCACTATTATCCTTAACTTCGCATGCACCTTGTAATAACAGCTGGATACCAAAATCTACCATGAGCAGATGACCAGATTAATTCACCTGTGTCAATGTTTCTTTGATGTCAACATTTTATTACCCAACTTAATTTGCACATGACCTTGATTAAGAAAAATCAAACAAGGCATAAGATCACTCATGGACCGTTTTGTTTTCACTGCATATATTTGCCAAACAGGAATATACACAAAATCTCGATCAAATATATTCATGATCTGATATTCTATTTTTTTTTTTTTTTTTTTGTGATTTTTTTGTTCTCACACGGTAAGCCGTCTTCGTATCTACTACAGTAGAAAGAAAGAAAAAATTGAAATAATAAAAATGGTTTGAATTTATTTTCCTGCAGATTATACACATAAAAGTGAAAGATTTACTTTGTCGGAACTTTGTAGCTGCATTTTTAGTGTTAACGATTAATAATTATTTCAGCTTTCAAGTTACGATTTTTACAACCTACATCACCACAGGTTTTGGCCATATCTACATGAAAAAAACCATACACTTATTCATTCACGATGCAACTTTATTAAAAGTTAGCAATCCGGCATATTCTCTTGCACGATAAGCTAACAATGTTTCACCGCCTTATCAACGGAAATCGGCGTTACTAAGAAAGGGAGATCACTGATTTTAAAAATGCCCGTATGTTCGGATAACAGAATTCAACTATTAAGCTAGTTAGCTACTACTCATTGCTTCTAATATAAAAGGTTTAAATGAAGGTGGCTAAGCCACAAGGGAGAAGCATTTTTCTTTCTTTGTGATAAAACTTTCAAGAATTAGATTTTTCTATCTCAATAATACTTATGTATTTAAATAAAATGATAACACAGCCTGAGTAAATTTTTTGTCTTATTTCAGTTCCAGACATATCATCACTTTTTAACATGAGATGGCAAACTAGAGGTTTTAAAAAGTCCTGAATAACTGGTAAGCATTTTGTTTTATTAGGCAAGCTCTAAATTGTTTATTTATGGTATTTATGCAATTGAAATTACAGTCGGTATGTTAAAAATATGCTAATATGAAAACTGTTGCTATGGTCTTGATATTAAATGAAAATGCTTAGTTACTGATCTTTTCGACTCAATATTTCGAGTTAAATCTTGCGAAACTGTTTCTCATGTAACACTGCAAACTATATTTAGCACTATTTTGATCTGTCATTATTTAATGACGCCATAATACATGTGATGTCACAATGTTTCCTTTAATACCTCATGTAGATTTCTCACTGATAAAAGGTTTTCACTGAAATACATGTAAAAAACATTTTTTTCTCAAATAGAATTATGTGAAAGGACAAGTTTTGAAAATTTGCACTTCATTGCACTCTAATTATATGATAAGAATGACTTTCCCAGTAGTTTATAGTGGTTTCCACAGTATTAGATACCAGATTTCCACTAGTAAGAATAATTATTTTGGCGTTGCTTTTTTTATAAAATCTACATTTTTGCATAATTTCTGTCAAAATGCATTTTTAGGCACAAGAATATTTTATAGAATGCTTTAACAGGGTCTGTGTATTGTAATTTAAGGTTATCATCAGAAGTTTTGTCCTTGTTTTGACTAGTGAAGGTAAACTGGAAGAAATTAATTATACATACACATTGTATTCAAAATAAATTAATATAGCGATAAAAGTGTCATTGCCTTATAGTGCTGAAACAACTTTATTTTTTTTCAGAAATGGACAAAAATACACAGATTTATTCAGAATGTCATACCGATGAAGATCACATAAAAATTTTTGGAAAAATCAGAACTATGGATTTCAATATCTTCTAAGAATAATTCCAGAGATATCTTTAGATAATTTCACCTTGTACACCACAGAAAATTGTGAAAATGATGGTTAGTAGTTTTTTATTTATACTTAGTTATCATAAATGGTTTAAGATAAAGATTATTGATAAAGATCAGCAAAAACTCAATGAAATTTTCGCTTTTAAAATGCATTACTGGCACGGGGCTGACCACTTTTTTTAGGCACAATCATAACTTTGTTTACCCCCGAGAGATCCGAAAGGAATTGTTTATTTAATTGAAAAAGGCAAGAAATAACTTAATATTATTAAATTGTAAGTAAAGATGACACAATATAGTCTTTGTTATGTAATTATCAGTCTGGTCTACAGGAATAACTGATAATCAAGGGAGATAACACACTTCATACGAGTAAAGTGAGATACATCATCACATGTGCTTTTATCCAATGATTTGACCCCTGGTCAGTAGATATCATATGCAAATAAACAGAAAAAAACATGTCCATGTATTAAGAAAATCATGAATTATTATTTTTAATGCACACGAGCAAAACACAAGATATTGTCATTTCTCAGTGAAAAAGGGGGAGGGTTAAACCTTTTTGAAAACAATATTGCTGCACCTATTCTCTTATCCGGTGACGTAGCAGCTCCTTAGATACAGCATCCGGGCATCACTGGAGGTGGCGCTTTTCCATCGATACGCAGTATAACCGAGGGAATCTTGAAAAATAGAACCTGTTAATCATTGGCAATAAACATTTCTTATCAGGTGACAAGGGTGTGAAAAGATTAAATCTTTTATCTCTGTCAGATGTCAATATGAATTAACTATTTTAATTTTATTAATAATTTTACTACATTTAAGTTAATCCATACATATATTCTTATATTTATCGAATTTCAAAATTGAGATAATCTGATAATTTGGGTGAAATTGAAATTGTATCAAAACCTGGGACTGTAATATTACTCTAACCATACTATGACCAAGATTAAAACAACCTTTATATATTGAGTATTATATGTCATTTAAAAAAACATTTCAAAATTTGTTAATATCTTTCAAAGTCTTGGTGCAAGGCGTGTATACAATTACTTAAAAGTATATTGTACATTTTGAGTGAACCTTTAAAAGCATATACAAGTAATAAATTTTCAATTAGGTGTCATATTTGGACTGATAGATTAATCTAATACAGAAATTGTAGAAAAATCGAAAAAGTTACACGAAAGTCATGTAACGCCAAAATTATTGACTAAACAGTTTCGTTGGAAAACAAGAATTCCCATGCACCCACTTTGTTCCTTCACTACATCGTGGTTCAACACCAATTTCCAGGGCTCACGCTACCAGGCGACTAGGGCGAAGAAGTCGCTTTCCCGTCCGTCTCTTCGCTTTGCCCGACCCTCAAAAGCGAAAACAAGTCGCCCTGTTATTTACGATACTCGCTTTCAGTCGCTTTCGTCATCGGACATTTTCAATTTTTACCAAGTTGATAAATTATCAATTTTTTATTGATTATTAAAGAAATTCAGACATAAACGATTCATTTTCTTAAGAAAACAGGTTTAAGCATTGACTTTACAGTGTGTAGCAGGTTATTTAATAAAAAAGACAACTTTTTATCACTGCACGCACTTCCGGTACTTGTTACTCAGAGAGCGTACATCAATCTAACTTTCGGCAAAATAAGTTTGTTACTTCATTTGAAAGTGATAAAAGTTGCTTCAGTAAATGTTTAATCCATTTATTGCATTAAAACGTCATATTCCTTTCCAAATAGCTTGTCAAACATCGTTTATTATTAAATTTTCTTCGTCCGCCATTAATCGTTTACTAACTACGGATCGGAACCGGACCAGCTATGACCGAAATCCGTATTTTACAATAATAACTACGGACGCATGAATGGAAAAGCTGACAGAAGAATATTGATCCCATAAGGAAAAATTACGCATTCCACACGCATTAACAGACTTTTGGTTAGATCTAATTGATTAAAGTATATAATTCCATATAATTTATATGGATTGTTTCAAAATATTGATTAAAGTTGCTTAACTACTAATATCAATATATTATGGCCCAACTTAACTTTGTATATCTTTTGATGAAAACACTGAATTTCATAACATGATAAACAAGATAGTTTTTAATTGAATTGTAATTCATATATTATAATTTCTTTACCTTTTGACATTAAAAAATTCTTTTAGTGCTAGATATTTAGTTGGTAGTTTCTCACAAGAACCTAAACTTAAACAACTTTGAATTTGAACTGTTAATTTAATTGTATACTCAGATATGAATTGAACAATATAAAAAGAACATTATTTACATATGACCCTTTATACTATAGTAAAATCAAAACATTGTAGCAGCGCGCCATGAAGAGCACTTCTCTTTCAAATCTCACCACTTCTCCCTATCAGTTTCAAAAGAGAAGTCACTTCTCCTATGATTCTGAAGTAGTGTGAGCCCTGAATTTCAAACCTTATACTCTAGATCTGGTGATGTGAAGTTGATTTTTTTACTTCATTCACATTGCATTTTTTCTTTTTAACTCTTTGTGATGCTAAGCAATGGAGAAAAAGAAGGAAGGTTTCTTCTGCTCACGACATGTATGTACATTATGTAGATATGTTAGTAGAATAAATAATAAGATGTATATGATACATGCCATGTAGAATGATTTAATAATCTAAAAGTCATCAACGTGTGTGAAAAATTATTTTATTTCTCCGTTTGAGTGTTATATGTTTTTCTTTTGACAGTAACCAAATTATTCAAAAACATGTTAAAACAAGTTGCTCTGTGAGTTAATGTTTTGAAATCTTTTATTAATATGTACCACATAAAACTCTTTTTTTTACTTTCAACTTTGCCCATGGTGCATTTAAAAAAACGATGTCCTAAAATGTTTATCACCTCAATCAATGAATATTCATACACCTTAAGTAATGTCTTCGTTCGCGTTTCTGAATTATTTTCTTAATCTAGCTCATAACATCAACATTTTGTTGTTAATTGTTTCGTTTAAAACAAATTGTAGTAGTCTTAATTAACATGTAATTACTTAAAAATTTAAATGAGTATCTTATTAATTTATAAAATTTCATGTTATTATTAATATTAATAAAAACTTAAAATAGTAATTTATATAAAATATATAAATTTTTAAATTATTGCGATAAATCTTAATTTAATTATTAATTTAAAAAGTTAAATTTTTTAATTAATATTTTTACATTGTATTAGAATGAAGAAAATTTTTACATATGATTAAAATTTAAACGTTGTTGAAATATTATTCAGTCTATAAGTTATCAACATGGAAAAATAATTTTTTATGTAATGTTAACAAGTTTTATTATTAAAATTAAATATGTTAAAATTAATTAATTTTAAATTAAAATTTATTTATTCAATAATTCATAGTCTTAAAATTTCAAATTTACTTAAAAATTATAATATTTATGAATTTTTTATACAATATAAATTGTTAATTTCTTAAAAAAATTTATTATATTTATCTAATGTTTAATACACTTATTAATTCATTAAACTTTAAATTAATTAAATTTTATTCTTAATTTATGTTATATAAAATTAAATAATTGTATTCTTTAATAAACTGGGATTAATATTTTAATACTTAATTCCTATTTCTTAATATTTGTTACAATTACATTAATGAATTTATTAATTATATGCTAGAATTTTTTAACTATTAATTTATGATTATACAAATAAATAATATTGATTTTGTATTTAAGTTTGAATAATAAAATTTGCATTATATTAATAAACGTTTATTAAATTTTCATATTATTTATTATTTTAAAAAATTATTAACATATACATTGTTAACTTAAATTTTAATTAATGAATTTAAAAACTCTTTTGATTATTTAAAAGTTTATTATTACTTTTACTAATAATAATTTTTCATATCTAAAATTTTCATTTGAATATTAATATTAAAATGAATTTTTTGCTTTAAAAATTTATTAATTTATCATAAAAAGTTATTAATGTTAAGTTAAATAAATGTATGATTATTTTTTAATC
Organism: Mytilus coruscus; assembly: GCA_017311375.1. NCBI lineage: Eukaryota > Metazoa > Mollusca > Bivalvia > Mytilida > Mytilidae > Mytilus > Mytilus coruscus. The sequence goes on along the minus strand of CM029607.1, from coordinate 9,496,186 downwards.
TAATTTTATTTTATATATTAAACTTTATATAAATATATATAATTTCTTACTTATTTATTAAATATTTCACTAATTTATATAATTTATTTTATTATTTTCTATTTTAATTTTTGTTATTACTATTTTAATAACATAATGTTACTAGATTAATTATTGATTTTTAAATTAATTACTTTAATGTAGAAATTTATTTAGACAATACATTTAAATTAAGTAATATTTACATCAATTCATTAAATTTACTATACTGATATCATGAAATTTTTTTATATTTTTTCATTTTGTCAAATCAATTTACGAAATTAAGATAAATTGAAATTTTTAATTATTTTATAATTAACTTTTATTTGTAATAATTAATATCAAATTATTAGTTTAATTTTATATATCTCAAAATTTTTGAATTTTAAATTAATTATTAAATTTTATATAATTACTAGAATTTTTCTAATGCAAGTTGAATATTTGTTATAAGAATTTATAATTAAATCTTTTATAATCAATTGTTTATATTAATACAATTTAAATTATTGTAAGTAGAAAACTTTATTATTTATAATGCAATAGCTTTATATCAAATTTGAAATACCGAAAATGTTAATTGAATTTTAGAATTTTATTAAAGATGAAAAAATTATTAATGTAAGAATTTTATTTAAATAGTATTTATAACAATAATTTTATAAGTAATGAATTTTAACATAATTGATTTAATGATCATATTTTTTTAATTATACTAAATTTCTAGAAATAGTTTTAATTTGTAAATTTTAAATTGCTATCAATATTTAAATTCTTAACAAATTAGTAATATTGTTTATAAGATTAAATTTATCAACTTATAGATAAATTTATTATAAAAGTATTAAAAATTATTTAGATGATCAGATAGTTTATTAGAGATAAATTTATATAAGATTTATTGAGTTAATTCAGTCAGATAAGTTTGAATAAATACTGTTAAATTGTAAAAATATGTTAGATATAATATTTAATAAATCTTATAGTGATAATTTGTAATTTCATGAATAATTTGAATCTGATTTATAATAAGTAAATAGAATTATTTAATATAGTGTATTTAATATAAGTTATCTAATATGATCATTAATTCATCTAATAAGTACAAATTTATGTAAAACATTAAAATCACATGATCTAAGTAATATATATCAGAAATGTTAAATCAGAATATAATTACATTCATTTAATATCTAAATATCAGTTCAATAATCATTAAAATTGTATAAAGTTTAATCTTATAATTTATTCAATTTAAACTGAATTTAATGTAAGTTGCTAATAGAAATTTTAGTACTAATATTCATAAGTTATAATCATGAATATTCATATTGATAATATAAATTTAAAATGCAATAAATTGTCAGAATATGAATACTAATATTAACAGATATCATATTAATATACATATGTAATGAATTATCAGAAATTTTTCATACTTGTATAATTTGAAATAATCATATAACATAGTAAATAATATGAATTATTAATTACTGCATTAAACATGTATACGATGAATGTATCAAAGTTAAAAATTATAATTATATGAATTCTATCTAAATACAGATACAATATGTCATATGATAACAAATGAAATAGATTATCTATGTGATAAACAATTTAGCTAATTCGTACATTGTTATCCTAATATTGTCAATTGACTAATTATATTAGTACAATCTATTTAATAAAAGCAATTACTAACTTTTATTGAATCTAGTATGATGAATGCTTAAGATCTGATAACGACTAATTCATCGATAAGATAGAAATTTTATATTAACTTCATTGAATAATTGACATGTAAATTTTTAATTTATCATATAATGAAAATACATTATATTTGTATAATTAAATTACTAAATATTTATACGTATACTAGATGATCTAATTATATCAAGATTTATATAATAATAGAGCAATTATTATTGACAATTGTAAGAAAATTATATTTGATTAATATATTAAATTTAAAATTAATACTTTATAATGTCATATCTTAGTATCTATAATAGATATATTAGCTTGATTAATTAATGTTATAGTTATTCTAATTGTAATTAATAAATATTCAATTGAACAATATGTACAATATCATGTTAAATATGTAATCTACTTATCATTTACATATACTTAAGTAATATAATTTATTAATCTATTTATGTTAAGATTCGACATTATCATTACAATTATAATGTTGAATAATTTATAAACTTAATTCATATGTATCTAAAATGATTTATCATAACTTGTCATGATAATTTTTTTATCAGTCATGAATATTTTACATTTATAAGAATTAGAATTACTGTAATACTTTCAAATGATTTTAATTGTTAAATTTATTAAACTTTTATACTTTGCATGTAATTTAAATCTTAAATTATTTACAAAGATATCGAAATAATTTCTTCAATTTTTATGTAATCAATTTCTGAATTTAATTAACAATGTTTATACAATTATAACTTTAAATCCATGATTTAATACGATATAATCTTTACTATCAGATTCATTTTCATGTAATTTTTTTTCAATTTTCTACATATAATGACAATATTATTAAATAATTAAGATTAGGTCATTGATTATCTTCTGCATCTTAAATCATAATTGCTAAAAATTCATGGCTACTATTATCGTCATTTCATCTGTACATTTATTCAAATTCTTGTCATCTTATACGAACTTACATAACATGAATTATCTTACTGTATTCTCATATATTAACAGAATTTAATCTGATTAGAATCATAATCAATTATGTCATAATTACTTATGTTTACCTTGAAATTTACCTAAAATGAATTATATAAATTCAATTATGCATATATGATTACTTTAATTTGTGCATTATTAACTATTCAGCTTATCATTATTTAAGATGAACCAATGAGTTTAACATGAATAATTATATCAATGAATTATATAAAGTATAATTGATTATCTCAATAGCTTTATTAATGCTTTATTCTTAATTATCACTATTATCCTTAACTTCGCATGCACCTTGTAATAACAGCTGGATACCAAAATCTACCATGAGCAGATGACCAGATTAATTCACCTGTGTCAATGTTTCTTTGATGTCAACATTTTATTACCCAACTTAATTTGCACATGACCTTGATTAAGAAAAATCAAACAAGGCATAAGATCACTCATGGACCGTTTTGTTTTCACTGCATATATTTGCCAAACAGGAATATACACAAAATCTCGATCAAATATATTCATGATCTGATATTCTATTTTTTTTTTTTTTTTTTTTGTGATTTTTTGTTCTCACTGGTAAGCCGTCTTCGATCTACTACAGTAGAAAGAAAGAAAAATTGAAATAATAAAATGGTTTGAATTTATTTTCCTGCAGATTATACACATAAAAGTGAAAGATTTACTTTGTCGGAACTTTGTAGCTGCATTTTTAGTGTTAACGATTAATAATTATTTCAGCTTTCAAGTTACGATTTTACAACCTACATCACCACAGGTTTTGGCCATATCTACATGAAAAACCATACACTTATTCATTCACGATGCAACTTTATTAAAAGTTAGCAATCCGCATATTCTCTTGCACGATAAGCTAACAATGTTTCACCGCCTTATCAACGGAAATCGGCGTTACTAAGAAAGGAGATCACTGATTTTAAAATGCCCGTATGTTCGGATAACAGAATTCAACTATTAAGCTAGTTAGCTACTACTCATTGCTTCTAATATAAAAGGTTTAAATGAAGGTGGCTAAGCCACAAGGGAGAAGCATTTTCTTTCTTTGTGATAAAACTTTCAAGAATTAGATTTTTCTATCTCAATAATACTTATGTATTTAAATAAAATGATAACACAGCCTGAGTAAATTTTTGTCTTATTTCAGTTCCAGACATATCATCACTTTTTAACATGAGATGGCAAACTAGAGGTTTTAAAAGTCCTGAATAACTGGTAAGCATTTTGTTTTATTAGGCAAGCTCTAAATTGTTTATTTATGGTATTTATGCAATTGAAATTACAGTCAGTATGTTAAAAATATGCTAATATGAAAACTGTTGCTATGGTCTTGATATTAAATGAAAATGCTTAGTTACTGATCTTTTCGACTCAATATTTCGAGTTAAATCTTGCGGAAACTGTTTCTCATGTAACACTGCAAACTATATTTAGCACTATTTTGATCTGTCGTTATTTAATGACGCCATAATACATGTGATGTCACAATGTTTCCTTTAATACCTCATGTAGATTTCTCACTGATAAAAGGTTTTCACTGAAATACATGTAAAAAACATTTATTTCTCAAATAGAATTATGTGAAAGGACAAGTTTTGAAAATTTGCACTTCATTGCACTCTAATTATATGATAAGAATGACTTTCCCAGTAGTTTAGAGTGGTTTCCACAGTATTAGATACCAGATTTCCACTAGTAAGAATAATTATTTTGGTGTTGTTTTTTTATAAAATCTACATTTTGCATAATTTCTGTCAAAATGCACTTTTAGGCACAAGAAAATTTTATAGAATGCTTTAACAGGGTCTGTGTATTGTAATTTAAGGTTATCATCAGAAGTTTTGTCCTTGTTTTGACTAGTGAAGGTAAACTGGAAGAAATTAATTATACATACACATTGTATTCAAAATAAATGAATATAGCGATAAAAGTGTCATTGCCTTATAGTGCTGAAACAACTTTATTTTTTTTCAGAAATGGACAAAAATACACAGATTTATTCAGAATGTCATACCGATGAAGATCACATAAAAATTTTTGGAAAAATCAGAACTATGGATTTCAATATCTTCTAAGAATAATTCCAGAGATATCTTTAGATAATTTCACCTTGTACACCACAGAAAATTGTGAAAATGATGGTTAGTAGTTTTTTATTTATACTTAGTTATCATAAATGGTTTAAGATAAAGATTATTGATAAAGATCAGCAAAACTCAATGAAATTTTCGCTTTTAAAATGCATTACTGGCACGGGCTGACCACTTTTTAGGCACAATCATAACTTTGTTTACCCCGAGAGATCCGAAGGAATTGTTTATTTAATTGAAAAGGCAAGAAATAACTTAATATTATTAAATTGTAAGTAAAGATGACACAATATAGTCTTTGTTATGTAATTATCAGTCTGGTCTACAGGAATAACTGATAATCAAGGAGATAACACACTTCATACGAGTAAAGTGAGATACATCATCACATGTGCTTTTATCCAATGATTTGACCCTGGTCAGTAGATATCATATGCAAATAAACAGAAAAAACATGTCCATGTATTAAGAAAATCATGAATTATTATTTTTAATGCACACGAGCAAAACACAAGATATTGTCATTTCTCAGTGAAAAGGGGAGGGTTAAACCTTTTGAAAACAATATTGCTGCACCTATTCTCTTATCCGCGTGACGTAGCAGCTCCTTAGATACAGCATCCGGGCATCACTGGAGGTGACGCTTTTCCATCGATACGCAGTATAACCGAGGGAATCTTGAAAAATAGAACCTGTTAATCATTGGCAATAAACATTTCTTATCAGGTGACAAGGGTGTGAAAAGATTAAATCTTTTATCTCTGTCAGATGTCAATATGAATTAACTATTTTAATTTTATTAATAATTTTACTACATTTAAGTTAATCCATACATATATTCTTATATTTATCGAATTTCAAAATTGAGATAATCTGATAATTTGGGTGAAATTGAAATTGTATCAAAACCTGGGACTGTAATATTACTCTAACCATACTATGACCAAGATTAAAACAACCTTTATATATTGAGTATTATATGTCATTTAAAAAAAACATTTGAAAATTTGTTAATATCTTTCAAAGTCTTGGTGCAAGGCGTGTATACAATTACTTAAAAGTATATTGTACATTTTGAGTGAACCTTTAAAAGCATATACAAGTAATAAATTTTCAATTAGGTGTCATATTTGGACTGATAGATTAATCTAATACAGAAATTGTAGAAAAATCGAAAAAGTTACACGAAAGTCATGTAACGCCAAAATTATTGACTAAACAGTTTCGTTGGAAAACAAGAATTCCACGTACCCACTTTGTTCCTTCACTACATCGTGGTTCAACACCAATTTCAAACCTTATACTCTAGATCTGGTGATGTGAAGTTGATTTTTTTACTTCACATTCACATTGCATTTTTCTTTTAACTCTTTGTGATGCTAAGCAATGGAGAAAAAGAAGGAAGGTTTCTTCTGCTCACGACATGTATGTACATTATGTAGATATGTTAGTAGAATAAATAATAAGATGTATATGATACATGCCATGTAGAATGATTTAATAATCTAAAAGTCATCAACGTGTGTGAAAAATTATTTTATTTCTCCGTTTGAGTGTTATATGTTTTTCTTTTGACAGTAACCAAATTATTCAAAAACATGTTAAAACAAGTTGCTCTGTGAGTTAATGTTTTGAAATCTTTTATTAATATGTACCACATAAAACTCTTTTTTTACTTTCAACTTTGCCCATGGTGCATTTAAAAAAAACGATGTCCTAAAATGTTTATCACCTCAATCAATGAATATTCATACACCTTAAGTAATGTCTTCGTTCGCGTTTCTGATTTATTTTCTTAATCTAGCTCATAACATCAACATTTTGTTGTTAATTGTTTCGTTTAAAACAAATTGTAGTAGTCTTAATTATCACTATTATCCTTAACCGCATGCACCTTGTAATAACAGCTGGATACCAAAATCTACCATGAGCAGATGACCAGATTAATTCACCTGTGTCAATGTTTCTTTGATGTCAACATTTTATTACCCAACTTAATTTGCACATGACCTTGATTAAGAAAAATCAAACAAGGCATAAGATCACTCATGGACCGTTTTGTTTTCACTGCATATATTTGCCAAACAGGAATATACACAAAATCTCGATCAAATATATTCATGATCTGATAATCTATTTTTTTTTTTTTTTTTTTTGTGATTTTTTGTTCTCACTCGGTAAGCCGTCTTCGTATCTACTACAGTAGAAAGAAAGAAAAAATTGAAATAATAAAATGGTTTGAATTTATTTTCCTGCAGATTATACACATAAAAGTGAAAGATTTACTTTGTCGGAACTTTGTAGCTGCATTTTTAGTGTTAACGATTAATAATTATTTCAGCTTTCAAGTTACGATTTTTACAACCTACATCACCACAGGTTTTGGCCATATCTACATGAAAAAACCATACACTTATTCATTCACGATGCAACTTTATTAAAAGTTAGCAATCCGGCATATTCTCTTGCACGATAAGCTAACAATGTTTCACCGCCTTATCAACGGAAATCGGCGTTACTAAGAAAGGGAGATCACTGATTTTAAAAATGCCCGTATGTTCGGATAACAGAATTCAACTATTAAGCTAGTTAGCTACTACTCATTGCTTCTAATATAAAAGGTTTAAATGAAGGTGGCTAAGCCACAAGGAGAAGCATTTTTCTTTCTTTGTGATAAAACTTTCAAGAATTAGATTTTTCTATCTCAATAATACTTATGTATTTAAATAAAATGATAACACAGCCTGAGTAAATTTTTGTCTTATTTCAGTTCCAGACATATCATCACTTTTTAACATGAGATGGCAAACTAGAGGTTTTAAAAGTCCTGAATAACTGGTAAGCATTTTGTTTTATTAGGCAAGCTCTAAATTGTTTATTTATGGTATTTATGCAATTGAAATTACAGTCAGTATGTTAAAAATATGCTAATATGAAAACTGTTGCTATGGTCTTGATATTAAATGAAAATGCTTAGTTACTGATCTTTTCGACTCAATATTTCGAGTTAAATCTTATGGAAACTGTTTCTCATGTAACACTGCAAACTATATTTAGCACTATTTTGATCTGTCGTTATTTAATGACGCCATAATACATGTGATGTCACAATGTTTCCTTTAATACCTCATGTAGATTTCTCACTGATAAAAGGTTTTCACTGAAATACATGTAAAAAACATTTATTTCTCAAATAGAATTATGTGAAAGGACAAGTTTTGAAAATTTGCACTTCATTGCACTCTAATTATATGATAAGAATGACTTTCCCAGTAGTTTAGAGTGGTTTCCACAGTATTAGATACCAGATTTCCACTAGTAAGAATAATTATTTTGGTGTTGTTTTTTTTTTATAAAATCTACATTTTTGCATAATTTCTGTCAAAATGCACTTTTAGGCACAAGAAAATTTGATAGAATGCTTTAACAGGGTCTGTGTATTGTAATTTAAGGTTATCATCAGAAGTTTTGTCCTTGTTTTGACTAGTGAAGGTAAACTGGAAGAAATTAATTATACATACACATTGTATTCAAAATAAATGAATATAGCGATAAAAGTGTCATTGCCTTATAGTGCTGAAACAACTTTATTTTTTTTCAGAAATGGACAAAAATACACAGATTTATTCAGAATGTCATACCGATGAAGATCACATAAAAATTTTTGGAAAAATCAGAACTATGGATTTCAATATCTTCTAAGAATAATTCCAGAGATATCTTTAGATAATTTCACCTTGTACACCACAGAAAATTGTGAAAATGATGGTTAGTAGTTTTTTTTATTTATACCTAGTTATCATAAATGGTTTAAGATAAAGATTATTGATAAAGATCAGCAAAAACTCAATGAAATTTTCGCTTTTAAAATGCATTACTGGCACGGGGCTGACCACTTTTTTTAGGCACAATCATAACTTTGTTTACCCCGAGAGATCCGAAGGAATTGTTTATTTAATTGAAAAGGCAAGAAATAACTTAATATTATTAAATTGTAAGTAAAGATGACACAATATAGTCTTTGTTATGTAATTATCAGTCTGGTCTACAGGAATAACTGATAATCAAGGAGATAACACACTTCATACGAGTAAAGTGAGATACATCATCACATGTGCTTTTATCCAATGATTTGACCCTGGTCAGTAGATATCATATGCAAATAAACAGAAAAAACATGTCCATGTATTAAGAAAATCATGAATTATTATTTTAATGCACACGAGCAAAACACAAGATATTGTCATTTCTCAGTGAAAAAGGGAGGGTTAAACCTTTTGAAAACAATATTGCTGCACCTATTCTCTTATCCGCGTGACGTAGCAGCTCCTTAGATACAGCATCCGGGCATCACTGGAGGTGACGCTTTTCCATCGATACGCAGTATAACCGAGGGAATCTTGAAAAATAGAACCTGTTAATCATTGGCAATAAACATTTCTTATCAGGTGACAAGGGTGTGAAAAGATTAAATCTTTTATCTCTGTCAGATGTCAATATGAATTAACTATTTTAATTTTATTAATAATTTTACTACATTTAAGTTAATCCATACATATATTCTTATATTTATCGAATTTCAAAATTGAGATAATCTGATAATTTGGGTGAAATTGAAATTGTATCAAAACCTGGGACTGTAATATTACTCTAACCATACTATGACCAAGATTAAAACAACCTTTATATATTGAGTATTATATGTCATTTAAAAAAACATTTCAAAATTTGTTAATATCTTTCAAAGTCTTGGTGCAAGGCGTGTATACAATTACTTAAAAGTATATTGTACATTTTGAGTGAACCTTTAAAAGCATATACAAGTAATAAATTTTCAATTAGGTGTCATATTTTGACTGATAGATTAATCTAATACAGAAATTGTAGAAAAATCGAAAAAAGTTACACGAAAGTCATGTAACGCCAAAATTATTGACTAAACAGTTTCGTTGGAAAACAAGAATTCCCACGTACCAACTTTGTTCCTTCACTACATCGTGGTTCAACACCAATTTCAAACTTTATACTCTAGATCTGGTGATGTGAAGTTGATTTTTTTTTACTTCACATTCACATTGCATTTTTTTCTTTTTAACTCTTTGTGATGCTAAGCAATGGAGAAAAAAGAAGGAAGGTTTCTTCTGCTCACGACATGTATGTACATTATGTAGATATGTTAGTAGAATAAATAATAAGATGTATATGATACATGCCATGTAGAATGATTTAATAATCTAAAAGTCATCAACGTGTGTGAAAAATTATTTTATTTCTCCGTTTGAGTGTTATATGTTTTCTTTTGACAGTAACCAAATTATTCAAAACATGTTAAAACAAGTTGCTCTGTGAGTTAATGTTTTGAAATCTTTTATTAATATGTACCACATAAAACTCTTTTTTTTTTACTTTCAACTTTGCCCATGGTGCATTTAAAAAAAAAACGATGTCCTAAAATGTTTATCACCTCAATCAATGAATATTCATACACCTTAAGTAATGTCTTCGTTCGCGTTTCTGAATTATTTTCTTAATCTAGCTCATAACATCAACATTTTGTTGTTAATTGTTTCGTTTAAAACAAATTGTAGTAGTCTTAATTATCACTATTATCCTTAACTTCGCATGCACCTTGTAATAACAGCTGGATACCAAAAATCTACCATGAGCAGATGACCAGATTAATTCACCTGTGTCAATGTTTCTTTGATGTCAACATTTTTATTACCCAACTTAATTTGCACATGACCTTGATTAAGAAAAATCAAACAAGGCATAAGATCACTCATGGACCGTTTTGTTTTCACTGCATATATTTGCCAAACAGGAATATACACAAAATCTCGATCAAATATATTCATGATCTGATATTCTATTTTTTTTTTTTTTTTTTTTTGTGATTTTTTTTCTCACTCGGTAAGCTGCCTTCAGATCTACTACAGTAGAAAGAAAGAAAAATTGAAATAATAAAATGGTTTGAATTTATTTTCCTGCAGATTATACACATAAAAGTGAAAGATTTACTTTGTCGGAACTTTGTAGCTGCATTTTTAGTGTTAACGATTAATAATTATTTCAGCTTTCAAGTTACGATTTTACAACCTACATCACCACAGGTTTTGGCCATATCTACATGAAAAACCATACACTTATTCATTCACGATGCAACTTTATTAAAAGTTAGCAATCCGCATATTCTCTTGCACGATAAGCTAACAATGTTTCACCGCCTTATCAACGGAAATCGGCGTTACTAAGAAAGGAGATCACTGATTTTAAAATGCCCGTATGTTCGGATAACAGAATTCAACTATTAAGCTAGTTAGCTACTACTCATTGCTTCTAATATAAAAGGTTTAAATGAAGGTGGCTAAGCCACAAGGGAGAAGCATTTTTCTTTCTTTGTGATAAAACTTTCAAGAATTAGATTTTTCTATCTCAATAATACTTATGTATTTAAATAAAATGATAACACAGCCTGAGTAAATTTTTGTCTTATTTCAGTTCCAGACATATCATCACTTTTAACATGAGATGGCAAACTAGAGGTTTTAAAAAGTCCTGAATAACTGGTAAGCATTTTGTTTTATTAGGCAAGCTCTAAATTGTTTATTTATGGTATTTATGCAATTCAAATTACAGTCGGTATGTTAAAAATATGCTAATATGAAAACTGTTGCTATGGTCTTGATATTAAATGAAAATGCTTAGTTACTGATCTTTTCGACTCAATATTTCGAGTTAAATCTTGCGAAACTGTTTCTCATGTAACACTGCAAACTATATTTAGCACTATTTTGATCTGTCATTATTTAATGACGCCATAATACATGTGATGTCACAATGTTTCCTTTAATACCTCATGTAGATTTCTCACTGATAAAAGGTTTTCACTGAAATACATGTAAAAAACATTTTTTTCTCAAATAGAATTATGTGAAAGGACAAGTTTTGAAAATTTGCACTTCATTGCACTCTAATTATATGATAAGAATGACTTTCCCAGTAGTTTAGAGTGGTTTCCACAGTATTAGATACCAGATTTCCACTAGTAAGAATAATTATTTTGGTGTTGTTTTTTTATAAAATCTACATTTTGCATAATTTCTGTCAAAATGCACTTTTAGGCACAAGAAAATTTGATAGAATGCTTTAACAGGGTCTGTGTATTGTAATTTAAGGTTATCATCAGAAGTTTTGTCCTTGTTTTGACTAGTGAAGGTAAACTGGAAGAAATTAATTATACATACACATTGTATTCAAAATAAATGAATATAGCGATAAAAGTGTCATTGCCTTATAGTGCTGAAACAACTTTATTTTTTTTCAGAAATGGACAAAAATACACAGATTTATTCAGAATGTCATACCGATGAAGATCACATAAAAATTTTTGGAAAAATCAGAACTATGGATTTCAATATCTTCTAAGAATAATTCCAGAGATATCTTTAGATAATTTCACCTTGTACACCACAGAAAATTGTGAAAATGATGGTTAGTAGTTTTTTTTATTTATACCTAGTTATCATAAATGGTTTAAGATAAAGATTATTGATAAAGATCAGCAAAAACTCAATGAAATTTTCGCTTTTAAAATGCATTACTGGCACGGGGCTGACCACTTTTTTTAGGCACAATCATAACTTTGTTTACCCCCGAGAGATCCGAAAGGAATTGTTTATTTAATTGAAAAAGGCAAGAAATAACTTAATATTATTAAATTGTAAGTAAAGATGACACAATATAGTCTTTGTTATGTAATTATCAGTCTGGTCTACAGGAATAACTGATAATCAAGGGAGATAACACACTTCATACGAGTAAAGTGAGATACATCATCACATGTGCTTTTATCCAATGATTTGACCCCTGGTCAGTAGATATCATATGCAAATAAACAGAAAAAACATGTCCATGTATTAAGAAAATCATGAATTATTATTTTAATGCACACGAGCAAAACACAAGATATTGTCATTTCTCAGTGAAAAGGGAGGGTTAAACCTTTTGAAAACAATATTGCTGCACCTATTCTCTTATCCGCGTGACGTAGCAGCTCCTTAGATACAGCATCCGGGCATCACTGGAGGTGACGCTTTTCCATCGATACGCAGTATAACCGAGGGGAATCTTGAAAAAATAGAACCTGTTAATCATTGGCAATAAACATTTCTTATCAGGTGACAAGGGGTGTGAAAAAGATTAAATCTTTTATCTCTGTCAGATGTCAATATGAATTAACTATTTTAATTTTATTAATAATTTTACTACATTTAAGTTAATCCATACATATATTCTTATATTTATCGAATTTCAAAATTGAGATAATCTGATAATTTGGGTGAAATTGAAATTGTATCAAAACCTGGGACTGTAATATTACTCTAACCATACTATGACCAAGATTAAAACAACCTTTATATATTGAGTATTATATGTCATTTAAAAAAACATTTCAAAATTTGTTAATATCTTTCAAAGTCTTGGTGCAAGGCGTGTATACAATTACTTAAAAGTATATTGTACATTTTGAGTGAACCTTTAAAAGCATATACAAGTAATAAATTTTCAATTAGGTGTCATATTTGGACTGATAGATTAATCTAATACAGAAATTGTAGAAAATCGAAAAAGTTACACGAAAGTCATGTAACGCCAAAATTATTGACTAAACAGTTTCGTTGGAAAACAAGAATTCCCACGCACCCACTTTGTTCCTTCACTACATCGTGGTTCAACACCAATTTCAAACCTTATACTCTAGATCTGGTGATGTGAAGTTGATTTTTTTACTTCACATTCACATTGCATTTTTTCTTTTAACTCTTTGTGATGCTAAGCAATGGAGAAAAAGAAGGAAGGTTTCTTCTGCTCACGACATGTATGTACATTATGTAGATATGTTAGTAGAATAAATAATAAGATGTATATGATACATGCCATGTAGAATGATTTAATAATCTAAAAGTCATCAACGTGTGTGAAAAATTATTTTATTTCTCCGTTTGAGTGTTATATGTTTTCTTTTGACAGTAACCAAATTATTCAAAACATGTTAAAACAAGTTGCTCTGTGAGTTAATGTTTTGAAATCTTTTATTAATATGTACCACATAAAACTCTTTTTTTTACTTTCAACTTTGCCCATGGTGCATTTAAAAAAAACGATGTCCTAAAATGTTTATCACCTCAATCAATGAATATTCATACACCTTAAGTAATGTCTTCGTCGCGTTTCTGAATTATTTTCTTAATCTAGCTCATAACATCAACATTTTGTTGTTAATTGTTTCGTTTAAAACAAATTGTAGTAGTCTTAATTATCACTATTATCCTTAACTTCGCATGCACCTTGTAATAACAGCTGGATACCAAAATCTACCATGAGCAGATGACCAGATTAATTCACCTGTGTCAATGTTTCTTTGATGTCAACATTTTTATTACCCAACTTAATTTGCACATGACCTTGATTAAGAAAAATCAAACAAGGCATAAGATCACTCATGGACCGTTTTGTTTTCACTGCATATATTTGCCAAACAGGAATATACACAAAATCTCGATCAAATATATTCATGATCTGATATTCTATTTTTTTTTTTTTTTTTTTGTGATTTTTTTGTTCTCACTGGTAAGCCGTCTTCGTATCTACTACAGTAGAAAGAAAGAAAAATTGAAATAATAAAATGGTTTGAATTTATTTTCCTGCAGATTATACACATAAAAGTGAAAGATTTACTTTGTCGGAACTTTGTAGCTGCATTTTAGTGTTAACGATTAATAATTATTTCAGCTTTCAAGTTACGATTTTACAACCTACATCACCACAGGTTTTGGCCATATCTACATGAAAAAACCATACACTTATTCATTCACGATGCAACTTTATTAAAAGTTAGCAATCCGCATATTCTCTTGCACGATAAGCTAACAATGTTTCACCGCCTTATCAACGGAAATCGGCGTTACTAAGAAAGGGAGATCACTGATTTTAAAATGCCCGTATGTTCGGATAACAGAATTCAACTATTAAGCTAGTTAGCTACTACTCATTGCTTCTAATATAAAAGGTTTAAATGAAGGTGGCTAAGCCACAAGGAGAAGCATTTTCTTTCTTTGTGATAAAACTTTCAAGAATTAGATTTTTCTATCTCAATAATACTTATGTATTTAAATAAAATGATAACACAGCCTGAGTAAATTTTTTGTCTTATTTCAGTTCCAGACATATCATCACTTTTTAACATGAGATGGCAAACTAGAGGTTTTAAAAAGTCCTGAATAACTGGTAAGCATTTTGTTTTATTAGGCAAGCTCTAAATTGTTTATTTATGGTATTTATGCAATTGAAATTACAGTCAGTATGTTAAAAATATGCTAATATGAAAACTGTTGCTATGGTCTTGATATTAAATGAAAATGCTTAGTTACTGATCTTTTCGACTCAATATTTCGAGTTAAATCTTGCGGAAACTGTTTCTCATGTAACACTGCAAACTATATTTAGCACTATTTTGATCTGTCGTTATTTAATGACGCCATAATACATGTGATGTCACAATGTTTCCTTTAATACCTCATGTAGATTTCTCACTGATAAAAGGTTTTCACTGAAATACATGTAAAAAACATTTATTTCTCAAATAGAATTATGTGAAAGGACAAGTTTTGAAAATTTGCACTTCATTGCACTCTAATTATATGATAAGAATGACTTTCCCAGTAGTTTAGAGTGGTTTCCACAGTATTAGATACCAGATTTCCACTAGTAAGAATAATTATTTTGGTGTTGTTTTTTTATAAAATCTACATTTTGCATAATTTCTGTCAAAATGCACTTTTAGGCACAAGAAAATTTGATAGAATGCTTTAACAGGGTCTGTGTATTGTAATTTAAGGTTATCATCAGAAGTTTTGTCCTTGTTTTGACTAGTGAAGGTAAACTGGAAGAAATTAATTATACATACACATTGTATTCAAAATAAATGAATATAGCGATAAAAGTGTCATTGCCTTATAGTGCTGAAACAACTTTATTTTTTTCAGAAATGGACAAAATACACAGATTTATTCAGAATGTCATACCGATGAAGATCACATAAAAATTTTGGAAAAATCAGAACTATGGATTTCAATATCTTCTAAGAATAATTCCAGAGATATCTTTAGATAATTTCACCTTGTACACCACAGAAAATTGTGAAAATGATGGTTAGTAGTTTTTTATTTATACCTAGTTATCATAAATGGTTTAAGATAAAGATTATTGATAAAGATCAGCAAAACTCAATGAAATTTTCGCTTTTAAAATGCATTACTGGCACGGGCTGACCACTTTTTAGGCACAATCATAACTTTGTTTACCCCGAGAGATCCGAAGGAATTGTTTATTTAATTGAAAAGGCAAGAAATAACTTAATATTATTAAATTGTAAGTAAAGATGACACAATATAGTCTTTGTTATGTAATTATCAGTCTGGTCTACAGGAATAACTGATAATCAAGGAGATAACACACTTCATACGAGTAAAGTGAGATACATCATCACATGTGCTTTTATCCAATGATTTGACCCTGGTCAGTAGATATCATATGCAAATAAACAGAAAAAACATGTCCATGTATTAAGAAAATCATGAATTATTATTTTTAATGCACACGAGCAAAACACAAGATATTGTCATTTCTCAGTGAAAAGGGGAGGGTTAAACCTTTTGAAAACAATATTGCTGCACCTATTCTCTTATCCGCGTGACGTAGCAGCTCCTTAGATACAGCATCCGGGCATCACTGAGGTGACGCTTCCATCGATACGCAGTATAACCGAGGGAATCTTGAAAAATAGAACCTGTTAATCATTGGCAATAAACATTTCTTATCAGGTGACAAGGGTGTGAAAAGATTAAATCTTTTATCTCTGTCAGATGTCAATATGAATTAACTATTTTAATTTTATTAATAATTTTACTACATTTAAGTTAATCCATACATATATTCTTATATTTATCAATTTCAAAATTGAGATAATCTGATAATTTGGGTGAAATTGAAATTGTATCAAAACCTGGGACTGTAATATTACTCTAACCATACTATGACCAAGATTAAAACAACCTTTATATATTGAGTATTATATGTCATTTAAAAAAACATTTCAAAATTTGTTAATATCTTTCAAAGTCTTGGTGCAAGGCGTATACAATTACTTAAAAGTATATTGTACATTTTGAGTGAACCTTTAAAAGCATATACAAGTAATAAATTTTCAATTAGGTGTCATATTTGGACTGATAGATTAATCTAATACAGAAATTGTAGAAAATCGAAAAAGTTACACGAAAGTCATGTAACGCCAAAATTATTGACTAAACAGTTTCGTTGGAAAACAAGAATTCCACGCACCCACTTTGTTCCTTCACTACATCGTGGTTCAACACCAATTTCAAACTTTATACTCTAGATCTGGTGATGTGAAGTTGATTTTTTTTTACTTCACATTCACATTGCATTTTTTTCTTTTTAACTCTTTGTGATGCTAAGCAATGGAGAAAAAAGAAGGAAGGTTTCTTCTGCTCACGACATGTATGTACATTATGTAGATATGTTAGTAGAATAAATAATAAGATGTATATGATACATGCCATGTAGAATGATTTAATAATCTAAAAGTCATCAACGTGTGTGAAAAATTATTTTATTTCTCCGTTTGAGTGTTATATGTTTTTCTTTTGACAGTAACCAAATTATTCAAAAACATGTTAAAACAAGTTGCTCTGTGAGTTAATGTTTTGAAATCTTTTATTAATATGTACCACATAAAACTCTTTTTTTTTTACTTTCAACTTTGCCCATGGTGCATTTAAAAAAAAACGATGTCCTAAAATGTTTATCACCTCAATCAATGAATATTCATACACCTTAAGTAATGTCTTCGTTCGCGTTTCTGAATTATTTTCTTAATCTAGCTCATAACATCAACATTTTGTTGTTAATTGTTTCGTTTAAAACAAATTGTAGTAGTCTTAATTATCACTATTATCCTTAACTTCGCATGCACCTTGTAATAACAGCTGGATACCAAAAATCTACCATGAGCAGATGACCAGATTAATTCACCTGTGTCAATGTTTCTTTGATGTCAACATTTTTATTACCCAACTTAATTTGCACATGACCTTGATTAAGAAAAATCAAACAAGGCATAAGATCACTCATGGACCGTTTTGTTTTCACTGCATATATTTGCCAAACAGGAATATACACAAAATCTCGATCAAATATATTCATGATCTGATATTCTATTTTTTTTTTTTTTTTTTTTGTGATTTTTTTGTTCTCACACGGTAAGCCGTCTTCGTATCTACTACAGTAGAAAGAAAGAAAAAATTGAAATAATAAAAATGGTTTGAATTTATTTTCCTGCAGATTATACACATAAAAGTGAAAGATTTACTTTGTCGGAACTTTGTAGCTGCATTTTAGTGTTAACGATTAATAATTATTTCAGCTTTCAAGTTACGATTTTTACAACCTACATCACCACAGGTTTTGGCCATATCTACATGAAAAACCATACACTTATTCATTCACGATGCAACTTTATTAAAAGTTAGCAATCCGCATATTCTCTTGCACGATAAGCTAACAATGTTTCACCGCCTTATCAACGGAAATCGGCGTTACTAAGAAAGGAGATCACTGATTTTAAAATGCCCGTATGTTCGGATAACAGAATTCAACTATTAAGCTAGTTAGCTACTACTCATTGCTTCTAATATAAAAGGTTTAAATGAAGGTGGCTAAGCCACAAGGGAGAAGCATTTTCTTTCTTTGTGATAAAACTTTCAAGAATTAGATTTTTCTCTCTCAATAATACTTATGTATTTAAATAAAATGATAACACAGCCTGAGTAAATTTTTTGTCTTATTTCAGTTCCAGACATATCATTACTTTTTAACATGAGATGGCAAACTAGAGGTTTTAAAAAGTCCTGAATAACTGGTAAGCATTTTGTTTTATTAGGCAAGCTCTAAATTGTTTATTTATGGTATTTATGCAATTGAAATTACAGTCGGTATGTTAAAAATATGCTAATATGAAAACTGTTGCTATGGTCTTGATATTAAATGAAAATGCTTAGTTACTGATCTTTTCGACTCAATATTTCGAGTTAAATCTTGCGGAAACTGTTTCTCATGTAACACTGCAAACTATATTTAGCACTATTTTGATCTGTCGTTATTTAATGACGCCATAATACATGTGATGTCACAATGTTTCCTTTAACCCCTTGAGTGCCAGGAATATTTGTGATTACCCCCTTTGAGTGCCAAGAATCGGCCCAACAAAAAGTTGTTTTTTTGTGAGAACGTCATAGACGTTACTATTATACAACGTCATAAACGTCAATGGCATCAATTTGTTCTGTGGAGGGGCATTTCTCAGACAAGTAGACAGATAGACAGAGTTCGCTTGTTGACGTTTTAAACATGCAAACAGATATATGACAGTTCGAAAACTGTGCACATGTTTCTTTTTTATAATTTCTTCGGTTTTGATTGTATACTTCTTCATCATTTTGAGTTCTAAAGGACGAACCATTTAACTTAAAAGGGGCTTGGTTTTTTTCTGGTCGCGCAAAATTATTAATGTTTGAGAAACGACGCGACAAATTATATTTTATGGCAAATATCCTCTCTCAGAATATTTTTTTCTTCCCTTGTTTTTCTACGAAAAATCAATGGCCCCCTTTTTGCATGTTAAATTGTCCGCCCAAAAGGGATCGACCATTTAACTAAAACAAAATCTCTCGTCAATTGTTTTTTTTGACGTGGTGCAACATTTCCCTCATTGTTTGGCATTATATTTTATGTTAAATATTCCCTTTCAGATTGTTTTCTTCCCTTGATTGCCAGATTATTTTTTTCTTCAAGTTCAGAATCAAATTATTTATTTCTGAAAAAAAATCATGCCCTCCTTCCTCCGAGTTTTAAATGGTCGTTCCATAAGTAAAGGAAAGACAACACCTTGTCGTTTGAAAATAAAAGACAACTTTTAGTTCATTCTTGTGTTTACAAGAATATTTTTTTTCACAATTTACAAAACAATTATAAGAAAGTCATAATTCAATAGTTAACATTCGTGTCTACGAACACACAACCTGTGCAGTCCCTTCGCGCAACATGAACACTCGGTCCTTGCTCTTCTTCGTCTGTCGTTTTTCCTGTCGGAACACACAGTACAGTCCTTTTCTTTCCTTTCAATTACCTTTCGTATTTTTTGTCGTGGTCCAGGATTCTGTTGTCTGTTTAATAGATGTTGCTCGGTGAGCCCTTCGATTACTTGTTTCACGAATTCAAATCTTGATAATATTGGGTTATGGGATGTGTGCTGATAATACAGGATATAAGAGTTAAGCAGTATTCTGTGAAACATGTGCAATATAATTTTTTTCCAGACTTTGGTTTGTTTTCTGTGATCGTTATAAAATGCCATCATTTGATCCGAAAGGTCTACACTGCCCATGAAGTTGTTGTAAGCGTTAACAATAAGTGGTTTTGCATTCATTGCCCGGACAGCGCTATAAAACGTAGACACTAGCTTTACCTGCTTACGCCGATTCTGGTCTCGGAAGGAGCACAACAGTATGTTTCCCTGTCTAGCATAAGTTGTCTGTCCGGGATCGGGATCAGCGTTCTTAATCATGTTAGGCTTGGGTCGATTGTTTCGTAAAGTACCTGTAAGATGGGTTCTCTGAACAAGGAGTGCTCTTGCAAGATTTAAGGATGAGAAGAAATTGTCCGTAAAAACATGATACCATTTATTGAGCAGATCAGCAGATTGTAACAATTTAATTACAACGTTTGTTCCTTGTAATGTACCTGCAGGAGAGCGGGTTCAAAAGTTTTTGAGATAAATGTGCATTTGTAAACGTGCCCGTAACAGCTTCGCGAGAATCCAGAATTTTATTCAAGCGTGATCTCTTGCTCGGAATGTATTGCAACATTGCCGTTTACCCTTTGTTCCGACCAATGTCTCGTCGACTGACAGCTCCGTCTCGGTCTATAGTAATGAAGAAATTTTCGATTCTGAAGTCAATTAATGGTTTTAATCTTGAAGCGGATTGTAGTTTTGGTTATTTCTTGCGGGATTTTTACAGTCTACAATATGTAAGAATTTCAAAACATTTTGAAAGCGATTATGGCAAAAGTCATTCTAAACCATGGAGTAGATTGAGACACGTTTTTTCGATTCCAATATTCTTTTATGGAGCTTTTCCTATTTAATCCCATATTGAAAAGGACGCCTAAAAAAGCCTTGAACTCGGAAATTGTTAGCTTTCCTTCTTTTCTCCACTGACATTTCCTTGAAAATCTACCAGTCTGGAGTCTAGTTCTGTCATACAGGTCTGAAGCATATCTGAAAATTGTAATGATTGTAATTGAGAGTTTATGTTCAATTGAGTTTAAAAAAATGAGAAAAAGAAAAAAAAAAAGGTTTATCAAGCCTACATGTATGCCCGGAGGAAAGAATCCTAATGTAAGCCGTCTTTCCCGTTTGTCAAGTTTTATGCCCGTCGAAAAGAATCCTAATTTTAGCGGACACAAATTATTCTATGTTGTCATATAAGTGAAAACCCACCCAAAAACATATTTTATTTAATTTATCGGAATATCACTCGTTCTTCCTGTGAAAAACTTTTTTTTCATTGACTCGGTCCTTTCGTAGTTTTTTTTTTTTTTTTCGTTTAGCTTTTTTAATTAATAAAAAAAAAATCGATGGTCCGCAAAAACTTCCCGTTAGTTCCGAAACTAGAAAGACCTGAAGACTGGGGTAGCACTCCACAGTTAGGTGTGTAGTTTCGCATTTTGGCCCTGTGGATTTTTCAAATATTAGAGCTAGTGTGCAATAAAATTCATTTTTGGATAACTGAAGATTAAAATAGCCTTCATAGTGGGTTTATATGAACATCAAGATTATGTAATGTATGTAATATAGGCTGTTTTCTGTATGACAGTCCGTATTTGCATATCCATACCAAACATTGGTCCGACAATTATTGTAATGTTTTTTTCCAACTTTTTGTCGCACGAACTTATTAATATCAACAGTTTCTGAAAAGGTATCACTCAAAGGCATTGAAATTCTAGTTTGATCCAAATTTTGGGGGGATATGTGACATTTTCACCCCCTTTTTGCAATATTTTATGGTAAATAAATGCAGAATGTTGCCATGGATACACAAAAAAGGAATTATATTTCACCCTTTTAACTTTTGAAAATCAAATCTTTGGAAGATACTGATTACATACATATGCACATGTAAAACACAAACAGTTAGGTTAATGTATTAGGGAGCTACCATTTGATTTTTATGGGGGGGCTAGGATGAAATTTGAAAAAAAATAGGCAGGACAGGAGTTTTGAGTAAAAAAAAAGGCAGGATGAGACACTTGCAAAAAAAAGTCAGGATGACAATTCAGGTAAAAAAAAGTCAGGATAAACTTTTAAAAAAAAGGCAGGACCGAATAGAGTGAAAAATAAAAAGGCAGGACAGAGATTACAACCAAAAAAAAATGGTAGCTCCCTTAGAAAGCCAGGAATAGAAGATGATAAAACATTTTGTGGTTCAATTTTAATTTTATTTTCTAACTGTGGAGTGCTATCTGAGTAAGAAAAAAAAACTTTGAATAAAAATCTTTGAAAATCTGTATGTACCTGTTTGTTTGCTTCACAAATTCTTTCATCAGATCCAGTGAAAATAACAGATAAAAATACAGAACAGGAGGTGAATCTCTAGCTGGCATCCTGATTGGTCCAAATGCACCTCCGTGAAATGGCGTGTCCCGCTCTGTCTCTGGTGGAAACACACGGAACCAAATTGGCTGATCTCCCAGGGCGGCCATATTTGACAGCGTCACTTGTCTTAGTTTTGGCTATGACGTCACATTCTTTGTGATCTTGGCCGATCTTTGGCACTCAAAGGAATCATAACAAGATCGGCCAAATCGGCCCTATGGCACATAGGAGGTTAATACCTCATGTAGATTTCTCACTGATAAAAGGTTTTCACTGAAATACATGTAAAAAACATTTTTTTCTCAAATAGAATTATGTGAAAGGACAAGTTTTGAAAATTTGCACTTCATTGCACTCTAATTATATGATAAGAATGACTTTCCCAGTAGTTTAGAGTGGTTTCCACAGTATTAGATACCAGATTTCCACTAGTAAGAATAATTATTTTGGTGTTTTTTTTTTTTTATAAAATCTTCATTTTTGCATAATTTCTCTGTCAAAATGCACTTTTAGGCACAAGAAAATTTGATAGAATGCTTTAACAGGGTCTGTGTATTGTAATTTAAGGTTATTATCAGAAGTTTTGTCCTTGTTTTGACTAGTGAAGGTAAACTGGAAGAAATTAATTATACATACACATTGTATTCAAAATAAATGAATATAGCGATAAAAGTGTCATTGCCTTATAGTGCTGAAACAACTTTATTTTTTTCAGAAATGGACAAAATACACAGATTTATTCAGAATGTCATACCGATGAAGATCACATAAAATTTTTGGAAAAATCAGAACTATGGATTTCAATATCTTCTAAGAATAATTCCAGAGATATCTTAAGATAATTTCACCTTGTACACCACAGAAAATTGTGAAAATGATGGTTAGTAGTTTTTTTATTTATACCTAGTTATCATAAATGGTTTAAGATAAAGATTATTGATAAAGATCAGCAAAAACTCAATGAAATTTTCGCTTTTAAAATGCATTACTGGCACGGGGCTGACCACTTTTTTTAGGCACAATCATAACTTTGTTTACCCCCGAGAGATCCGAAAGGAATTGTTTATTTAATTGAAAAAGGCAAGAAATAACTTAATATTATTAAATTGTAAGTAAAGATGACACAATATAGTCTTTGTTATGTAATTATCAGTCTGGTCTACAGGAATAACTGATAATCAAGGGAGATAACACACTTCATACGAGTAAAGTGAGATACATCATCACATGTGCTTTTATCCAATGATTTGACCCCTGGTCAGTAGATATCATATGCAAATAAACAGAAAAAAACATGTACATGTATTAAGAAAATCATGAATTATTATTTTTAATGCACACGAGCAAAACACAAGATATTGTCATTTCTCAGTGAAAAAGGGGGAGGGTTAAACCTTTTTGAAAACAATATTGCTGCATCTATTCAACTATTAAGCTAGTTAGCTACTACTCATTGCTTCTAATATAAAAGGTTTAAATGAAGGTGGCTAAGCCACAAGGGAGAAGCATTTTTCTTTCTTTGTGATAAAACTTTCAAGAATTAGATTTTTCTCTCAATAATACTTATGTATTTAAATAAAATGATAACACAGCCTGAGTAAATTTTTTGTCTTATTTCAGTTCCAGACAT
The DNA here is from genome assembly GCA_017311375.1 of Mytilus coruscus. Lineage (NCBI taxonomy): Eukaryota > Metazoa > Mollusca > Bivalvia > Mytilida > Mytilidae > Mytilus > Mytilus coruscus. Next base: position 9,471,912 of record CM029607.1, on the reverse strand, counting down.
ATCATTACTTTTTAACATGAGATGGCAAACTAGAGGTTTTAAAAAGTCCTGAATAACTGGTAAGCATTTTGTTTTATTAGGCAAGCTCTAAATTGTTTATTTATGGTATTTATGCAATTGAAATTACAGTCGGTATGTTAAAATATGCTAATATGAAAACTGTTGCTATGGTCTTGATATTAAATGAAAATGCTTAGTTACTGATCTTTTCGACTCAATATTTCGAGTTAAATCTTGCGGAAACTGTTTCTCATGTAACACTGCAAACTATATTTAGCACTATTTTGATCTGTCGTTATTTAATGATGTCATTATACATGTGATGTCACAATGTTTCCTTTAATACCTCATGTAGATTTCTCACTGATGAAAGGTTTGTAAAAACATTTTTTCTCAAATAGAATTATGTGAAAGGACAAGTTTTGAAAATTTGCACTTCATTGCACTCTAATTATATGATAAGAATGACTTTCCCAGTAGTTTAGAGTGGTTTCCACAGTATTAGATACCAGATTTCCACTAGTAAGAATAATTATTTTGGTGTTTTTTTTTTTTATAAAATCTACATTTTTGCATAATTTCTCTGTCAAAATGCACTTTTAGGCACAAGAAAATTTTATAGAATGCTTTAACAGGGTCTGTGTATTGTAATTTAAGGTTATCATCAGAAGTTTTGTCCTTGTTTTGACTAGTGAAGGTAAACTGGAAGAAATTAATTATACATACACATTGTATTCAAAATAAATGAATATAGCGATAAAAGTGTCATTGCCTTATAGTGCTGAAACAACTTTATTTTTTTTCAGAAATGGACAAAAATACACAGATTTATTCAGAATGTCATACCGATGAAGATCACATAAAAATTTTTGGAAAAATCAGAACTATGGATTTCAATATGGGACAATATCCCTAATGCGCCTTGAAATGAGGAACTCAAAAGTCACGTGTAAACAGAAAATCTCTGTGTAGTGATATTTGACACATTTCTATGATAAACAAGTGACTGTTAACCATTTGTGTTAATTTAGAAAGTAGGGGAACACAGAATAAATGTGTAAAAAAAATGGAGCTATTAAATGTGTTCAAAGTATTAAATTTTCAAAGAACTTATTGTGTTAAAAATGGGATTTTTTACCAGGAGGAGCCGCATCACAAAAGGATACTCAGGGTTTGCTAATTTACGGAAAAAGTAATCTCACTTCGTACCCCGAAAATTTAACCACATATGTGAAAATGTCTCAGCTTCGAAATGAGCCAGCATACATATCGAAGTTAACGATATGGACTGAGCAACAGAAGAAAACGTTACCATTACCGCCTATGGAGAAACTAATGTGCATCTTGACCCATCTAGTCTAACAGAGTCGGTGGGAACCAGTGGGTATATTTATTTTGTCTCGGAAGGTTGACGTCAGAACGTGATTGATTTAATAAAATTATAGTTAAAAGATAAGTAAACGGACACCTCAAAATTCTAGTATCATATTATTTTATCAATTAGATAGCACTAAGGCCAAACCTTTCCTAGAATTGGTTAACTTTTTATTGGTATTTTTCACCGCAAATGCATCGTTTTATCCTAAAAGGGGAAGTTCGAAAATGTATTGAAATTCTAAAGAATGAAAGGATAAATTTTCACATGGAGATTCTGCGATATTTATGTATTTCTTGTCTTTGTCTATTAAATATGAAACTGTTTAATGAGTCTTGGTTATTTGTTACATGAGCAAATACATTGCTTGGCAAAATCGTCACATCTGGTCATTCCTAGGTTTCTTATACCTGTCATTTATTGCATTTATTGTTCCCTTTTATTGTCAGCATGCTGTCAGAAGTCCTGGAGCGAAAGCACAGGCCGAACCCTCTCTACCAGTAACGTAAACGACTGAGCTAGCGGGGTATAACGTCATGAGACAGATTATGAAAGGAAATCAGTTTACACACGAATACCCGTTTACGTTGCAAGAAGATTGTAGAGACAATAAGCGACAAGAAGAAAAAACTTAGCGACAGGAAGAATGAATTTGCGACAAGAAGATAAATTTAGAGACAAGAGAGTTTATACTCTATTAGAATAATAAATTTATAGAAAAGTCAATTATAAATGTAAACGACTTGTCTTTAGAGGTTTTCGGCGATTAATTACAGTTGATTATTTTCTGTTGTGTGAAGTTTGAAATTATGTTACATTTAGTAGCCCTCCGTACTTCTTGATGCTTCTTGTCGTTTCTTGTCCTTAATTAGTGAGACCTTGTAAATATGTCAAACTTGCCGTTCTCGGAATGACAGTAGTATGTGATATATATGGATTTTAGACTCAGAAAGATCGTGTGATAATAGAAAGTCACACGAAAATGTAGAAACCCCATTTATATATCACTGTATGCAGGTATGGATGTCTAAAAAATGTATAAAATCAGCGAAAATAAAAAAACAGCAAATGTGAATTGGTAAATATATGCGGATAAATGAATTCGGTCTACATCACCTTGATCTTGACACGAAGCCAGTGTCCTACTCTCAGGCACTTGTTTATATCCATGGGAAGATTTAGGAGCTCAAAATATACGTTGATATTGGGGTCTTCCCATGCAAAAAAACAAGTGCCTGTGGTCCGACTTTGACATTTCAATGTTTACGATTTTTTTTCTAAACCACAACTTTTTTTATTTCTGGGCCTAAAAAAATCTTCATCTATGTCCCATTTTCAAGAAGATATATCTTTTAAGAAGTTTAAAGTCCAAGAATATTTTACCAACCGTTTATTTATTCAAATATTGGTGTAGATCTCGAGTAACATCATGGACTTGGAGGGGGCGGGTCATTTACATTTACTAGAGGCAGATAAATCAGACCTCACCTTTGATTCCTGTTATAGTAAGGCTTTGTCATACATTTTGTATTGTAGAACTTAACTCAGTGTTCTCCACAGGGGAACAAGTCAACGCACACTATTGCAAAGTTGTACCATGCCATTTAACTTATACCACTAAAAGTCAACTCAAATCAACATTAACCACTAAATTTTAGAATTCACAATATAATTCTGTCTGATAGACCTATCAGAGACGATGTTTTAACTTACAACAGAGGCAGACTAGAGCATATTATATTAAATGACATGTTCATTGTATGTATAAAATTGAATGAAAGAAGTAAAATTTAACATAATTTTATCTCTCTGACTCTCAAACTGCTCATCTTTTTAATTTGTCGAAAATTAAAATTTGATCTGACCCTAAAAAAAGAATATCCCATGATCCCATAATGATTTCTTTTCAATATCATTGACAGAACTTGTGTAAATATATTTTATCATGATTGTATGTCTAAATAAACAATATAAATATTTGTATTTGTTTTTATTTCAGCTAGATTCCAATTCTTGGCTTAAATATCCTAGAAGTGACAAGACATACATGTACAATACATGATACTATCTACATGTAGTAGCTGCATTGACTAGTCAGCATAATAATTCCATGACAGCTATGAAATTCTAGACCTTTTGGTGTTTTAAATATAGTTATACATGTATGACATGTATATCTACAGATATGATCGAAGTACATGAATTATGAAAACTTTTACCAGGTCTTATCATATGACTACTAGTCAGACAAATTTTGGTTCAGATTTCTGACAGGAATTTTTACAAAATTGCCAGCGGTTACAACACATGAATATTATTTTCATGGAGTTTACTATAACGGTCCAGTTATTTTTAGAGGCTGTCTAATGATATGTCTGTGCAACTGTTACTATAAAATGTGGGAGATACATCGTATAATATGCACACTATTAAAATATAGTAACCCAGGTATCAATTATACAAAGATAGTTTGAATACGTATACATAATAATGATACAATTTGCAGATACATGAAATATGTTTTATAAAGTATGTAAGAAATGAAGAATATAAACATATTAAAAAAGACAGACACAATATTTGTATGAAATTTGCTGTAAATGTAATAGGTTGTACACTAAGAAGTGCAATAATGTAAAAGAAAATTAAAAGCATTTCTAGCCAAACAACATAATCATTTTGTGTAATATGATCTATGCATGATAAACAATAAAATTACACCACCTCACATTGTTCCCAGTATTATTGAATCAATTTTTGTAAGGATTGACACCTGCTGATCTGACTAAAAATGCTGTGGCATATGAAAACTCTTAGTACATAGTGAAATTAAACTATACACCACTGTGAAAAACCTTAATTCTGATGACATTATTGCTGCATACGTGAAATTCATTCATCAGGGTATTGAGAAGTTTATAGAAATAAGCATCTGTATGTCACATACGGCATGTAACAATGAGCAAAACTCATACCACGTAGTATTAAGGTGTCAATGGCCTTGAAATGACAAATGTAAAACAATTCCAACAAGAAAACTAGCGTCCTGATTTATGTACAAATCAATAATGCAAAACAAATATGATTTACAGCAACAAATGACCACTGAATGACTTCGGACAGACACACACGTAAGTTGGCAGGGTTAAACATGTTTACTGGCGCCAAACATTCCCCTTACCTGGGACAGTGTACATACATCTTCACAGACTTTCAATCATCGAAAGGATACATATTGTAAAGTAATTTAAAAATGAATAATAAACGTTTTAAAACAAATGTTGTATTGTTAGAGAAAAATGTGTAGGATAGTGAAAATCAGTACAGAATTACAAAAAACAAATCTGAAAAATGAGATAAAACAAGCTATGACAATTTAAGCAACACTGCCAGAGTTTCATCATATTTTTGATTAACTGCCTATAGCGCTTACCGTGCTGTGATTAGAGGATTTAAGGTTTCAAAACTCAATCATATCGTGCTTGGTCATGTATTTTTTCTTAGGTTAGGTTCGGCCGTTTTCGGTATGTTGTCAATCAATAATCCTTAACCCGGATCTGTGCACTTTATTCAGTTCTTAACTTTTGTTGCTCAGTCCATTTGCTTTCTTAGGATATATAGGATATACCTGTTATTAGGGGATTCAAGGGCTAAAAAATCGATCATATTGTGCTTGGTCATGTATTTTTTCTTTGGTAAGTTCGGTCGTTGGTGCTCAGTAATCTTTTACCCGGATCAGTGCACTCTGTTTAATACTTAACTTTTGTTGCCCAGTACATTATCTTTCTTGGGATATATAGGGTATACCTGTTTTTAGAAGATTCAAGGGTTTAAAACTCGATCATATCATGCTTGGTCATGTATTTTTTCTTAGGTTAAGTTCGGCTGTTATCGGTATGTTGTCAATCAATTATCCTTAAACCGGATCTCTGCACTTTATTCAGTACTTAAATTTTTTTGTCCAGTCCGTTTGCTTTCTTAGGATATATAGGATATACCTGTAATAAGGGAATTCAAAAGTGAAAAACTCGATCATATCGTGCTTGGTCATATGTATCTTCTCTTTGGTAAGTTAAGTCGTTTTCGGTATGTTGGCGCTCAGTAATCCTTAAAACGGCATGTAATGTAGTAAACTTTGCAATAAAAAAAAGTTCCATATGCCTGGAGGTTCTATTTTTCTAAAATTTGAGAAATTTTGATCTCTACTGAATTCAACAGGAAGCTATTTTGAAATTTTGATCTGTACTTCAACAAGAAGCTTTTTTGCATTATGAACGCTGATTAAAAATTTAAAACCTTTTAGATAATTCTGCATTGGGATAGTCTTTAATTTCGGGCATTTCATTCTTAAGACGAAAATCCATGTTTGAAATATAATATATTATAAACAATTGCCTGCGAGTCTTCCAATGCTTTTAAAGAATCTTATTAGAAACCCGTTGATCTTGGAATTCCTAGCAAAGCATTGTGAAGACGATAAGATTGAGAATGGAAATGGGGATATGTCAAAGAGACAACAACCAGACCAAAGAGCAGACAACAGCCGAAGGCCACCGTCTTCAATGCAGCGAGAAAATCCCTCAGCCGGAGGTGGTCCTCAGCTGGCCCCTAACTAAAATTGTGTGCTAATTCAGTGAAAATGGACGTCACACTAAACTCCAAAACATATAAATGAACTATAATTAAAAAAAAAAGGAGCAAAGAATGGCGCCCAGAATATGAACCAGCAAACAGGAATATAAAAAAGTAAAAATGATTAAACTGTTCGGCTAAAGACATTAAACGCTATCCGCCATTAAGTACCCGATAAAATACGTTAACAACAAAACTGGAGGATTGTCGAAAGATCTATTGATACAGGCAATATTGTCAACTGCAATAGGGATTCTCGGATCTTCTAAAAACGGAATAATTATTGTAAGTACTTAAATAAATAGCTATACTACATTAGAATAGCATGGAAGTCATATTTTGTACATAGCAGTAGGAGAACACCCATGCAAATCTCCTAGGGATTATGATCTATGCTTGAATAATATTTGTATCGAAATTCTGGCGAAACATTCTTTAGACGAAATCCATGTAAGAAATATAAAAAAAAAAAACATATCATACATACATTTGCAATCCTTGCGCGTCTCGAAAGTTCTAAATTCTAAGACATGAATAAAAATTGGAGCCTACATATTGCTTTGATCTAGTTGTTGGTTTAAGTGCGTTTAAATGCAATACTGTTCGATATGCCTGTTGTTTCTGCTTTTGTAAAAGTTTTGATCTGTACTTCAACAAGAAGCTGTTTTGTATTATGAATGCTGATTAAGTATATTTCAGTTTTAGAAAGTTCTACATTGGGATAGTCTTGAATTTCGGTCATTACATTCTTAATACGAAAATCCATATTTTGAAATATTATTGTACTCTATTAGGATAGGGTCAAATTGCTAGCAAAACATTATGATGACGAGTATTGTCGGATGATCTATTGATACAGGCAATACTGTCAACTGCAAGAGGGATTCTCGGATGCCCTAGAAACGGAAGAACTATTGTAAGTACTTGAATAAATAGCTATTCGAAAATACTACGTTAGAATAGCATGGAAGAAATATTCTGTACCTATCATTCGATCCTATTATTATAGATAAAAGTAGTGCTTGCATGCAAATATTCAAGAAGGAGTGCTTGCATTCGAGGGATATGTATGGTTGAATAAAATATTGGTATCGAATTTCTTGCGAAACGTTCTTTAGATAAAATCATGGTATGAAATATAAAAAAAAATAATGCATATCATACATACATTTATTTGCAAGCCATGCGAGTTCCAGTAGTTCTTGAATCCAAAACATGAATAAAAATTGAGCCTTTATATTGCTTTGATCTAGTTGTTGGTTTAAGTGCGTTTTAATGGTGTCCTCGTTTTTGTTTCTTATTTCACCATTATCTGTGTTGTGTGGTCATTGTTTTGTCTAGCAAAATTACTGTATCACAAATATACCGTACTCTCTCGCCCAAAATAAAAAAAATGGGGAGTTCGGTAACCCCGACTAACTCAACGCTTACATACGCAAATTAGTATGGCAAATTCAGCTCAGTCAAAATTTTGAAACAATGCATTTTTATATTCGGCATGTAATGCAGTAAACTTTGCAAAAAAAAAAGTTCCATATGCCTGGAGGTTCTGCTTTTTTAAAATTTGAGAAATTTTGATCTGTACTTCAACAAGAAGCTATTTTGCACTATGAATGCTGATTAGAAATACAACAGCTTTTAGATAATTCTACATTGGGATAGTCTTTAATTTCGGGCATTTCATTCTTTGTTTCTAGAACATCCGAGAATCCCTATTGCAGTTGACAATATTGTGCAGTTGACAATATTGCCTGTATCAATAGATCTTTCGACAATTCTCGTCTTCATAATGTTTTGCTAGGAATTCCACTATATCCTAATGAAGTACAAAAAAGAGATCAACAGGTTTCTAATAGGATTCTTTAAAAGCATTGCAAGACTCGCAGGCATTTGTTTATAATATATTATATTTCAAACATGGATTTTCGTCTTAAGAATGAAATGCCCGAAATTCAAGACTATCCCAATGTAGAATTATCTAAAAGCTTTTGTATTTTTAATCAGCATTCATAATGCAAAATAGCTTCTTGTGAAAGTACAGAACAAAATTTCTCAAAGTTTACAAAAGCAGAACCTCCAGGCATATGGAACTTTTTGTTTTATTGCAAAGTTTTCTACATTACATGCCGTTGTTTCAAAATTGTGACTGAACTGAATTTGTCATTCTTTTCATCTAAGCATTGAGTTAGTCGGTGTTAACGAACTCTCAGAATTTTTTTTGAATTTGCCCTAGAGTACGGTATATTTGTTATACAATAATTTTTCTAGACATGAAAATTACCACACAACATTGTCCACTAATTTTAGAAAATGGTGAAATAAATATGCAAAACGATGGACAGATTTCAAGACAATAGTGAAAAAAAAACAAAAACCAGGACACCATTTAAACGCACTTACACCAACAACTATTTCAAAGCAATAAAAAGGCTCCAATTTTTATTCATGTCTTAAATTCTAGAATTTTTGAGACGCGTAAGGATTGCAAATGTATGTATGATATTCTTTTATTTATTTATTTCCTACATGGATTTCGTCTAAAGAATGTTTTGCCAAAATTTCGATCCAAATATTATTCAACCATAGATCATAATCCCTAGGAGATTTGCATGGGTGTTCTCCTAACCACTGCTATGTACATAATATGAATTCCATGCTATTCTAATGAAGTATTATCGAATAGCTATTTATTCAAGTACTTTAATAATTATTCAGTTTCTAGAACATCCGAAAATCCCTTTTGCAGTTGACAATATTGCCTGTATCAATAGATCTTTCGACAATTCTCGTCTTCATAATGTTTTGCTGGGAATTCCACTATATCCTAATGGAGTACAAAAGAGAGATCAACTGCTTTCTAATAGGATTCTTTAAAAGCATTGCAAGACTCGCAGGCATTTCTTTAAAATATTATATTTCAAACATGGATTTTCGTCTTAAGAATGAAATGCCCGAAATTCAAGACTATCCAAATATAGAATTATCTAAAAGATATTGTAATTTTTTATCAGAATTCATAATGCAAAATAGCTTGTTGTTGAAGTACAGATTAAAATTTCTCAAATTTTAGAAAAGCAGAAACAACAGGCATATCGAACAGTATTGCAAAGTTTACTACGTTACATGCCGAATTTAAAAATGCATTGTTCAAATATTGACTAAGCTCAATTTCTCATACTTATGTTTCATATCTAAGCGTTGAGTTAGTCGGTGTTAACGAAATCTCAGAATTTTTTTGAATTTGCCCTAGAGAACGGTATATTTGTTATATAGTAATTTTGTTAGACAAGAAAATGACCACACAACACAGTCCGCTAATTTTAGACAATGGTGAAATAAAAATCAAAAACGATGGGCTGATTTTAAAACAACAGAGAAATAAAAAAAAACAAAAACCAGTATTCCATTTAAACGCACTTAAACCAACAACTAGATCAAAGCAATATAAAGCCTCCAATTTTTATTCATGTCTTAGATTCTAGAACTTTTGAGACGCGCAAGGATTGCAAATGGTATGCTTTTTTTTATATTTCCTACCTGTATTGCCTGTATCAATAGATGTTTCGACAATTCTCGTCTTCATAATGTTTTGCTGGGAATTCCACTATATCCTAATGAAGTACAAAAAAAGAGATCAACAGGATTCTAATAGGATTCTTTAAAAGCATTGCAAGACTCGCAGGCATTTGTTTAATATATATTATATTTCAAACATGGATTTTCATCTTAATTATTAAAGTACTTGAATAAATAGCTATTCGATAATACTACATTAGAATAACATGGAATTCATATTATGTACATAGCAGTAGGAGAACACCTATGCAAATCTCATAGGGATTATGATCTATGGTTGAATAATATTTGTATCGAAATTTTGGTAAACATTCTTTAGACGAAATCCATGTAGGAAATAAACAAAAAAGCATATCATACATACATTTGCAATCCTTGCGCGTCTCAAAAGTTCTAGACTCTAAGACATGAATAAAGATTTGAAGCCTTTTTATTGCTTTGATCTAATTCTTGGTTTAAGTGCGTTTAAATGGTGTTCTGGTTTTTTTTATTTTTATTTCTTAAAATCAGTCCATCGTTTTTGCATATTTATTTCACAATAGCGGACAATGTTGTGTGGTCATTTTCTTGTCTAGAAAAATTACTGTATAAGAAATATACCGTACTCTAGAGAAAATTCAAAAATAATTCTGAGAGTTCGTTAACAGCGGCTAACTCAATGCGACATAGTATGACAAATTCATCTCAGTCAATATTTGAACAATGGAATTTTATGTACGGCATGTAATGTAGAAAATTTTGCAATACTGTTCGATATGCCTGGTGTTTCTGCTTTTCTAAAATTTGAAAAATTTTGATCTGTACTTCAACAATAAGCTATCTTGTATTATGAATGCTGATTAAGTATATTTCAGGTTTTAGAAATTTCTACATTGGGAAAAACTTAAATTTCGGGCATACGAAAATAATACGAAAATCCATGTTTGAAATATGGAAAGAAGTCATATTATCAGCCTGCGAATCTTGTGATTCTGTTATAAAATCCAATAGAAACCTGTTGATCGCTATTGTTGTACTTCATTACGATATACTGGAATTGCTTGCAAAACATTATAAAGACGAGAACTGTCGTATTGATACAGGCAATATTGTCAATTGCAAAAGGGATTCTCGGATGTTCTAGAAACGGAAGTACTTGAATAAATAGCTGTTCGATAATACTACGTTAGAATAGCATGGAAGAAATATTCTGTACCTATCATTCGATCCTATTATTATGGATAAAAGTAGTGCTTGCATGTAAATATTCGAGAAATAGTGCTTGCATGCGAATATTTGAGGGATATGTATGGTTGAATGAAATATTTATCTTGAATTTCTTCCGAAATGTTCATTAGATAAAATCAATGTATGAAATATAAGAGAAAATGCATATCATATATACATTTATTTCCAAGCAACGCGAATCCCAGTAGTCCTTCAATCCAAGATATGAATAAAAATTGGAGTCTTTATATTGCTTTAATCTAGTTGTTGGTTTTATTGCGCTTTAATTGTTTTTTTTTTATTTCACCATTATCTAAGTTTAACGGACTGTATTGTGTGGTCATTGTATTGTCTAGCAAGATTACTGTATTAGAAATATACCGTACTCTCGTACAAAATCAAAAATATGGGAGAGTTCGTTAACCCTGATTAACTCAACGCTTAGATGAAAAGACCAGAGCTGAAACCTGCAGACTTCAGTTTAGCAGGGACGTTACTCTATATATATTTATGTCATTTGTGCACATAGGATCTTTACAGACACAGTCAGTGTAGCGAAGTTATGCTTCCCAACGACATGTGTATTTAGCTACCGAATGATGCATTCAAATAATGACTGCGCGATACGTTCCCAGAAATTTTGCAATCCTTGGACATAAAACACACCTTTTCCTATTAAGAAAAGAAAAATTATATTTAAAGGTGTAGACCTAAAGTTAGAGAACGAACTTATTTTACCTTTAAAGAGTTTAACTTAATATAAAGGCTTAAAAAGGTCACCACACATAAAATGTGATGGACACAAAGATCTTTAAACACAGGCCCTACCTATATTACTTTACCCTTCCAACCTTTCATTAACGCCTAACTATACTTCTTTGTAATGTCCTTTTTTTTTTTTTTAAATATATAACTAAAATTCTAAATATATTTCTAAATAAATTTATCTATTTTACGAGGTATTCAAGAAGATTTTTTAATTGTTGAAGCTGCTTGATGTCCAGCGACAAATATAACAGTCATAATGCAAAAAGATAGTAACATGTATGTGATGCAATATATTGTTTTAGTCAAATTAAAATTCCAGTTAATAGATTCTTGTTTACTAAACCAATGATCGGTGTAGGAAACGTCTGAAATAAACATTGATTGATTTTATTGATTTTTGGTGTTTAGTACCACTTTCATCACTATTGGCTATTTCATGGCGGACAGTTTTTATTAGTGGAAAATAAAAAAAAAAAAAAAAAACATTTGTAGCATCAGCCAAGTGAACATTTCATTCATATATATATATATATCTTTTGTCGCTGGGATGCTGTCTCATTGAGGGAAACTCGCATCTCCTTTTAACCGTTAAACGTGTACATGTCTTTTGGTCACTTTTGTCGCTAGGTTGCTGTTCTACTGACGTTAACCCCACATTATCTTTTTGATGCACACTTTATATTTTCAAACATGCAGTTCAGGTGTTATTTCATGTATAATAAAATGAGAAAAGCAGAAGAGAAGATCAAAGGACTTAACAGAAAAAAAGAAGAAATGATCTAAGTTTCAAAAATGACCTGTTTGGTCGCTCGTAATCGGTTGTCTATAAATATAGTTCCTGTCATTTTTATGAATGTAAACTACTGTGTCTTTTCGGTAAAGTTTTTATTCTATTTCATGTCCCGCGCGTCTCTCGCGCCAGATTGAGACGTCACGTGACGAGGGTTTATAATAGCGAAAACTTAGCACTTTATTTCTTTTTAGGTGGAGACGTTGGACAGACAACATGTATAGCGACGGAATACAAACAATGTATTTCTTTTGTCATTGTAGGTAATTGATGTTTTGATCACAGTTCACGAGCAGTGCATGCTTTGGATTTAATTGATCGTGTGTACATTTAAAACACGTTCATCGATTATTTTCTTACAATGTACATTTTTCAGCACCAGTTTGTAACACAGATTTGTATTTTAATCTAGGACCAGACATTTTATTGTAGGATTTCACTGAGATTTACATAGCTAGGAAGCGATGTTTACGGCATTGCAATTTCTTTTCTCTACGAAAATTCTTGGAACGTTGTTATATGAAGATGTAATACATATATACCCTGCTGACTGCAAATTTTTGGACATGTAGTTTCAGAGAAAATCTTATAACATGCATGGGGAATTTTTTTCAGAACAGATGTAATAACAATATTACAGGAAAAGAAAAACGGAGTTGTCGTTCTTCTCCGTTGACAGGATAGCACACAGCTTCATTCAAGGGTTGTAACTGGAGGAATAAAAAGGGAGACAAAAGGGGTCCCAGGGAGACATTTTGTGATATAAACGGTACATAAGAATGGTTAAAACGCAGATTTATTATACAAATCAATTGCTTTAAAAAGCAATTGTAAACGGTCTTTTCCCTTTGAAACATTATTGATTGATGTGTGTGTGTGTGTGTGTGTGTGTGTGTGTGTGTGTTGTTTCTTTCTTTCTTTCTTTCCTTTCTTTCTTTATTGAAGGGTCTATATCATTGTGTTGCATACCACGAAATCCTGGCTAAAATTCCGGTAGACCTACGACACCTATTAGTAGTTAAAGATTTGATTTCATTCAACAAATTAATTGATGACCTTCATGTACGTGTCGCTTAGAACACGGCCATATACCAAATGGTCAATATTAATCATCCATGTAATTTGCTCTATGGGATACTTGCAGAATTTCAACGGAGCAATTTCGTGGTATGAGGGGAAATGTATGGCTTTAAATCATTAGTTATGTTATTTCTTTTATACTGATGTGTATCATATTTTTTTTTTTAATTTTTACTTTTTCATATGGCATTGTGGGATTAGATGTCGGAGTTGTATGAAGGGAAGCTCTGTCTATTTAAACAGCGAAATGGGAAATCGTAGCTTTAAAAGTGCGACTTTTCCCATGTGTCTAATGACTTTATTTCATGTCATTAAGCAGTTCATAATAAGTAAACACACGAGTATATGTCAAGATGTGCTACAGATTTCAACTTTTGCTTTATTTAGTAACTGTAAACCTCAAATGTGTGTGTGCAAAAAATGTCTTCACTGGGAACCCCAGAGCTGAAACCTGCAGACTTCAGTTTAGCAGGGACGTTACTCTATATATATTTATGTCATTTGTGCACATAGGATCTTTACAGACACAGTCAGTGTAGCGAAGTTATGCTTCCCAACGACATGTCTATTTAGCTACCGAATGATGCATTCAAATAATGACTGCGCGATACGTTCCCAGAAATTTTGCAATCCTTGGACATAAAACACACCTTTTCCTATTAAGAAAAGAAAAATTATATTTAAAGGTGTAGACCTAAAGTTAGAGAACGAACTTACTTTACCTTTAAAGAGTTTAACTTAATATAAAGGCTTAAAAAAAGGTCACCACACATAAAATGTGATGGACACAAAGATCTTTAAACGCAGGCCCTACCTATATTACTTTACCCTTCCAACCCTTCATTAACGCCTAACTATACTTCTTTGTAATGTCCTTTTTTTTTTTTTTTTTAATATATATAACTAAAATTCTAAATATATTTCTAAATAAATTTATCTATTTTACGAGGTATTCAAGAAGATTTTTTAATTGTTGAAGCTGCTTGATGTCCAGCGACAAATATAACAGTCATAATGCAAAAAGATAGTAACATGTATGTGATGAAATACATTGTTTTAGTCAAATTAAAATTCCAGTTAATAGATTCTTCTTTACTAAACCAATGATCGGTGTAGGAAACGTCTGAAATAAACATTGATTGATTTAATTGATTTTGGTGTTTAGTACCACTTTCATCACTATTGGCTATTTCATGGCGGACAGCTTTTATTAGTGGAAAATAAAAAAAAAAAAAAAAAAAAACATTTGTAGCATCAGCCAAGTGAACATTTCATTCATATATATATATATATCTTTTGTCGCTGGGATGCTGTCTCATTGAGGGAAACTCGCATCTCCTTTTAACCGTTAAACGTGTACATGTCTTTTGGTCACTTTTGTCGCTAGGTTGCTGTTCTACTGACGTTAACCCCACATTATCTTTTTGATGCACACTTTATATTTTCAAACATGCAGTTCAGGTGTTATTTCATGTATAATAAAATGAGAAAAGCAGAAGAGAAGATCAAAGGACTTAACAGAAAAAAAGAAGAAATGATCTAAGTTTCAAAAATGACCTGTTTGGTCGCTCGTAATCGGTTGTCTATAAATATAGTTCCTGTCATTTTATGAATGAATGTAAACTACTGTGTCTTTTCGGTAAAGTTTTTATTCTATTTCATGTCCCGCGCGCGTCTCTCGCGCCAGATTGAGACGTCACGTGACGAGGGTTTATAATAGCGAAAACTTAGCACTTTATTTCTTTTTAGGTGGAGACGTTGGACAGACAACATGTATAGCGACGGAATACAAACAATGTATTTCTTTTGTCATTGTAGGTAATTGATGTTTTGATCACAGTTCACGAGCAGTGCATGCTTTGATTTAATTGATCGTGTACATTTAAAACACGTTCATCGATTATTTTCTTACAATGTACATTTTCAGCACCAGTTTGTAACACAGATTTGTATTTTAATCTAGGACCAGACATTTTATTGTAGGATTTCACTGAGATTTACATAGCTAGGAAGCGATGTTTACGGCATTGCAATTTCTTTTCTCTACGAAAATTCTTGGAACGTTGTTATATGAAGATGTAATACATATATACCCTGCTGACTGCAAATTTTTGGACATGTAGTTTCAGAGAAAATCTTATAACATGCATGGGGAATTTTTTTTCAGAACAGATGTAATAACAATATTACAGGAAAAGAAAAACGGAGTTGTCGTTCTTCTCCGTTGACAGGATAGCACACAGCTTCATTCAAGGGTTGTAACTGGAGGAATAAAAAGGGAGACAAAAGGGGTCCCAGGGAGACATTTTGTGATATAAACGGTACATAAGAATGGTTAAAACGCAGATTTATTATACAAATCAATTGCTTTAAAAAGCAATTGTAAACGGTCTTTCCCTTTGAAACATTATTGATTGATGTGTGTGTGTGTGTGTGTGTGTGTGTGTGTGTGTGTTTTTCTTTCTTTCTTTCTTCCTTTCTTTCTTTATTGAAGGGTCTATATCATTGTGTTGCATACCACGAAATCCTGGCTAAAAATTCCGGTAGACCTACGACACCTATTAGTAGTTAAAGATTTGATTTCATTCAACAAATTAATTGATGACCTTCATGTACGTGTCGCTTAGAACACGGCCATATACCAAATGGTCAATATTAATCATCCATGTAATTTGCTCTATGGGATACTTGCAGAATTTCAACGGAGGCAATTTCGTGGTATGAGGGGGAAATGTATGGCTTTAAATCATTAGTTATGTTATTTCTTTTTATACTGATGTGTATCATATTTTTTTTTTAATTTTTACTTTTTCATATGGCATTGTGGGATTAGATGTCGGAGTTGTATGAAGGGAAGCTCTGCATATTTAAACAGCGAAATGGGAAATCGTAGCTTTAAAAGTGCGACTTTTCCCATGTGTCTAATGACTTTATTTCATGTCATTAAGCAGTTCATAATAAGTAAACACACGAGTATATGTCAAGATGTGCTACAGATTTCAACTTTTGCTTTATTTAGTAACTGTAAACCTCAAATGTGTGTGTGCAAAAAATGTCTTCACTGGGAACCCCAGAGCTGAAACCTGCAGACTTCAGTTTAGCAGGGACGTTACTCTATATATATTTATGTCATTTGTGCACATAGGATCTTTACAGACACAGTCAGTGTAGCGAAGTTATGCTTCCCAACGACATGTCTATTTAGCTACCGAATGATGCATTCAAATAATGACTGCGCGATACGTTCCCAGAAATTTTGCAATCCTTGGACATAAAACACACCTTTTCCTATTAAGAAAAGAAAATTATATTTAAAGGTGTAGACCTAAAGTTAGAGAACGAACTTACTTTACCTTTAAAGAGTTTAACTTAATATAAAGGCTTAAAAAAAGGTCACCACACATAAAATGTGATGGACACAAAGATCTTTAAACGCAGGCCCTACCTATATTACTTTACCCTTCCAACCCTTCATTAACGCCTAACTATACTTCTTTGTAATGTCCTTTTTTTTTTTTTTTTTAATATATATAACTAAAATTCTAAATATATTTCTAAATAAATTTATCTATTTTACGAGGTATTCAAGAAGATTTTTTAATTGTTGAAGCTGCTTGATGTCCAGCGACAAATATAACAGTCATAATGCAAAAAGATAGTAACATGTATGTGATGAAATACATTGTTTTAGTCAAATTAAAATTCCAGTTAATAGATTCTTCTTTACTAAACCAATGATCGGTGTAGGAAACGTCTGAAATAAACATTGATTGATTTAATTGATTTTTGGTGTTTAGTACCACTTTCATCACTATTGGCTATTTCATGGCGGACAGCTTTTATTAGTGGAAAATAAAAAAAAATAAAAAAAAAAAAAAAACATTTGTAGCATCAGCCAAGTGAACATTTCATTCATATATATATATATATCTTTTGTCGCTGGGATGCTGTCTCATTGAGGGAAACTCGCATCTCCTTTTAACCGTTAAACGTGTACATGTCTTTTGGTCACTTTTGTCGCTAGGTTGCTGTTCTACTGACGTTAACCCACATTATCTTTTGATGCACACTTTATATTTTCAAACATGCAGTTCAGGTGTTATTTCATGTATAATAAAATGAGAAAAGCAGAAGAGAAGATCAAAGGACTTAACAGAAAAAAAGAAGAAATGATCTAAGTTTCAAAAATGACCTGTTTGGTCGCTCGTAATCGGTTGTCTATAAATATAGTTCCTGTCATTTTTATGAATGTAAACTACTGTGTCTTTTCGGTAAAGTTTTTATTCTATTTCATGTCCCGCGCGTCTCTCGCGCCAGATTGAGACGTCACGTGACGAGGGTTTATAATAGCGAAAACTTAGCACTTTATTTCTTTTTAGGTGGAGACGTTGGACAGACAACATGTATAGCGACGGAATACAAACAATGTATTTCTTTTGTCATTGTAGGTAATTGATGTTTTGATCACAGTTCACGAGCAGTGCATGCTTTGGATTTAATTGATCGTGTGTACATTTAAAACACGTTCATCGATTATTTTCTTACAATGTACATTTTTCAGCACCAGTTTGTAACACAGATTTGTATTTTAATCTAGGACCAGACATTTTATTGTAGGATTTCACTGAGATTTACATAGCTAGGAAGCGATGTTTACGGCATTGCAATTTCTTTTCTCTACGAAAATTCTTGGAACGTTGTTATATGAAGATGTAATACATATATACCCTGCTGACTGCAAATTTTTGGACATGTAGTTTCAGAGAAAATCTTATAACATGCATGGGGAATTTTTTTTTTCAGAACAGATGTAATAACAATATTACAGGAAAAGAAAAACGGAGTTGTCGTTCTTCTCCGTTGACAGGATAGCACACAGCTTCATTCAAGGGTTGTAACTGGAGGGAATAAAAAAGGGGAGACAAAAGGGGGTCCCAGGGAGACATTTTGTGATATAAACGGTACATAAGAATGGTTAAAAACGCAGATTTATTATACAAATCAATTGCTTTAAAAAAAGCAATTGTAAACGGTCTTTTCCCCTTTGAAACATTATTGATTGATGTGTGTGTGTGTGTGTGTGTGTGTGTGTGTTTCTTTCTTTCTTTCTTTCTTTCTTTCTTTCTTTATTGAAGGGTCTATATCATTGTGTTGCATACCACGAAATCCTGGCTAAAAATTCCGGTAGACCTACGACACCTATTAGTAGTTAAAGATTTGATTTCATTCAACAAATTAATTGATGACCTTCATGTACGTGTCGCTTAGAACACGGCCATATACCAAATGGTCAATATTAATCATCCATGTAATTTGCTCTATGGGATACTTGCAGAATTTCAACGGAGGCAATTTCGTGGTATGAGGGGGGAAATGTATGGCTTTAAATCATTAGTTATGTTATTTCTTTTATACTGATGTGTATCATATTTTTTTTTAATTTGTATACTTTTCATATGGCATTGTGGGATTAGATGTCGGAGTTGTATGAAGGAAGCTCTGCATATTTAAACAGCGAAATGGGAAATCGTAGCTTTAAAAGTGCGACTTTTCCCATGTGTCTAATGACTTTATTTCATGTCATTAAGCAGTTCATAATAAGTAAACACACGAGTATATGTCAAGATGTGCTACAGATTTCAACTTTTGCTTTATTTAGTAACTGTAAACCTCAAATGTGTGTGTGCAAAAAATGTCTTCACTGGGAACCCCAGAGCTGAAACCTGCAGACTTCAGTTTAGCAGGGACGTTACTCTATATATATTATGTCATTTGTGCACATAGGATCTTTACAGACACAGTCAGTGTAGCGAAGTTATGCTTCCCAACGACATGTCTATTTAGCTACCGAATGATGCATTCAAATAATGACTGCGCGATACGTTCCCAGAAATTTTGCAATCCTTGGACATAAAACACACCTTTTCCTATTAAGAAAAGAAAAATTATATTTAAAGGTGTAGACCTAAAGTTAGAGAACGAACTTACTTTACCTTTAAAGAGTTTAACTTAATATAAAGGCTTAAAAAAAGGTCACCACACATAAAATGTGATGGACACAAAGATCTTTAAACGCAGGCCCTACCTATATTACTTTACCCTTCCAACCCTTCATTAACGCCTAACTATACTTCTTTGTAATGTCCTTTTTTTTTTTTTTTAATATATATAACTAAAATTCTAAATATATTTCTAAATAAATTTATCTATTTTACGAGGTATTCAAGAAGATTTTTTAATTGTTGAAGCTGCTTGATGTCCAGCGACAAATATAACAGTCATAATGCAAAAAGATAGTAACATGTATGTGATGAAATACATTGTTTTAGTCAAATTAAAATTCCAGTTAATAGATTCTTCTTTACTAAACCAATGATCGGTGTAGGAAACGTCTGAAATAAACATTGATTGATTTAATTGATTTTTGGTGTTTAGTACCACTTTCATCACTATTGGCTATTTCATGGCGGACAGCTTTTATTAGTGGAAAATAAAAAAAAAAAAAAAAAAACATTTGTAGCATCAGCCAAGTGAACATTTCATTCATATATATATATATATATATATCTTTTGTCGCTGGGATGCTGTCTCATTGAGGGAAACTCGCATCTCCTTTTAACCGTTAAACGTGTACATGTCTTTTGGTCACTTTTGTCGCTAGGTTGCTGTTCTACTGACGTTAACCCCACATTATCTTTTTGATGCACACTTTATATTTTCAAACATGCAGTTCAGGTGTTATTTCATGTATAATAAAATGAGAAAAGCAGAAGAGAAGATCAAAGGACTTAACAGAATAAAAGAAGAAATGATCTAAGTTTCAAAATGACCTGTTTGGTCGCTCGTAATCGGTTGTCTATAAATATAGTTCCTGTCATTTTATGAATGTAAACTACTGTGTCTTTTCGGTAAAGTTTTATTCTATTTCATGTCCCGCGCGTCTCTCGCGCCAGATTGAGACGTCACGTGACGAGGGTTTATAATAGCGAAAACTTAGCACTTTATTTCTTTTAGGTGGAGACGTTGGACAGACAACATGTATAGCGACGGAATACAAACAATGTATTTCTTTTGTCATTGTAGGTAATTGATGTTTTGATCACAGTTCACGAGCAGTGCATGCTTTGGATTTAATTGATCGTGTGTACATTTAAAACACGTTCATCGATTATTTTCTTACAATGTACATTTTTCAGCACCAGTTTGTAACACAGATTTGTATTTTAATCTAGGACCAGACATTTTATTGTAGGATTTCACTGAGATTTACATAGCTAGGAAGCGATGTTTACGGCATTGCAATTTCTTTTCTCTACGAAAATTCTTGGAACGTTGTTATATGAAGATGTAATACATATATACCCTGCTGACTGCAAATTTTTGGACATGTAGTTTCAGAGAAAATCTTATAACATGCATGGGAATTTTTTTTCAGAACAGATGTAATAACAATATTACAGGAAAAGAAAAACGGAGTTGTCGTTCTTCTCCGTTGACAGGATAGCACACAGCTTCATTCAAGGGTTGTAACTGGAGGGAATAAAAAAGGGGAGACAAAAGGGGGTCCCAGGGAGACATTTTGTGATATAAACGGTACATAAGAATGGTTAAAAACGCAGATTTATAATACAAATCAATTGCTTTAAAAAAGCAATTGTAAACGGTCTTTTCCCCTTTGAAACATTATTGATTGGTGTGTGTGTGTGTGTGTGTGTGTGTGTGTGTGTGTGTTTCTTTCTTTCTTTCTTCCTTTCTTTCTTTATTGAAGGGTCTATATCATTGTGTTGCATACCACGAAATCCTGGCTAAAAATTCCGGTAGACCTACGACACCTATTAGTAGTTAAAGATTTGATTTCATTCAACAAATTAATTGATGACCTTCATGTACGTGTCGCTTAGAACACGGCCATATACCAAATGGTCAATATTAATCATCCATGTAATTTGCTCTATGGGATACTTGCAGAATTTCAACGGAGGCAATTTCGTGGTATGAGGGGGAAATGTATGGCTTTAAATCATTAGTTATGTTATTTCTTTTATACTGATGTGTATCATATTTTTTTAATTTTACTTTTCATATGGCATTGTGGGATTAGATGTCGGAGTTGTATGAAGGAAGCTCTGCATATTTAAACAGCGAAATGGGAAATCGTAGCTTTAAAAGTGCGACTTTTCCCATGTGTCTAATGACTTTATTTCATGTCATTAAGCAGTTCATAATAAGTAAACACACGAGTATATGTCAAGATGTGCTACAGATTTCAACTTTGCTTTATTTAGTAACTGTAAACCTCAAATGTGTGTGTGCAAAAAATGTCTTCACTGGGAACCCCAGAGCTGAAACCTGCAGACTTCAGTTTAGCAGGGACGTTACTCTATATATATTTATGTCATTTGTGCACATAGGATCTTTACAGACACAGTCAGTGTAGCGAAGTTATGCTTCCCAACGACATGTCTATTTAGCTACCGAATGATGCATTCAAATAATGACTGCGCGATACGTTCCCAGAAATTTTGCAATCCTTGGACATAAAACACACCTTTTCCTATTAAGAAAAGAAAAATTATATTTAAAGGTGTAGACCTAAAGTTAGAGAACGAACTTACTTTACCTTTAAAGAGTTTAACTTAATATAAAGGCTTAAAAAAAGGTCACCACACATAAAATGTGATGGACACAAAGATCTTTAAACGCAGGCCCTACCTATATTACTTTACCCTTCCAACCCTTCATTAACGCCTAACTATACTTCTTTGTAATGTCCTTTTTTTTTTTTTTTTTAATATATATAACTAAAATTCTAAATATATTTCTAAATAAATTTATCTATTTTACGAGGTATTCAAGAAGATTTTTTAATTGTTGAAGCTGCTTGATGTCCAGCGACAAATATAACAGTCATAATGCAAAAAGATAGTAACATGTATGTGATGAAATACATTGTTTTAGTCAAATTAAAATTCCAGTTAATAGATTCTTCTTTACTAAACCAATGATCGGTGTAGGAAACGTCTGAAATAAACATTGATTGATTTAATTGATTTTTGGTGTTTAGTACCACTTTCATCACTATTGGCTATTTCATGGCGGACAGCTTTTATTAGTGGAAAATAAAAAAAAAAAAAAAAACATTTGTAGCATCAGCCAAGTGAACATTTCATTCATATATATATATATATCTTTGTCGCTGGGATGCTGTCTCATTGAGGGAAACTCGCATCTCCTTTTAACCGTTAAACGTGTACATGTCTTTTGGTCACTTTTGTCGCTAGGTTGCTGTTCTACTGACGTTAACCCCACATTATCTTTTGATGCACACTTTATATTTTCAAACATGCAGTTCAGGTGTTATTTCATGTATAATAAAATGAGAAAAGCAGAAGAGAAGATCAAAGGACTTAACAGAAAAAAAGAAGAAATGATCTAAGTTTCAAAAATGACCTGTTTGGTCGCTCGTAATCGGTTGTCTATAAATATAGTTCCTGTCATTTTTATGAATGTAAACTATAAGTACTGTGTCTTTTCGGTAAAGTTTTTATTCTATTTCATGTCCCGCGCGCGTCTCTCGCGCCAGATTGAGACGTCACGTGACGAGGGTTTATAATAGCGAAAACTTAGCACTTTATTTCTTTTTAGGTGGAGACGTTGGACAGACAACATGTATAGCGACGGAATACAAACAATGTATTTCTTTTGTCATTGTAGGTAATTGATGTTTTGATCACAGTTCACGAGCAGTGCATGCTTTGGATTTAATTGATCGTGTGTACATTTAAAACACGTTCATCGATTATTTTCTTACAATGTACATTTTTCAGCACCAGTTTGTAACACAGATTTGTATTTTAATCTAGGACCAGACATTTTATTGTAGGATTTCACTGAGATTTACATAGCTAGGAAGCGATGTTTACGGCATTGCAATTTCTTTTCTCTACGAAAATTCTTGGAACGTTGTTATATGAAGATGTAATACATATATACCCTGCTGACTGCAAATTTTTGGACATGTAGTTTCAGAGAAAATCTTATAACATGCATGGGGAATTTTTTTTTCAGAACAGATGTAATAACAATATTACAGGAAAAGAAAAACGGAGTTGTCGTTCTTCTCCGTTGACAGGATAGCACACAGCTTCATTCAAGGGTTGTAACTGGAGGGAATAAAAAAGGGGAGACAAAAGGGGGTCCCAGGGAGACATTTTGTGATATAAACGGTACATAAGAATGGTTAAAAACGCAGATTTATTATACAAATCAATTGCTTTAAAAAAAGCAATTGTAAACGGTCTTTTCCCCTTTGAAACATTATTGATTGATGTGTGTGTGTGTGTGTGTGTGTGTGTTTCTTTCTTTCTTTCTTTCTTCCTTTCTTTCTTTATTGAAGGGTCTATATCATTGTGTTGCATACCACGAAATCCTGGCTAAAAATTCCGGTAGACCTACGACACCTATTAGTAGTTAAAGATTTGATTTCATTCAACAAATTAATTGATGACCTTCATGTACGTGTCGCTTAGAACACGGCCATATACCAAATGGTCAATATTAATCATCCATGTAATTTGCTCTATGGGATACTTGCAGAATTTCAACGGAGGCAATTTCGTGGTATGAGGGGGAAATGTATGGCTTTAAATCATTAGTTATGTTATTTCTTTTTATACTGATGTGTATCATAATTTTTACTTTTTCATATGGCATTGTGGGATTAGATGTCGGAGTTGTATGAAGGGAAGCTCTGCATATTTAAACAGCGAAATGGGAAATCGTAGCTTTAAAAGTGCGACTTTTCCCATGTGTCTAATGACTTTATTTCATGTCATTAAGCAGTTCATAATAAGTAAACACACGAGTATATGTCAAGATGTGCTACAGATTTCAACTTTTGCTTTATTTAGTAACTGTAAACCTCAAATGTGTGTGTGCAAAAAATGTCTTCACTGGGAACCCCAGAGCTGAAACCTGCAGACTTCAGTTTAGCAGGGACGTTACTCTATATATATTTATGTCATTTGTGCACATAGGATCTTTACAGACACAGTCAGTGTAGCGAAGTTATGCTTCCCAACGACATGTCTATTTAGCTACCGAATGATGCATTCAAATAATGACTGCGCGATACGTTCCCAGAAATTTTGCAATCCTTGGACATAAAACACACCTTTTCCTATTAAGAAAAGAAAATTATATTTAAAGGTGTAGACCTAAAGTTAGAGAACGAACTTACTTTACCTTTAAAGAGTTTAACTTAATATAAAGGCTTAAAAAAAGGTCACCACACATAAAATGTGATGGACACAAAGATCTTTAAACGCAGGCCCTACCTATATTACTTTACCCTTCCAACCCTTCATTAACGCCTAACTATACTTCTTTGTAATGTCCTTTTTTTTTTTTTTTTTAATATATATAACTAAAATTCTAAATATATTTCTAAATAAATTTATCTATTTTACGAGGTATTCAAGAAGATTTTTTAATTGTTGAAGCTGCTTGATGTCCAGCGACAAATATAACAGTCATAATGCAAAAAGATAGTAACATGTATGTGATGAAATACATTGTTTTAGTCAAATTAAAATTCCAGTTAATAGATTCTTCTTTACTAAACCAATGATCGGTGTAGGAAACGTCTGAAATAAACATTGATTGATTTAATTGATTTTTGGTGTTTAGTACCACTTTCATCACTATTGGCTATTTCATGGCGGACAGCTTTTATTAGTGGAAAATAAAAAAAAATAAAAAAAAAAAAAAACATTTGTAGCATCAGCCAAGTGAACATTTCATTCATATATATATATATATCTTTTGTCGCTGGGATGCTGTCTCATTGAGGGAACTCGCATCTCCTTTTAACCGTTAAACGTGTACATGTCTTTTGGTCACTTTTGTCGCTAGGTTGCTGTTCTACTGACGTTAACCCACATTATCTTTTTGATGCACACTTTATATTTTCAAACATGCAGTTCAGGTGTTATTTCATGTATAATAAAATGAGAAAAGCAGAAGAGAAGATCAAAGGACTTAACAGAAAAAAAGAAGAAATGATCTAAGTTTCAAAAATGACCTGTTTGGTCGCTCGTAATCGGTTGTCTATAAATATAGTTCCTGTCATTTTTATGAATGTAAACTATAAGTACTGTGTCTTTTCGGTAAAGTTTTTATTCTATTTCATGTCCCGCGCGTCTCTCGCGCCAGATTGAACGTCACGTGACGAGGGTTTATAATAGCGAAAACTTAGCACTTTATTTCTTTTTAGGTGGAGACGTTGGACAGACAACATGTATAGCGACGGAATACAAACAATGTATTTCTTTTGTCATTGTAGGTAATTGATGTTTTGATCACAGTTCACGAGCAGTGCATGCTTTGGATTTAATTGATCGTGTGTACATTTAAAACACGTTCATCGATTATTTTCTTACAATGTACATTTTCAGCACCAGTTTGTAACACAGATTTGTATTTTAATCTAGGACCAGACATTTTATTGTAGGATTTCACTGAGATTTACATAGCTAGGAAGCGATGTTTACGGCATTGCAATTTCTTTTCTCTACGAAAATTCTTGGAACGTTGTTATATGAAGATGTAATACATATATACCCTGCTGACTGCAAATTTTTGGACATGTAGTTTCAGAAAAATCTTATAACATGCATGGGGAATTTTTTTTTCAGAACAGATGTAATAACAATATTACAGGAAAAGAAAAACAGAGTTGTCGTTCTTCTCCGTTGACAGGATAGCACACAGCTTCATTCAAGGGTTGTAACTGGAGGAATAAAAAGGGAGACAAAAGGGGTCCCAGGGAGACATTTTGTGATATAAACGGTACATAAGAATGGTTAAAACGCAGATTTATTATACAAATCAATTGCTTTAAAAAGCAATTGTAAACGGTCTTTTCCCTTTGAAACATTATTGATTGATGTGTGTGTGTGTGTGTGTGTGTGTGTGTGTGTTTCTTTCTTTCTTTCTTTCTTTTTCTTTCTTTATTGAAGGGTCTATATCATTGTGTTGCATACCACGAAATCCTGGCTAAAAATTCCGGTAGACCTACGACACCTATTAGTAGTTAAAGATTTGATTTCATTCAACAAATTAATTGATGACCTTCATGTACGTGTCGCTTAGAACACGGCCATATACCAAATGGTCAATATTAATCATCCATGTAATTTGCTCTATGGGATACTTGCAGAATTTCAACGGAGGCAATTTCGTGGTATGAGGGGGAAATGTATGGCTTTAAATCATTAGTTATGTTATTTCTTTTTATACTGATGTGTATCATATTTTTTTTTTAATTTTTACTTTTTCATATGGCATTGTGGGATTAGATGTCGGAGTTGTATGAAGGGAAGCTCTGCATATTTAAACAGCGAAATGGAAATCGTAGCTTTAAAAGTGCGACTTTTCCCATGTGTCTAATGACTTTATTTCATGTCATTAAGCAGTTCATAATAAGTAAACACACGAGTATATGTCAAGATGTGCTACAGATTTCAACTTTTGCTTTATTTAGTAACTGTAAACCTCAAATGTGTGTGCAAAAAATGTCTTCACTGGGAACCCCAGAGCTGAAACCTGCAGACTTCAGTTTAGCAGGGACGTTACTCTATATATATTATGTCATTTGTGCACATAGGATCTTTACAGACACAGTCAGTGTAGCGAAGTTATGCTTCCCAACGACATGTCTATTTAGCTACCGAATGATGCATTCAAATAATGACTGCGCGATACGTTCCCAGAAATTTTGCAATCCTTGGACATAAAACACACCTTTTCCTATTAAGAAAAGAAAAATTATATTTAAAGGTGTAGACCTAAAGTTAGAGAACGAACTTACTTTACCTTTAAAGAGTTTAGTGTGTTTCTTTCTTTCTTTCTTCTTCTTTCTTTCTTTATTGAAGGGTCTATATCATTGTGTTGCATACCACGAAATCCTGGCTAAAAATTCCGGTAGACCTACGACACCTATTAGTAGTTAAAGATTTGATTTCATTCAACAAATTAATTGATGACCTTCATGTACGTGTCGCTTAGAACACGGCCATATACCAAATGGTCAATATTAATCATCCATGTAATTTGCTCTATGGGATACTTGCAGAATTTCAACGGAGGGCAATTTCGTGGTATGAGGGGAAATGTATGGCTTTAAATCATTAGTTATGTTATTTCTTTTATACTGATGTGTATCATATTTTTTTTTAATTTTACTTTTCATATGGCATTGTGGGATTAGATGTCGGAGTTGTATGAAGGAAGCTCTGCATATTTAAACAGCGAAATGGGAAATCGTAGCTTTAAAAGTGCGACTTTTCCCATGTGTCTAATGACTTTATTTCATGTCATTAAGCAGTTCATAATAAGTAAACACACGAGTATATGTCAAGATGTGCTACAGATTTCAACTTTTGCTTTATTTAGTAACTGTAAACCTCAAATGTGTGTGTGCAAAAAATGTCTTCACTGGGAACCCCAGAGCTGAAACCTGCAGACTTCAGTTTAGCAGGGACGTTACTCTATATATATTTATGTCATTTGTGCACATAGGATCTTTACAGACACAGTCAGTGTAGCGAAGTTATGCTTCCCAACGACATGTCTATTTAGCTACCGAATGATGCATTCAAATAATGACTGCGCGATACGTTCCCAGACATTTTGCAATCCTTGGACATAAAACACACCCTTTCCTATTAAGAAAAAAAAAATTATATTTAAAGGTGTAGACCTAAAGTTAGAGAACGAACTTACTTTACCTTTAAAGAGTTTAACTTAATATAAAGGCTTAAAAAAAGGTCACCACACATAAAATGTGATGGACACAAAGACCTTTAAACGCAGGCCCTACCTATATTGCTTTACCCTTCCAACCCTTCATTAACGCCTAACTATACTTCTTTGTAATGTTCTTTTTTTTTCTTAATATATAACTAAAATTCTAAATATATTTCTAAATAAATTTATCTATTTTACGAGGTATTCAAGAAGATTTTTTATTTGTTGAAGCTGCTTGATGTCCAGCGACAAATATAACAGTCATAATGCAAAAAGATAGTAACATGTATGTGATGAAATACATTGTTTTAGTCAAATTAAAATTCCAGTTAATAGATTCTTCTTTACTAAACCAATGATCGGTGTAGGAAACGTCTGAAATAAACATTGATTGATTTAATTGATTTTTGGTGTTTAGTACCACTTTCATCACTATTGGCTATTTCATGGCGGACAGCTTTTATTAGTGGAAAATAAAAAAAAATAAAAAAAAAAAAAAAACATTTGTAGCATCAGCCAAGTGAACATTTCATTCATATATATATATATATATCTTTTGTCGCTGGGATGCTGTCTCATTGAGGGAAACTCGCATCTCCTTTTAACCGTTAAACGTGTACATGTCTTTTGGTCACTTTTGTCGCTAGGTTGCTGTTCTACTGACGTTAACCCCACATTATCTTTTTGATGCACACTTTATATTTTCAAACATGCAGTTCAGGTGTTATTTCATGTATAATAAAATGAGAAAAGCAGAAGAGAAGATCAAAGGACTTAACAGAAAAAAAGAAGAAATGATCTAAGTTTCAAAAATGACCTGTTTGGTCGCTCGTAATCGGTTGTCTATAAATATAGTTCCTGTCATTTTATGAATGTAAACTATAAGTACTGTGTCTTTTCGGTAAAGTTTTATTCTATTTCATGTCCCGCGCGCGTCTCTCGCGCCAGATTGAGACGTCACGTGACGAGGGTTTATAATAGCGAAAACTTAGCACTTTATTTCTTTTTAGGTGGAGACGTTGGACAGACAACATGTATAGCGACGGAATACAAACAATGTATTTCTTTTGTCATTGTAGGTAATTGATGTTTTGATCACAGTTCACGAGCAGTGCATGCTTTGGATTTAATTGATCGTGTGTACATTTAAAACACGTTCATCGATTATTTTCTTACAATGTACATTTTTCAGCACCAGTTTGTAACACAGATTTGTATTTTAATCTAGGACCAGACATTTTATTGTAGGATTTCACTGAGATTTACATAGCTAGGAAGCGATGTTTACGGCATTGCAATTTCTTTTCTCTACGAAAATTCTTGGAACGTTGTTATATGAAGATGTAATACATATATACCCTGCTGACTGCAAATTTTTGGACATGTAGTTTCAGAGAAAATCTTATAACATGCATGGGGAATTTTTTTTTTTCAGAACAGATGTAATAACAATATTACAGGAAAAGAAAAACGGAGTTGTCGTTCTTCTCCGTTGACAGGATAGCACACAGCTTCATTCAAGGGTTGTAACTGGAGGGAATAAAAAAGGGGAGACAAAAGGGGGTCCCAGGGAGA
Organism: Mytilus coruscus; assembly: GCA_017311375.1. Lineage (NCBI taxonomy): Eukaryota > Metazoa > Mollusca > Bivalvia > Mytilida > Mytilidae > Mytilus > Mytilus coruscus. Next base: position 9,442,102 of record CM029607.1, on the reverse strand, counting down.
CATTTTGTGATATAAACGGTACATAAGAATGGTTAAAAACGCAGATTTATTATACAAATCAATTGCTTTAAAAAAAGCAATTGTAAACGGTCTTTTCCCCTTTGAAACATTATTGATTGATGTGTGTGTGTGTGTGTGTGTGTGTGTGTGTGTGTGTGTTGTTTCTTTCTTTCTTTCTTTCTTCCTTTCTTTCTTTATTGAAGGGTCTATATCATTGTGTTGCATACCACGAAATCCTGGCTAAAAATTCCGGTAGACCTACGACACCTATTAGTAGTTAAAGATTTGATTTCATTCAACAAATTAATTGATGACCTTCATGTACGTGTCGCTTAGAACACGGCCATATACCAAATGGTCAATATTAATCATCCATGTAATTTGCTCTATGGGATACTTGCAGAATTTCAACGGAGGCAATTTCGTGGTATGAGGGGGAAATGTATGGCTTTAAATCATTAGTTATGTTATTTCTTTTATACTGATGTGTATCATATTTTTTTTAATTTTACTTTTCATATGGCATTGTGGGATTAGATGTCGGAGTTGTATGAAGGAAGCTCTGCATATTTAAACAGCGAAATGGGAAATCGTAGCTTTAAAAGTGCGACTTTTCCCATGTGTCTAATGACTTTATTTCATGTCATTAAGCAGTTCATAATAAGTAAACACACGAGTATATGTCAAGATGTGCTACAGATTTCAACTTTTGCTTTATTTAGTAACTGTAAACCTCAAATGTGTGTGTGCAAAAAATGTCTTCACTGGGAACCCCAGAGCTGAAACCTGCAGACTTCAGTTTAGCAGGGACGTTACTCTATATATATTTATGTCATTTGTGCACATAGGATCTTTACAGACACAGTCAGTGTAGCGAAGTTATGCTTCCCAACGACATGTCTATTTAGCTACCGAATGATGCATTCAAATAATGACTGCGCGATACGTTCCCAGAAATTTTGCAATCCTTGGACATAAAACACACCTTTTCCTATTAAGAAAAGAAAATTATATTTAAAGGTGTAGACCTAAAGTTAGAGAACGAACTTACTTTACCTTTAAAGAGTTTAACTTAATATAAAGGCTTAAAAAAAGGTCACCACACATAAAATGTGATGGACACAAAGATCTTTAAACGCAGGCCCTACCTATATTACTTTACCCTTCCAACCCTTCATTAACGCCTAACTATACTTCTTTGTAATGTCCTTTTTTTTTTTTTTTTATATATAACTAAAATTCTAAATATATTTCTAAATAAATTTATCTATTTTACGAGGTATTCAAGAAGATTTTTTAATTGTTGAAGCTGCTTGATGTCCAGCGACAAATATAACAGTCATAATGCAAAAAGATAGTAACATGTATGTGATGAAATACATTGTTTTAGTCAAATTAAAATTCCAGTTAATAGATTCTTCTTTACTAAACCAATGATCGGTGTAGGAAACGTCTGAAATAAACATTGATTGATTTAATTGATTTTGGTGTTTAGTACCACTTTCATCACTATTGGCTATTTCATGGCGGACAGCTTTTATTAGTGGAAAATAAAAAAAAAAAAAAAAAAAAACATTTGTAGCATCAGCCAAGTGAACATTTCATTCATATATATATATATATCTTTTGTCGCTGGGATGCTGTCTCATTGAGGGAAACTCGCATCTCCTTTTAACCGTTAAACGTGTACATGTCTTTTGGTCACTTTTGTCGCTAGGTTGCTGTTCTACTGACGTTAACCCCACATTATCTTTTTGATGCACACTTTATATTTTCAAACATGCAGTTCAGGTGTTATTTCATGTATAATAAAATGAGAAAAGCAGAAGAGAAGATCAAAGGACTTAACAGAAAAAAAGAAGAAATGATCTAAGTTTCAAAAATGACCTGTTTGGTCGCTCGTAATCGGTTGTCTATAAATATAGTTCCTGTCATTTTTATGAATGTAAACTATAAGTACTGTGTCTTTTCGGTAAAGTTTTTATTCTATTTCATGTCCCGCGCGCGTCTCTCGCGCCAGATTGAGACGTCACGTGACGAGGGTTTATAATAGCGAAAACTTAGCACTTTATTTCTTTTTAGGTGGAGACGTTGGACAGACAACATGTATAGCGACGGAATACAAACAATGTATTTCTTTTGTCATTGTAGGTAATTGATGTTTTGATCACAGTTCACGAGCAGTGCATGCTTTGGATTTAATTGATCGTGTGTACATTTAAAACACGTTCATCGATTATTTTCTTACAATGTACATTTTCAGCACCAGTTTGTAACACAGATTTGTATTTTAATCTAGGACCAGACATTTTATTGTAGGATTTCACTGAGATTTACATAGCTAGGAAGCGATGTTTACGGCATTGCAATTTCTTTTCTCTACGAAAATTCTTGGAACGTTGTTATATGAAGATGTAATACATATATACCCTGCTGACTGCAAATTTTGGACATGTAGTTTCAGAGAAAATCTTATAACATGCATGGGGAATTTTTTTTCAGAACAGATGTAATAACAATATTACAGGAAAAGAAAAACGGAGTTGTCGTTCTTCTCCGTTGACAGGATAGCACACAGCTTCATTCAAGGGTTGTAACTGGAGGAATAAAAAGGGAGACAAAAGGGGTCCCAGGGAGACATTTTGTGATATAAACGGTACATAAGAATGGTTAAAACGCAGATTTATTATACAAATCAATTGCTTTAAAAAGCAATTGTAAACGGTCTTTTCCCTTTGAAACATTATTGATTGATGTGTGTGTGTGTGTGTGTGTGTGTGTGTGTGTGTGTGTGTGTGTGTTTCTTTCTTTTTCTTTCCTTTTTCTTTCTTTATTGAAGGGTCTATATCATTGTGTTGCATACCACGAAATCCTGGCTAAAAATTCCGGTAGACCTACGACACCTATTAGTAGTTAAAGATTTGATTTCATTCAACAAATTAATTGATGACCTTCATGTACGTGTCGCTTAGAACACGGCCATATACCAAATGGTCAATATTAATCATCCATGTAATTTGCTCTATGGGATACTTGCAGAATTTCAACGGAGGCAATTTCGTGGTATGAGGGGGAAATGTATGGCTTTAAATCATTAGTTATGTTATTTCTTTTATACTGATGTGTATCATATTTTTTTTAATTTTACTTTTCATATGGCATTGTGGGATTAGATGTCGGAGTTGTATGAAGGAAGCTCTGCATATTTAAACAGCGAAATGGGAAATCGTAGCTTTAAAAGTGCGACTTTTCCCATGTGTCTAATGACTTTATTTCATGTCATTAAGCAGTTCATAATAAGTAAACACACGAGTATATGTCAAGATGTGCTACAGATTTCAACTTTTGCTTTATTTAGTAACTGTAAACCTCAAATGTGTGTGTGCAAAAAATGTCTTCACTGGGAACCCCAGAGCTGAAACCTGCAGACTTCAGTTTAGCAGGGACGTTACTCTATATATATTTATGTCATTTGTGCACATAGGATCTTTACAGACACAGTCAGTGTAGCGAAGTTATGCTTCCCAACGACATGTCTATTTAGCTACCGAATGATGCATTCAAATAATGACTGCGCGATACGTTCCCAGAAATTTTGCAATCCTTGGACATAAAACACACCTTTTCCTATTAAGAAAAGAAAAATTATATTTAAAGGTGTAGACCTAAAGTTAGAGAACGAACTTACTTTACCTTTAAAGAGTTTAACTTAATATAAAGGCTTAAAAAAAGGTCACCACACATAAAATGTGATGGACACAAAGATCTTTAAACGCAGGCCCTACCTATATTACTTTACCCTTCCAACCCTTCATTAACGCCTAACTATACTTCTTTGTAATGTCCTTTTTTTTTTTTTTATATATAACTAAAATTCTAAATATATTTCTAAATAAATTTATCTATTTTACGAGGTATTCAAGAAGATTTTTTAATTGTTGAAGCTGCTTGATGTCCAGCGACAAATATAACAGTCATAATGCAAAAAGATAGTAACATGTATGTGATGAAATACATTGTTTTAGTCAAATTAAAATTCCAGTTAATAGATTCTTCTTTACTAAACCAATGATCGGTGTAGGAAACGTCTGAAATAAACATTGATTGATTTAATTGATTTTTGGTGTTTAGTACCACTTTCATCACTATTGGCTATTTCATGGCGGATAGCTTTTATTAGTGGAAAATAAAAAAAAAAAAAAAAAAACATTTGTAGCATCAGCCAAGTGAACATTTCATTCATATATATATATATCTTTTGTCGCTGGGATGCTGTCTCATTGAGGGAAACTCGCATCTCCTTTTAACCGTTAAACGTGTACATGTCTTTTGGTCACTTTTGTCGCTAGGTTGCTGTTCTACTGACGTTAACCCCACATTATCTTTTGATGCACACTTTATATTTTCAAACATGCAGTTCAGGTGTTATTTCATGTATAATAAAATGAGAAAAGCAGAAGAGAAGATCAAAGGACTTAACAGAAAAAAGAAGAAATGATCTAAGTTTCAAAATGACCTGTTTGGTCGCTCGTAATCGGTTGTCTATAAATATAGTTCCTGTCATTTTATGAATGTAAACTATAAGTACTGTGTCTTTTCGGTAAAGTTTTATTCTATTTCATGTCCCGCGCGCGTCTCTCGCGCCAGATTGAGACGTCACGTGACGAGGGTTTATAATAGCGAAAACTTAGCACTTTATTTCTTTTAGGTGGAGACGTTGGACAGACAACATGTATAGCGACGGAATACAAACAATGTATTTCTTTTGTCATTGTAGGTAATTGATGTTTTGATCACAGTTCACGAGCAGTGCATGCTTTGGATTTAATTGATCGTGTGTACATTTAAAACACGTTCATCGATTATTTTCTTACAATGTACATTTTCAGCACCAGTTTGTAACACAGATTTGTATTTTAATCTAGGACCAGACATTTTATTGTAGGATTTCACTGAGATTTACATAGCTAGGAAGCGATGTTTACGGCATTGCAATTTCTTTTCTCTACGAAAATTCTTGGAACGTTGTTATATGAAGATGTAATACATATATACCCTGCTGACTGCAAATTTTTGGACATGTAGTTTCAGAGAAAATCTTATAACATGCATGGGGAATTTTTTTTCAGAACAGATGTAATAACAATATTACAGGAAAAGAAAAACGGAGTTGTCGTTCTTCTCCGTTGACAGGATAGCACACAGCTTCATTCAAGGGTTGTAACTGGAGGAATAAAAAGGGAGACAAAAGGGGTCCCAGGGAGACATTTTGTGATATAAACGGTACATAAGAATGGTTAAAACGCAGATTTATTATACAAATCAATTGCTTTAAAAAGCAATTGTAAACGGTCTTTTCCTTTGAAACATTATTGATTGATGTGTGTGTGTGTGTGTGTGTGTGTGTGTGTGTGTGTGTGTTTCTTTCTTTCTTTCTTCCTTTCTTTCTTTATTGAAGGGTCTATATCATTGTGTTGCATACCACGAAATCCTGGCTAAAAATTCCGGTAGACCTACGACACCTATTAGTAGTTAAAGATTTGATTTCATTCAACAAATTAATTGATGACCTTCATGTACGTGTCGCTTAGAACACGGCCATATACCAAATGGTCAATATTAATCATCCATGTAATTTGCTCTATGGGATACTTGCAGAATTTCAACGGAGGCAATTTCGTGGTATGAGGGGGAAATGTATGGCTTTAAATCATTAGTTATGTTATTTCTTTTATACTGATGTGTATCATATTTTTTTTAATTTTACTTTTCATATGGCATTGTGGGATTAGATGTCGGAGTTGTATGAAGGAAGCTCTGCATATTTAAACAGCGAAATGGGAAATCGTAGCTTTAAAAGTGCGACTTTTCCCATGTGTCTAATGACTTTATTTCATGTCATTAAGCAGTTCATAATAAGTAAACACACGAGTATATGTCAAGATGTGCTACAGATTTCAACTTTTGCTTTATTTAGTAACTGTAAACCTCAAATGTGTGTGTGCAAAAAATGTCTTCACTGGGAACCCCAGAGCTGAAACCTGCAGACTTCAGTTTAGCAGGGACGTTACTCTATATATATTTATGTCATTTGTGCACATAGGATCTTTACAGACACAGTCAGTGTAGCGAAGTTATGCTTCCCAACGACATGTCTATTTAGCTACCGAATGATGCATTCAAATAATGACTGCGCGATACGTTCCCAGAAATTTTGCAATCCTTGGACATAAAACACACCTTTTCCTATTAAGAAAAGAAAATTATATTTAAAGGTGTAGACCTAAAGTTAGAGAACGAACTTACTTTACCTTTAAAGAGTTTAACTTAATATAAAGGCTTAAAAAAAGGTCACCACACATAAAATGTGATGGACACAAAGATCTTTAAACGCAGGCCCTACCTATATTACTTTACCCTTCCAACCCTTCATTAACGCCTAACTATACTTCTTTGTAATGTCCTTTTTTTTTTTTTTTTATATAACTAAAATTCTAAATATATTTCTAAATAAATTTATCTATTTTACGAGGTATTCAAGAAGATTTTTAATTGTTGAAGCTGCTTGATGTCCAGCGACAAATATAACAGTCATAATGCAAAAGATAGTAACATGTATGTGATGAAATACATTGTTTTAGTCAAATTAAAATTCCAGTTAATAGATTCTTCTTTACTAAACCAATGATCGGTGTAGGAAACGTCTGAAATAAACATTGATTGATTTAATTGATTTTGGTGTTTAGTACCACTTTCATCACTATTGGCTATTTCATGGCGGACAGCTTTTATTAGTGGAAAATAAAAAAAAAAAAAAAAAAAAACATTTGTAGCATCAGCCAAGTGAACATTTCATTCATATATATATATATATTTATGTCGCTGGGATGCTGTCTCATTGAGGAAACTCGCATCTCCTTTTAACCGTTAAACGTGTACATGTCTTTTGGTCACTTTTGTCGCTAGGTTGCTGTTCTACTGACGTTAACCCCACATTATCTTTTGATGCACACTTTATATTTTCAAACATGCAGTTCAGGTGTTATTTCATGTATAATAAAATGAGAAAAGCAGAAGAGAAGATCAAAGGACTTAACAGAAAAAAGAAGAAATGATCTAAGTTTCAAAATGACCTGTTTGGTCGCTCGTAATCGGTTGTCTATAAATATAGTTCCTGTCATTTTATGAATGTAAACTATAAGTACTGTGTCTTTTCGGTAAAGTTTTATTCTATTTCATGTCCCGCGCGCGTCTCTCGCGCCAGATTGAGACGTCACGTGACGAGGGTTTATAATAGCGAAAACTTAGCACTTTATTTCTTTTTAGGTGGAGACGTTGGACAGACAACATGTATAGCGACGGAATACAAACAATGTATTTCTTTTGTCATTGTAGGTAATTGATGTTTTGATCACAGTTCACGAGCAGTGCATGCTTTGGATTTAATTGATCGTGTGTACATTTAAAACACGTTCATCGATTATTTTCTTACAATGTACATTTTTCAGCACCAGTTTGTAACACAGATTTGTATTTTAATCTAGGACCAGACATTTTATTGTAGGATTTCACTGAGATTTACATAGCTAGGAAGCGATGTTTACGGCATTGCAATTTCTTTTCTCTACGAAAATTCTTGGAACGTTGTTATATGAAGATGTAATACATATATACCCTGCTGACTGCAAATTTTTGGACATGTAGTTTCAGAGAAAATCTTATAACATGCATGGGGAATTTTTTTTTTCAGAACAGATGTAATAACAATATTACAGGAAAAGAAAAACGGAGTTGTCGTTCTTCTCCGTTGACAGGATAGCACACAGCTTCATTCAAGGGTTGTAACTGGAGGGAATAAAAAAGGGGAGACAAAAGGGGGTCCCAGGGAGACATTTTGTGATATAAACGGTACATAAGAATGGTTAAAAACGCAGATTTATTATACAAATCAATTGCTTTAAAAAAAGCAATTGTAAACGGTCTTTTCCCCTTTGAAACATTATTGATTGATGTGTGTGTGTGTGTGTGTGTGTGTGTGTGTGTGTGTGTGTGTGTGTGTGTGTTCTTTCTTTCTTTCTTTCTTTCTTCCTTTCTTTCTTTATTGAAGGGTCTATATCATTGTGTTGCATACCACGAAATCCTGGCTAAAAATTCCGGTAGACCTACGACACCTATTAGTAGTTAAAGATTTGATTTCATTCAACAAATTAATTGATGACCTTCATGTACGTGTCGCTTAGAACACGGCCATATACCAAATGGTCAATATTAATCATCCATGTAATTTGCTCTATGGGATACTTGCAGAATTTCAACGGAGGCAATTTCGTGGTATGAGGGGGAAATGTATGGCTTTAAATCATTAGTTATGTTATTTCTTTTATACTGATGTGTATCATATTTTTTTTAATTTTACTTTTCATATGGCATTGTGGGATTAGATGTCGGAGTTGTATGAAGGAAGCTCTGCATATTTAAACAGCGAAATGGGAAATCGTAGCTTTAAAAGTGCGACTTTTCCCATGTGTCTAATGACTTTATTTCATGTCATTAAGCAGTTCATAATAAGTAAACACACGAGTATATGTCAAGATGTGCTACAGATTTCAACTTTTGCTTTATTTAGTAACTGTAAACCTCAAATGTGTGTGTGCAAAAAATGTCTTCACTGGGAACCCCAGAGCTGAAACCTGCAGACTTCAGTTTAGCAGGGACGTTACTCTATATATATTTATGTCATTTGTGCACATAGGATCTTTACAGACACAGTCAGTGTAGCGAAGTTATGCTTCCCAACGACATGTCTATTTAGCTACCGAATGATGCATTCAAATAATGACTGCGCGATACGTTCCCAGAAATTTTGCAATCCTTGGACATAAAACACACCTTTTCCTATTAAGAAAAGAAAAATTATATTTAAAGGTGTAGACCTAAAGTTAGAGAACGAACTTACTTTACCTTTAAAGAGTTTAACTTAATATAAAGGCTTAAAAAAAGGTCACCACACATAAAATGTGATGGACACAAAGATCTTTAAACGCAGGCCCTACCTATATTACTTTACCCTTCCAACCCTTCATTAACGCCTAACTATACTTCTTTGTAATGTCCTTTTTTTTTTTTTTTTAATATATATAACTAAAATTCTAAATATATTTCTAAATAAATTTATCTATTTTACGAGGTATTCAAGAAGATTTTTTAATTGTTGAAGCTGCTTGATGTCCAGCGACAAATATAACAGTCATAATGCAAAAAGATAGTAACATGTATGTGATGAAATACATTGTTTTAGTCAAATTAAAATTCCAGTTAATAGATTCTTCTTTACTAAACCAATGATCGGTGTAGGAAACGTCTGAAATAAACATTGATTGATTTAATTGATTGTTTGGTGTTTAGTACCACTTTCATCACTATTGGCTATTTCATGGCGGACAGCTTTTATTAGTGGAAAATAAAAAAAAAAAAAAAAAAAAACATTTGTAGCATCAGCCAAGTGAACATTTCATTCATATATATATATATATTTTGTCGCTGGGATGCTGTCTCATTGAGGGAAACTCGCATCTCCTTTTAACCGTTAAACGTGTACATGTCTTTTGGTCACTTTTGTCGCTAGGTTGCTGTTCTACTGACGTTAACCCCACATTATCTTTTTGATGCACACTTTATATTTTCAAACATGCAGTTCAGGTGTTATTTCATGTATAATAAAATGAGAAAAGCAGAAGAGAAGATCAAAGGACTTAACAGAAAAAAAGAAGAAATGATCTAAGTTTCAAAAATGACCTGTTTGGTCGCTCGTAATCGGTTGTCTATAAATATAGTTCCTGTCATTTTTATGAATGTAAACTATAAGTACTGTGTCTTTTCGGTAAAGTTTTTATTCTATTTCATGTCCCGCGCGCGTCTCTCGCGCCAGATTGAGACGTCACGTGACGAGGGTTTATAATAGCGAAAACTTAGCACTTTATTTCTTTTTAGGTGGAGACGTTGGACAGACAACATGTATAGCGACGGAATACAAACAATGTATTTCTTTTGTCATTGTAGGTAATTGATGTTTTGATCACAGTTCACGAGCAGTGCATGCTTTGGATTTAATTGATCGTGTGTACATTTAAAACACGTTCATCGATTATTTTCTTACAATGTACATTTTTCAGCACCAGTTTGTAACACAGATTTGTATTTTAATCTAGGACCAGACATTTTATTGTAGGATTTCACTGAGATTTACATAGCTAGGAAGCGATGTTTACGGCATTGCAATTTCTTTTCTCTACGAAAATTCTTGGAACGTTGTTATATGAAGATGTAATACATATATACCCTGCTGACTGCAAATTTTTGGACATGTAGTTTCAGAGAAAATCTTATAACATGCATGGGGAATTTTTTTTTTTCAGAACAGATGTAATAACAATATAACAGGAAAAGAAAAACGGAGTTGTCGTTCTTCTCCGTTGACAGGATAGCACACAGCTTCATTCAAGGGTTGTAACTGGAGGGAATAAAAAAGGGGAGACAAAAGGGGGTCCCAGGGAGACATTTTGTGATATAAACGGTACATAAGAATGGTTAAAAACGCAGATTTATTATACAAATCAATTGCTTTAAAAAAAGCAATTGTAAACGGTCTTTTCCCCTTTGAAACATTATTGATTGATGTGTGTGTGTGTGTGTGTGTGTGTGTGTGTGTGTGTGTGTTGTGTTCTTTCTTTCTTTCTTCCTTTCTTTCTTTATTGAAGGGTCTATATCATTGTGTTGCATACCACGAAATCCTGGCTAAAAATTCCGGTAGACCTACGACACCTATTAGTAGTTAAAGATTTGATTTCATTCAACAAATTAATTGATGACCTTCATGTACGTGTCGCTTAGAACACGGCCATATACCAAATGGTCAATATTAATCATCCATGTAATTTGCTCTATGGGATACTTGCAGAATGTCAACGGAGGCAATTTCGTGGTATGAGGGGGGAAATGTATGGCTTTAAATCATTAGTTATGTTATTTCTTTTATACTGATGTGTATCATATTTTTTTTTTTTAATTTGTATTTTTTTCATATGGCATTGTGGGATTAGATGTCGGAGTTGTATGAAGGGAAGCTCTGCATATTTAAACAGCGAAATGGGAAATCGTAGCTTTAAAAGTGCGACTTTTCCCATGTGTCTAATGACTTTATTTCATGTCATTAAGCAGTTCATAATAAGTAAACACACGAGTATATGTCAAGATGTGCTACAGATTTCAACTTTTGCTTTATTTAGTAACTGTAAACCTCAAATGTGTGTGTGCAAAAAATGTCTTCACTGGGAACCCCAGAGCTGAAACCTGCAGACTTCAGTTTAGCAGGGACGTTACTCTATATATATTTATGTCATTTGTGCACATAGGATCTTTACAGACACAGTCAGTGTAGCGAAGTTATGCTTCCCAACGACATGTCTATTTAGCTACCGAATGATGCATTCAAATAATGACTGCGCGATACGTTCCCAGAAATTTTGCAATCCTTGGACATAAAACACACCTTTTCCTATTAAGAAAAGAAAAATTATATTTAAAGGTGTAGACCTAAAGTTAGAGAACGAACTTACTTTACCTTTAAAGAGTTTAACTTAATATAAAGGCTTAAAAAAAGGTCACCACACATAAAATGTGATGGACACAAAGATCTTTAAACGCAGGCCCTACCTATATTACTTTACCCTTCCAACCCTTCATTAACGCCTAACTATACTTCTTTGTAATGTCCTTTTTTTTTTTTTTTTAATATATATAACTAAAATTCTAAATATATTTCTAAATAAATTTATCTATTTTACGAGGTATTCAAGAAGATTTTTTAATTGTTGAAGCTGCTTGATGTCCAGCGACAAATATAACAGTCATAATGCAAAAAGATAGTAACATGTATGTGATGAAATACATTGTTTTAGTCAAATTAAAATTCCAGTTAATAGATTCTTCTTTACTAAACCAATGATCGGTGTAGGAAACGTCTGAAATAAACATTGATTGATTTAATTGATTTTTGGTGTTTAGTACCACTTTCATCACTATTGGCTATTTCATGGCGGACAGCTTTTATTAGTGGAAAATAAAAAAAAATAAAAAAAAAAAAAAAACATTTGTAGCATCAGCCAAGTGAACATTTCATTCATATATATATATATCTTTTGTCGCTGGGATGCTGTCTCATTGAGGAAACTCGCATCTCCTTTTAACCGTTAAACGTGTACATGTCTTTTGGTCACTTTTGTCGCTAGGTTGCTGTTCTACTGACGTTAACCCCACATTATCTTTTGATGCACACTTTATATTTTCAAACATGCAGTTCAGGTGTTATTTCATGTATAATAAAATGAGAAAAGCAGAAGAGAAGATCAAAGGACTTAACAGAAAAAAGAAGAAATGATCTAAGTTTCAAAATGACCTGTTTGGTCGCTCGTAATCGGTTGTCTATAAATATAGTTCCTGTCATTTTATGAATGTAAACTATAAGTACTGTGTCTTTTCGGTAAAGTTTTATTCTATTTCATGTCCCGCGCGCGTCTCTCGCGCCAGATTGAACGTCACGTGACGAGGGTTTATAATAGCGAAAACTTAGCACTTTATTTCTTTTAGGTGGAGACGTTGGACAGACAACATGTATAGCGACGGAATACAAACAATGTATTTCTTTTGTCATTGTAGGTAATTGATGTTTTGATCACAGTTCACGAGCAGTGCATGCTTTGGATTTAATTGATCGTGTGTACATTTAAAACACGTTCATCGATTATTTTCTTACAATGTACATTTTTCAGCACCAGTTTGTAACACAGATTTGTATTTTAATCTAGGACCAGACATTTTATTGTAGGATTTCACTGAGATTTACATAGCTAGGAAGCGATGTTTACGGCATTGCAATTTCTTTTCTCTACGAAAATTCTTGGAACGTTGTTATATGAAGATGTAATACATATATACCCTGCTGACTGCAAATTTTTGGACATGTAGTTTCAGAGAAAATCTTATAACATGCATGGGGAATTTTTTTTTTCAGAACAGATGTAATAACAATATTACAGGAAAAGAAAAACGGAGTTGTCGTTCTTCTCCGTTGACAGGATAGCACACAGCTTCATTCAAGGGTTGTAACTGGAGGGAATAAAAAAGGGGAGACAAAAGGGGGTCCCAGGGAGACATTTTGTGATATAAACGGTACATAAGAATGGTTAAAAACGCAGATTTATTATACAAATCAATTGCTTTAAAAAAAGCAATTGTAAACGGTCTTTTCCCCTTTGAAACATTATTGATTGATGTGTGTGTGTGTGTGTGTGTGTGTGTGTTTGTTTGTTTCTTTCTTTCTTTCTTTCTTTCTTTATTGAAGGGTCTATATCATTGTGTTGCATACCACGAAATCCTGGCTAAAAATTCCGGTAGACCTACGACACCTATTAGTAGTTAAAGATTTGATTTCATTCAACAAATTAATTGATGACCTTCATGTACGTGTCGCTTAGAACACGGCCATATACCAAATGGTCAATATTAATCATCCATGTAATTTGCTCTATGGGATACTTGCAGAATTTCAACGGAGGCAATTTCGTGGTATGAGGGGGAAATGTATGGCTTTAAATCATTAGTTATGTTATTTCTTTTATACTGATGTGTATCATATTTTTTTTAATTTTACTTTTCATATGGCATTGTGGGATTAGATGTCGGAGTTGTATGAAGGAAGCTCTGCATATTTAAACAGCGAAATGGGAAATCGTAGCTTTAAAAGTGCGACTTTTCCCATGTGTCTAATGACTTTATTTCATGTCATTAAGCAGTTCATAATAAGTAAACACACGAGTATATGTCAAGATGTGCTACAGATTTCAACTTTTGCTTTATTTAGTAACTGTAAACCTCAAATGTGTGTGTGCAAAAAATGTCTTCACTGGGAACCCCAGAGCTGAAACCTGCAGACTTCAGTTTAGCAGGGACGTTACTCTATATATATTTATGTCATTTGTGCACATAGGATCTTTACAGACACAGTCAGTGTAGCGAAGTTATGCTTCCCAACGACATGTCTATTTAGCTACCGAATGATGCATTCAAATAATGACTGCGCGATACGTTCCCAGAAATTTTGCAATCCTTGGACATAAAACACACCTTTTCCTATTAAGAAAAGAAAAATTATATTTAAAGGTGTAGACCTAAAGTTAGAGAACGAACTTACTTTACCTTTAAAGAGTTTAACTTAATATAAAGGCTTAAAAAAAGGTCACCACACATAAAATGTGATGGACACAAAGATCTTTAAACGCAGGCCCTACCTATATTACTTTACCCTTCCAACCCTTCATTAACGCCTAACTATACTTCTTTGTAATGTCCTTTTTTTTTTTTTTTTTTAATATATATAACTAAAATTCTAAATATATTTCTAAATAAATTTATCTATTTTACGAGGTATTCAAGAAGATTTTTTAATTGTTGAAGCTGCTTGATGTCCAGCGACAAATATAACAGTCATAATGCAAAAAGATAGTAACATGTATGTGATGAAATACATTGTTTTAGTCAAATTAAAATTCCAGTTAATAGATTCTTCTTTACTAAACCAATGATCGGTGTAGGAAACGTCTGAAATAAACATTGATTGATTTAATTGATTTTTGGTGTTTAGTACCACTTTCATCACTATTGGCTATTTCATGGCGGACAGCTTTTATTAGTGGAAAATAAAAAAAAATAAAAAAAAAAAAAAAACATTTGTAGCATCAGCCAAGTGAACATTTCATTCATATATATATATATCTTTTGTCGCTGGGATGCTGTCTCATTGAGGGAAACTCGCATCTCCTTTTAACCGTTAAACGTGTACATGTCTTTTGGTCACTTTTGTCGCTAGGTTGCTGTTCTACTGACGTTAACCCCACATTATCTTTTTGATGCACACTTTATATTTTCAAACATGCAGTTCAGGTGTTATTTCATGTATAATAAAATGAGAAAAGCAGAAGAGAAGATCAAAGGACTTAACAGAAAAAAAGAAGAAATGATCTAAGTTTCAAAAATGACCTGTTTGGTCGCTCGTAATCGGTTGTCTATAAATATAGTTCCTGTCATTTTTATGAATGTAAACTATAAGTACTGTGTCTTTTCGGTAAAGTTTTTATTCTATTTCATGTCCCGCGCGCGTCTCTCGCGCCAGATTGAGACGTCACGTGACGAGGGTTTATAATAGCGAAAACTTAGCACTTTATTTCTTTTTAGGTGGAGACGTTGGACAGACAACATGTATAGCGACGGAATACAAACAATGTATTTCTTTTGTCATTGTAGGTAATTGATGTTTTGATCACAGTTCACGAGCAGTGCATGCTTTGGATTTAATTGATCGTGTGTACATTTAAAACACGTTCATCGATTATTTTCTTACAATGTACATTTTTCAGCACCAGTTTGTAACACAGATTTGTATTTTAATCTAGGACCAGACATTTTATTGTAGGATTTCACTGAGATTTACATAGCTAGGAAGCGATGTTTACGGCATTGCAATTTCTTTTCTCTACGAAAATTCTTGGAACGTTGTTATATGAAGATGTAATACATATATACCCTGCTGACTGCAAATTTTTGGACATGTAGTTTCAGAGAAAATCTTATAACATGCATGGGGAATTTTTTTTTTCAGAACAGATGTAATAACAATATTACAGGAAAAGAAAACGGAGTTGTCGTTCTTCTCCGTTGACAGGATAGCACACAGCTTCATTCAAGGGTTGTAACTGGAGGAATAAA